>JYCQ01000045.1:0-261584 GCA_000931505.1 Hypoxylon sp. E7406B | reverse complement strand
AATTTTAAATTAAAAATATTAAATAATAATTAAAAACATAATTAAATATTAAAGTAAAATATTTATTATATAAGTTAAAAATAATAATTATATTATTAATATTATATATTATTTAAATTTTATAATTATTTAATAATTTTAAAATATTAATAATAAAAATAATAATAATTAAATTTAATATTTTATATAATAATATTTAAAATAATATTATTATTATTAATTTAATAAAAAAAATAATATTTATAAAAAGTTTAAAAATAATATGTTAAACTTATTAAAGTAAAGTATATAAAAACCTTAAAATAAAGTAAGTAAAAACCTTAATTCTAAGCATTATACTATACGGCGGCTGTGAAGTTGCATATTATTCACATTAACGAATTATTCGTTAAAGGGGATGGATTATTAGAACAACCAATAAGCATTTTACAACATCAATTGTAACCGTGACTTACATATTTTCACATTCACATTAGACGTCTAAGACAACCTTAGTCTCCCTTCCCCCCTTTCCCAGGTCCCAATGCTTTAAACATCTGTGTACTTAGTCGCTACCTACATTATCTGCACTGTAGATGTGCCTGCTCAAGGTCTATCCCAGCAAAGATTAGGTAATCGCCGTGCCCCACCAAATTGTGGCGGCGGATCCTTACACTTACAAAGAGCTGCCCCACCATAAACTTTTCATATCAATCTCATTGAAAGGAACATCTGAAGACTCACTCACTCAGGACATCATCCAAACGACGAATCTACATCTGCCTACAGTCAGCGTCATCTTATATAAATCACACTCGCCGATGATATAGTAAGATGCCTCCTCGTGGCTCGCGCGGCGCTGGTGCGAGGGGAAGGGGGAGGGGAACCGCCAGAGCCAGTCGTTCGACGACTACAAGCAGACCTTCAGTTGATGATGCAGAAACTCAGCCTACTGAGACACCATCGCAAGCACAGGGCTCCCCAGACGGAAGTGATTTGGTGATGCAAGATGGACCTGCACCAGTGCCGTCAATCGAGAGCTCTTCAACGTTCAATATTCAGCCAGACCAAGCCACTGCCACCAGCTCAAGGTCATCACAAACACCAAGTGCTACGCCGTCACGTGCTGGTGGTCGATTTAAGCCTAAGAATGTCCGGCGAGATGCCGCGGAGCGAGCAAGGCTCGAGGCAGAGCGAAACCGTGACTTGGCAGTCAAGATCAAGGAAGAGGAGCGCGAACTAAGAGCAGAAGAACGAAGGTCAAGAAGGGGCCGAGGAAGAGGAGACATGTCCCGGGGTGGGTTCGTTAGGCGAACCGTAACAGCTACAGGCCCATTCTCTGCGATAGCACAAGGTGAGAATTTACTTTAATCTCTAATTATCCAACAAATTTATGACCAAGTACACCGTTTACTAACTTACGTTCAGAGAATGTGAAGCAAGGTGGTCGCGGATGGGGCTGGGATGCAGGTGGTGCTACTTCAGTTCCCGAGTACAGCACTTCAAGATATAAGCCCAGACGAGAGAATGAGGACAGACTCAATATCGATCTTCTCAACGGCATTACTGGATCTGTTGAGGATGGAGCGCCTTCTCGTTACAACCAAAAGTCTACAGGAACTCTTCCGGTCGGTCTTCTCCGAACCGAACACGAGGAGGAAGAGGTCAAAGTCAAGACTACGGCAGAACTCGAAGCGGAAGAGCAGCAATCATCCGACGACGAGGAACTATTTGTTTCCCAGGCGGCCAAGGACCTGCGCGACGTAGGGATGCAAGACGATAGTGAGGTCTGGCATGCTGCACCTAAGAGTCAAGTCAAAGTCAAGACCGAGCCGGGTACGGAACCGGAAGCAATGGATATCGACATGTCCGACATCCCCGAAGCAGTCCGGGTGAAGACACCCCCGTCACCGGAACTTAAGAAGAAACCGGTTGTCGGTGAGGACAGCGCCGCAATTGCGCATAAGAAGCGAAAAGAAAAAGCAGCTAAGGACCCTGAAATATTGCAAACAGTGCAGGATTTGCAATATCAACTTGAGACTCTCAGCTTCAAACCCCCTCCCAACAAAGAAAAGGTCGGCGAAGCGGGAGCAGAAGAGGGAGCAGAAGCAGAAGCAGAAGCAGAAGCGGAGAACGAAGAGGAAGAGCAACAGCTCCAACCCAAGGACGACCAGATGTTCCTCTTCCAATTACCTCCTATCCTTCCACCACTAGCTAAGTCTACAGATGATGCGAAGGACGAAGCAGATGCCAACGATCCGACATCCCAGGAGAACAAGAATGGGGCTACCACCAAGGTGAAGACCGAAGATGGAGTCAAGAAAGAAGACGAGTGGAATCCGTTCGCAACTCTTCCGCCGGAGGGTGGCCTCATCGGTAAAATCAACGTTCGCAAGTCGGGCAAGATCGAGTTCGACTGGGGAGGTACGATCTTGAGTCTAGGAGTGGGCGCGGAGACCGAATTCTTGACGACGGCAGTTATGATTGAGGAGAATATAGATCTGCAAAATCCGGAGGCAAGCACCGGGTTCGCCTGTGGTATGGGCGAGATCGTGAATAAGTTCGTCCTGGCTCCCATTTGGGATGAAGAAGAGGATTGGGATCCTAGCCTTGAGGGTATTGACGGCCTTGCCCAATGATTGGTGATACAGCCGTCTTGTGTACTGTACAGTACAGCCTTACTTCCACACCATCGGACCCGTCCCGAGAAATCATAGGATTTGTTTCACAAACATCGAGTTACAAATCCACGGCAGGCTACTTAGCCTGTTGGCTTTTTTTCTGCTGGATCTCGGCTAGCTAGGTAGCAGAGTCCCGGACATGCTCTGATATTAGGTAGAGAGGGAAATGAAATAACGGTTATGATACCCCCGGTACTTATTATAAGACCAGAACCCCAGCTCTTAAGCCAGCACACGAAGCGAATGTGACATGCCGTAGGTCCCAGAGCACAGGTAGAGAACCCATCTGTGCGGTCTCGTGTGCCGTTTCCGAACCCTTGTTCTTAATGCACCACATACCATGTAATACTACGCCTCATTGTTACCAGTCAGCCAGTCCGCGGTTTCACTGGAATTCCTTCAGCGATCCCGGCTCTATAGGTTAGCCGCGTGGATTGGAACGTTGGGGCTTCGTTCAGCATGCAATGCTATCTTTGAAATGCCTCTATGCTAACACGACAGAGTAACTTCAGGACACCCTTGCGAAAGAAATGCATTAGCCATATATGTGCCCATGGGTGAGAAAGTAGGAGGTATTAGTCAACATGAATGAACAGGCAGACAGGTAACATAAGAGTGGCGACGAAGGACCCAATTCTACGGCTCAGTTGTGGCCCGTGGACTTAATAACCCGATTATAGCTACGCCGTAGGTGCCCAAATAAAAGGTGTTAAGCGTCATCATAATATTACAAATACGTACAGCAACGGGCATGTCCACGCTAATTTCGTGTAGGCATGCCAATAATACAGGGGGTACTAACTGCCCATACTTCGAATTCTGTCCTAGAGACTGAACTCCTGGGTTATTAACCTTTGCCAACGAGTTGCAAGAAAGGTTCTCTCTCCATAGTGATACTCTTAGTGGGAACTGTTATAGCCATAGAACTGCACTCGAAGACGAGATCGAGTAGTAAAGTGATATCAGACGTAGAGTACGTAGAAGCTCCGTGCTTTGGAAACCAAGCTTTAGGTAGGTATTCATGGTCTGCTTGATATCATTCGTTGTATCGAGCATTTGTGCGTATGTAAAGGAAATGTAAAATAATAATCAGTGATGATGATAATAGTTCCTTGAATCGCTGTCATAGACAGGGGCGTCACAGTCGATTAATACACATATTAAAACTGACGGTCATTAACATTCATTCGTATTGTGAACAATTTTGGATTCACTAAATAGGTAGCTACCGTAGCAATACCTCAGTATAAACACCAGAAGCCACTGGCCTTCCTTCTCAGGGTTCTAGTAATAATTCATCTCCCTCGTGGGGATTCCTCGATAGGGTATGCAACCTTGCCGCAAGTCCTCCAAAACCCGATATCCCAACGCCAGTAAACAATAAATAATAACCCTAAGACGCGATAGCAATTGCTTGCCCATCTATTTCCCAGGACTATGGTGTGAAGAGTAATTCAAGACAAAGCCAGCCCTCAGCCGAGGTTGCTCTTCGAAATGGCAAGGAATTTTGTGTGCTCTTCTTTTGTGTTCCCGTGAACTCCCTTATTCCTACATATAATACCTAATATATTCCTTGTGGCCCAGCCGCCCGCCAAATATAGCTAACCTTAGATACAGCCGGTAGGGTATGTCCGGTATTTGATGATCCGTTTACACATCTAGATAGAATCAAATAGGAAAGGAAGTCGATGTTGTTGTGGCCTCGTAGGCGGCGCTGTGTTCGTTACGCGTCCGTCTCGGATTACCATGTATGAGTAGTTTCGTGTGTTGATATGCTCGTTGCGCTATTGTCGGTAGGATGGCGGTAGTATTGGTAGTGGTTTTGCTAACCGTATCGAGTTCCTAGCTTTATTGTAGTGGGATCTTATCCGGCTGAGCTCGAAGGATCCTTCGTTGGACGAATCCTGTTCTGCAAGCCACGTCTCGTCGCGTCTGTGTGCGTCTGGTGGTGGCGAAGGCGTCGTGTTGCCCTCGATAATGTACATTTCACTCTTCACCTCGGCTCTTCTAGAGTCCCGGCCCTGGTATTCCGATCGAGTATCGTCTTCCTCTATGGTTGCTTCGTAGAGCCGGGTAAGTTGCGAGGGTTTAGATCGTTGGCTTCTACCACCCAAAGTATCGGCATCTGAAATTGATCGAGATCGCTGAGGAAGTCTGCCCCCAAGCATTGAGGCATCAGACGATGCTCGAGATCGGTAACTTCTTCCGGCCATACTTCCAGCGTCTGATAGAGACAGAGATCGCTGAATCTTACCCCCAAATGATCCTGCTACTGATGAGCGTGACTTGGTGTTCGTCTGGGATTCGATATCGACGAGGGTAACATCGGTAGATCCAAAAGCTGGCATCTTATTCGATTTATTCGTACGTGACATGCGATGACTAGTGTATTGACCTGTCGGGCGGCTCTGGCCAGTAGTACCGAATCCCTTTACTTTCCAGAGACGAAGTAAGGGGCGGATAGTTACAAGACTTGAGGCAACGATAGCGACTCCTGGTTCAACTAACGTCCAAACCATCGCGTCGGTTCCGGCATCTATATCGGAACTCATTAGCCTTTTGGTCATAGTCGCAATGTTGATAAAGTACACGATAATGAGATTCATAAGAGGCGAAGACTTACGTAAAATGTCAGCTAGGTCGGTAAGATCGGACAAGAACTTGAGTCGGACGAGCGTGGCTATACTCGCGAATATACCGAGACCCAGAACGACGACTACGGTAAGTTTGGCCTGCGTCGTCATTTTGACTGTCCATAGCATTGGAATCGGCAGCAGGGCATACAACCAGTCGGACAGGATATTCATGACACTCAATGCATAAGCGGCATTGACGATCTCATCGGCCGAGACGCAATGAGAGTTGGGATCTTTCTGGAGAATAGTGTAATCCCATTGGGCCGCGACGGGGTTACACTGAAATATATTCCAAAAGAACAAAACTACGCTCCATATGCTGACAATGACGATGCTCGCGTAGAGAGTATACCTGTATCTGTTTTGCGAAGCGAGTCGGAGGAGGAAGATGCCAATGCTGAGCTTGATCAACCACATGTTGAGGACGTAAGTCGCGGTAGCTAATGCTTGATACATTAAAGCTTGAATCTCATGATACTGGTCGAGCGATCTGTTATGCCTGCCTAGGCCATTCTGAATTCCAACCAATACGAAAACACACGAGACTGTATAATTAATCTGTTTAGGGAGTGTAAGCATGAGATATCTAACGTCATATCATATCCATGGTGCGTACCTGAGCTGCCAGCATCAACCAGTCGTCCCATTGGAACCCATTAGTTAACCTAGCACGGACGAACGATCTCAAAGAAACGGATAGCCATGAGAATATCATCATGGTGATGGCGGTAGCCAACATAGCACCGCCATTGCTGTCTGTCGGCGCGTTTGGGTCCTGGGCTGCCATGATAGATACAGTCTATCAGGCGCCAAAAAAGGAAATACGACTCTCAAGGGAAAGGAACGGAAAGAAAAGAAACGAAGAAGAAGAGCCGAGAAATGAAAGAGGCGCCTACTAGGCCGGTCCATATGTATGATTCAGAAGAAGGGCAGAAAGGTGTGACCAGCAGTACGGGTTGGCCTTGTGGGGATGGTGACAATGCGCACCCAGCAGACCATCCCATGGGTCTGATGGAGCATTAGAGGTCGAGATAATGCATACATCTCGGGGTAACCTAGTATCCGCCAGAGAAGAGTGAGAGGTCCCGACGAGTAAGCTAGCTCATCTCCAAGCGATTTGCCTATTAGGGCAATGCCTTAGACCTTTCGAGTCTCCATTGATCGTCGGACGTTCTGTGCGGTCCCCGGATGCGAACCGAAGCTAGTGTAACGGTACAACAAGCCGACGACTGCAGCTGAGAGAACCGTCCTGCGACTGCGAGCCTCAGACCCCAGTCATTCGATGCAGTGCCCTGTAATAATGGACTCGATGACAAGGAGCATACATGTGAACAGGGGAAAGTGGTCGAGTAATGCGGAACCCCAGTGCTTTGACACACTTGGCCTGCGTCCTACACGAACATTATTGTTATTGCAGTACTCTGCAGTGTGCGCTCATCAGGTGTTCTGGACTCCGAAGGACATATTACTGTGCCTTTTGGTTCGTAGTTCGAGGCACACACCCAATAGATGGTTGTGTTCGGGTGGAAGATGTTTATAGTAGGTTGCTACCGGGAAATATCGAGAATTAGAAGGTAAAGCACTTTATGACAGACATTAACCGATTCTTGCATATACCGTATAGTGTATAACCTATTACAATCTCGCCTACAAATGAACTCTGTCGTCTAACCTATTAGGTGATGTAACACACATTTTACTGGAACCTCTGTTGGAGCCGATGCGCTTTGCTATTAGGGTCGATCTTCGCTAGTCTCATCTTATTACAACACAAATTCTCCGAAGTCCCTATGCCCAGATATGTACCTACATATGTATGTGAATATTATCCGTTCCACATGCTAATGCAGAGCTTAGACTCTTACATGCAGCAATGGCTCTTTGCAGTATGTAAAAAGGCTACTCGAAATATCAGCAAGATGAAACCATTCCCACCACTTGAAAGCAGGATTAGCGGCTGATTCCGCGAAGTGAATCTCGTACTGTAATGTCTAGAACTAATAAGTCGATATATGAAACGAGCAGCTTACGATTATCACTCCTCCTGCTTCTAGTCGCGCCTGTCGGTTATTGGAACTTTGAGTCTGTTAGTCTAAGAACCTCTACCAAGCTTTCTTGACTGGCTCGACACTAACAACAGTAGTAGGGCTTGGTAGCTTTCGTCGGGACAAGCCAGGGGTTCAAGCATCGCCTATACTGTGGGTTCATCGACCCCTGACTTCAATTTTGCAATCGGTAGCATGACGGTCCGTGATTAAATGGGGATTCACTTCGGTTACGCAGATCAGCAGAAGACCTTCACTCACCCAGCTACGAAGCCGTACTAGTTCTGCTGCAAGAAACTGAATTGAGAATTCACCAAATTTCAATTCACTGGATCCGGACTCTGGGCAGTTGAGAACAGACACGACAGATGGCGATGATTGACGATAGTTAGCACTTGGACCCCTACCTCACAGAACCACAGCATCAGGTACCGTCACATACCCCGCATGTTTCATCCTTTCAAAGATCCCCAAGGGCCTCTCGATTTAAAATAGGCAGCGATGCGATGCGACGCAATGTACGCGTCGGGGAACATTCGGGCAAAGTGACACTCAATAGGCATAAATATGCGAAAGGGGGTTGACGTCTGAGGAAGGGTTTCCAAGAAGCTTCGATCGCATATGCTCGTCCAATCACGGATCTCATAGGGATTTATGCATGTCTCACAATTCTCAGCCTCGATGAAGATATGGTATCCGGGTCGTGACAGGCGAATCCTTCGTCCCGTCCCAGGGATCAACGAACATATCGAATGCGGTAAGGGGCTCGTGAACTTGCAACTGAAGTGGGCTTAGCGTGACCAGCAACCCTTTGGGAGAGTACAGCATCAATCCGTCGAATCGGATGGTTCGTCACGCGTTGGGGTTAGAAAGGGCCAGAGTTCTGGCTCTTGGTTCGGGTTCGCAACCGAACCATCCCGTAGCAAGCTAGACTGCGCCGTAGACTCGGATTTCACTAAACTGTCTTGTCTGCGACAGGATCGCGAGTTTTTGCAAGCTGCTTCTAGACTCGGGTCGTTAGCTGCTTGGCTCGCCGAAATCGCCCTTCGTACACGTTACACGGGCGAGAACAGAATTTTGCGGTTTCTCCCTTGACAGAGGCTTCTCGCCGCTCCTGTCATCCTGTGCGACTCCAAAACCTTCCTTATCCAGTCAACACGCCCGAAATCCCAACAAGTCGGCGCCGTTCCCAGGAATGCCAGCTCGTCTACGGTTGGAGACATATCGGAAATAGAGCTTGATTACCCAAATGACACCGCCGGGCTTACGTTTGTCTGCAGTTGGGATCGCAATGCATAAGACCCAGCAGCAAGAAGCAAGTGCTTGAGGCGGAGAAGGGTGGGCTTGTATGTCGAAATCGGTCCAATTCTCCGGATCACCAATTGTGTCACCGCGTGTAACAAGCAAAAACTCCGCCTCAGAGCGACCATTACTCATCTAATTCGACGGTAACCTTCACCGGTTCTAGCTATGTAAGCCATCTTGACACCCCTGGTAAGTAAGCCGAAGTGACGAGTCGCTCACATCTCCGCCGCCGCGAATTCGGAACCTGGGCCTCTCATTGGCTCTAAATTCCAAAGTTGCAGTATAGCAAGGGATGGGATGTTGATGGTTACGAAAGGACGAGAATTGCAACATGCCGTCAAATTCTCGACCTTAGTTTCATGGTGCTAATGTCACAATCAATTGGCGAATGAAAACGGTAGATGTAACGGTTTCGAATAACATCACCATCGCATCGGCAATTGTTCTTCATTTTATTTTGAACACGTTGGGAGAAAATATGACTCCCTTTCTATTGAAGCGACTTCTACGAGAACCTCTGTAGATAGCAGCATCAAGCATGAAAGAGCCCGACGAAATAGCTACCAGGTAGGCATATATATCGGGTAATAGTATACGTAGACGGTATAGAAGCAGAGCTGGATGCAGTTAAAGATTTATATGTGCTAAAGGGTGCATTGATTCGGTGCCCCTCTCATGCAGTAGCTTTCACATGCAGAAGCTGATTACGAGTAACCCTTTCTTATGCATTCATTCCTATGCATCACAGCTTGCAACATGGAACCTAAACCTACCTGGCTCTAAGCCACCATTACACAAGTCTACATCCAAGCTAGAACAACCACTAGCAATGGCCGAGTCCCTCGAATACTCAGTCGTCCAATATGGCTCGCATGAGCTCCAACGAGTCGGGGKGTGGGCCCTCGACATCGCCGACGCGGCCAAGACCCAGCTCAAGCCCAAGCCCAAATACTGGATCATGTACTACCCAGCCACCCGCATAGCTCTCCCCCTCCTCCCTGTACGCACATAATAGCACACAACTAACACGTGATCACCCCTACATAGCCACATCCACGGCGGCGCCTGGCGCGACCCGCGCGTGACGCACGAGACCTTCGCGCCCATCATAACGCGCATTCTCGAGAGCCACGACGCCTCCAGCTCCATTGCCGCCTTCGCTTCCATAGACTACCGCCTGAGCCCGCACCCGGACTTCCCACAGGACCCCGCGACCACGCCGCCCGAGAAGCTGCGCGCCGCGAGGCACCCGGATCATCTGGACGACGTGAGGGCCGCCATCACGTTTCTGCAGCGGAGGTACGGGTTTGAGGATAGGTATGTTCTGACGGGCCACTCGGCGGGCGGCACTCTGGCGTATCAGCTGCTCGCGACCGCTCTTCCTCTAGAGTCGGGCTCTGGAGAAAATGAAGAGGTCAGGGCCGAGTTGCCCCTGGCCGTGTTCGGCTTTGAAGGTATCTATGACATGACCGGGCTCAACGCGCGCGTGGGCGGGTCGTACGCTGGGTTCCTGACAGATGCATTTGGGGGCCCTGAGAACTGGGACGCTGCGGCGCCAATGAAGTTCGCGGGAAGCTATCGTGATCGCTTTAAGGGACTGGCTGTGCTAGGCCAGTCGCCGGATGATGAGCTGGTGGACGAGCCTGAAGCGGATGGTATGGCGGGGCGGTTAAGAGGGGATTTGGATGACGAGAAGGTGCTGCTAGTTAAGGATTTGGAAGGTAGGCATGATGAGACGTGGCAGAATGGGACGAGCGTCGCGAGGACGGTGTTAAGGATCTTGAAGATTTTGAAGGAAAATGAAGGAGATCGTACGTAAGATCCCGCAAGAAGGGAGAGTGACGGGKATAATTTCGAAAGACAACGATGATAGACTATGACCATCCTCGCTATCTATTTGATGCAAGACGTTCATGTTCAAGCTGCATCCTTTGAACGGTCGATAGTTATATTTGGCTATTGTATCTCCTTTCCACCATTCCCGGCTTCCCTAGAGTACAGTAGGCGACCTGAACCCCAGAGCTTCATCTGCCACACGTTATAGTGAACGCGAAAATTGGGTGCCTAAAAGTAGGTAGGTATCTACCTTATGTACCTTCCTGTTAACTGAAGTATCTTCAAGAGGTTTAATACGTGTATTATGATTATGAGGCTCATATTTTCCCAGTCATTGGTCTCTTAGCGGTGTCAATATTCAAGTCGCTGTTTTTCGACTTCGTACTCCGTCGTGGCATCCATATGAACATGACAAGGTGAGTCTTAATAGCGAGGAGCCTGGAGTGGCCGTGTGAATGAAGGCAGGGGKATTTTTCAGTGACATTACGAGATATAGGTATTCGTCATACTATTAGACGCGAGTACCCCGAGATACTTATTTACCCCTAATTCGTTTCAAAGGATTCAAAGCTGAGGGTCTTCTTGTGGCGCTTAGTTGCTACGAACTCCCCTTCATACTTAAGACAGAACACGAAGCCAAGTCATGGCCATATTGGAATATCTGAGATCTGGGTTGCGCAACATGGATAGGTCTGTTGAATAACTACTGATTAGTTTCAACGTACTGTACGTTACGCACTTACACAGAGCCTCTAACGGCCGTAAATACACGAGTGAATATCCAGACGAGTCCACGGGTTTCAAGCGCAGCAAGCCCTAAGCGTAATCAATACTTAACGACGACCCAATTCTCCAGCCAACACGATGCCGTGCTACCCCGTTTCAAGCTTGTGTTCCAGCAAAGATGGAGACGTGGCACGACATCATACGAGATATAGTCCGAATCGCGATAGATAATAGTGACTCAGTAGCCAAGTTTTCTGGCTAAGCATACTCAATCATCACAGCATGGAACAGCGAACGCGGAAATACTTTGAACTTATTTGTGTTGTGTTGTCTATTCTAGATATCGCTTCCAAAAAGACCGAACTCCCGTTGTCGGGGTGTATGCGCCACTGGCCTCTCGTCTATGGCGCTATACCTAGACTCGGACCTATATTCATTTGCGCAAGATACAGCTCGTTGAAGCGTGTGGTCCCATACACAGCGACCCGTCCTAATAAAACACTAACATCTCACAACCGTATACCGAAACCGACCCATCCATCCATCCATCCGTCCGCCAGCGCTCACGCTCACGCAATGTATCTGAAATCCGGGTGTCTGTAACCCAAATCCGCCCTCTGCGCCTCGGTCAGGCCCTCCAACCTCTCGTCGCGGCCGCCGCGCGCGCGTATGCGGTTCTCGCGGACGCAGTAGTAGATGCCGAAGCTGGCGAGGAACAGGACGAAGATCTGCGCGACGAGGTTGATGGTGTGGCCGATGGGGAACGACGGCCCGTCGTTGGGCAGGTACGCCCACACCGCCAGGATCCCGCCCATCGTGCCGATCGTCACGATCCAGCCGCCCGACACGGCTCGTACGGCCGGCCCGGACGCGTTGTTCAGACCCCATGACAGGAACCCTGGACCGCCGGGGAAGGCGCCCATCGCGCATAGGTACACGGCCGCGTATCGGAGCGCGTTGCCGTGGCCCCATCGCAGCATGGCGAACCCGGCTATACCTAGCAACGTGAAGAGTGCGAGGTACAGACCGCGCATGCGCGTCTTGTCGCTGACGAAACCGATGAAAATGGCGATGAGCGAGGCAGCGACATATACGGGGACAGTGTAGTACTGGGCAGTCAGGGACTCCCAGCCCATCTCCTTGAGGATAGTGGGCATGAACACCGACAAACCCTGGACCGTGATGTTGATGGCGAAGAAGCCGACCGCGCAGATATAGTTATTAATGTTAAGCAGCGAGCGCTTAACATGGCGCGCCTCCACCCTCTCGTTGGAGGACGCCTTGTGCTCGAGACGGAGTCGCTCAGCAGCGATGAACTTCTCGCGCTCCGTGAGGTATTTTGACGTCTCGGGGCTCTGCGGCAGGATGAGGGGGGCGAGCATCGCGGCGAACATGGTGATGAGGCCCTCGAAGAAGAAAATGTTGCGCCACGTGTGTAACCTCGAGCTCGCGATACCCCACTCTGGGATCTGCGAAAAGCCTGCAGCTAACAGTCCACCGAAGGCGCCTGCGATCGATGCGGCTGAGACGTAAATACCGATTCTGAAGTATAGCTCCTCTCGCTTGTAGAAGGAGCTTAGGAAGAATGCCAGGCCTGGCATGGTTCCGCCCTCGAAGATTCCTAATAGTGCGCGAACGGCGCATAGCTGCTCGAAAGACTTCACGAAAGCCGTTCCCACGGAGACGGCGCCAAATCCAACAACCAGTCCGGGAAGGTAGAATCGCGGGCCGACATGCTTAAGTATGATATTAGAAGGCACTTCAATCGTTAGGTAAACGATGTAGAAGATGCTAGTCGCGATATTAAATCGGTATCCGACGAGGTTTAAGTCCTCTTGCATGCCTTGAATGCGAGCATTTCCTATGTTAATCCTACAATGCCATTAGCTCCGAGTAGAGCATGAAAAGCTCGGTTTAGAAGTCGTACCGGTCCAGGAAGCAGAGAAGGTACAAGATCGTGACGGTAGGCACCAGTTGCCAGTCCAGCTTCCTGCGGACGGCGGTCTCCTCAGCCACAGTCCAGCTGGGTCCCTCGGAGGAGCCTTCGCTCTTGGTCTCGAGCACAACCGTGTCAGGCTGCTCGGAGTCGCTTTTCTCGTGTACGGATCGTATCGCTCCCATGGTGACTGGCCGCACGCAGTATCTGGCGAAGTCGATAGGCGAGAATGAGAAGAGGCGCCGAGAATCAACGAAATGGGGAAGCAGCCTAGTGGGCTTTCAAACTTGTTTATACTACGGGGGGGATGATCTGCGGATTGGCTTATAATGGAGGTTCTCTATAGTCCAAGTTCAAAACATCCATCTATCCATATTCGGGGGGTTCCCAGCGGTTTGGGGTTAGAGGAAGAGGGTCCAGACCCTGTTTATGGGGTATCGGCAAATCAGTGAGAGGATTTGATTGAATCATGATTAAACACCCTGGCTTCGCCTAGACGGATATTCAACTCTACTTGGCAAAAAGCGACGCCCGGGGTGGACATGAGTCCTGGTGGCTGACGGACGCTACCCCGCGAAATGGTTGGTCGCAAACGGCTTGGCCCTGATTCTCTCTGAGATCTTACTCCGCAGTTCTCGGCAGAACGCGTCTTCCTTGAAACCAGTTTCAACTAGACGAAGAATCGGTAGTCGTCTAAGGCAAACTTAGTCAACTTTAGTCAAGAGACTGATTATCGAAAGCCCAGCCGCAGCTGAGAGACCGGGGGTAGAAAAACCACCGAGACATCGTGTCGATTCACGTCTTGGCTGACTGTGAGAATTGGTGGCCATCGTGGGAACGGTGTGACCCTTCAAATTCGCCGCGTCCGCTTGGGCCTTGGCAATGTTTGTTGTCAGGTGACGAGGTTTCAACCACCATCGTCTGTTATTGCTACCATCCTTGCTGGCGGCACAAGCTTCTGCAGCTACTGCAGCTGCAATATGCAGCCACAGGCTATACGCAGCTAGGATGGATAAACATGCCTCACAACTTGTAAGCAATAGGCTCGCATTTAATATATCACCACTCTGGCTGGGAGGAGCTGTAGATTGGTTGATTGACTGCGAATTGAAAAACTCCGTGTGGAGACTTTGCGTAAGAAAGATAAGGGGAGCCGGTCCCGCCTGTTCTAAGAACCCGCATTTTCCCCGGATAGGAAACCCAGCAAGGGTATAGCTCGCTCCATTTAGTCTAATTTCTAGCCTGTTGGGGCTTAAGCTGACTGCATGCAGGTGGGGGGAACGCCACGACAGCCACAAAGCGTTGAGTTAGCTTCCACGCCCGCGGGGGTGGAATCCAATAGGGGTGTCAGATTTCATCATTGAATTGAGTTTACAAGTGCTGAACTAGGACTAGTAGAATAACAAAGCTCGACCTTACCAATATAGATTCATCACTCGCGATATCACGGGAGTATATAATCTATGTGGCTATCAACGATTCGGCTCAATGGACGTGGTATTTTACTATGAACATAGCTAATCATCATACCATCTTAACACGGCGTTAACATACCTCTTAATCAACCTACCTTCCATGTCCGAAGCGCAATTCGTCGGCCTTTCTTCCGGCGCGCATCCGGTGCGACGCAACCCTTATCGTATAAGAGGCGAAAGTATGGTAGGCCCGCATATATGTTGGGATGCAGTGCTGACCTAAACATACAGAAGGATTACGGCTACTGCATATTCTTTGCGACCTTATCTAGATCTACCTATTGCGCAGTCTCTAAGTGTTTAAAAGTGCTGCTATACCATGAGCCAAATCTCATGCGCCAAAGTAAGATTCTGGGCACTCGAAATGAACAGGAGAATTTGCGTTCTCGTAACACTATCTATTCGCAACCTTCAACATCGCTGCCTCGTATACGGATAGTAAGCGTGAGGGGTTGGGAGCTGGCGTAGTTGGAGGTGGCAAACATTTATATAGAATAGAGTAATAGCACCAATTAGATATTTATTACCTACTCACATACACCGGTAGTCTTCCCAACAGATTGCTTAACTCTCCGTGTGCCCACGTTTCCATTCCTAGTGCCATTGACGTGATACTACAGGTTCCAAGAAAAAAACCCGACGCCAACAAGATGGGAATGTCGATCGAATAGAAGTCGTGTAACCGCTGCCTCATTGGACCGGGGAGCTGCTGTGGCCTGCGTCTTTCCCGGGTGCTGAGATTTCGGATCAAGCCAATGGCAGTCGAGCATGAACCACGTCTTCCGATTAGATCTTGCTACTGCATATGCMCCCCTCAAGCCACAAATCCATTTATCTCCGATGTATTCTGATTCCATCTAAGTAGGCAGTGCGAAAGGGGTTTAGAAAGGTTTAACAAGTTACCTGGTTACCACGTGCTGAACTTCACCTATTATGTTCCACATCTCAATTGCTTAATAAGAATGCGAAACTCCTTAAGCTTTCCTCATATAAGTACCCATCTCGTATAATAAAGACTTTAAATTCCGACATCCCAAATATTAAATTAAACTTAGCTCATTATGAATATAAGGTACAAAAAGAAAAAGTCGTGGCTCATAGCTCATATCATTTTGCACCCTTTTTCTCTTGCCTCCCTTTCCCAATTCTTTTTCTTTTCACCGCTGCTACCGATATCGAATACACGTACCGATAGACCAGTGTCCACCGAAGCCCTCCATCTATATATTAGTAGAGTGTTAACAAGTTACCGTTAGTCATAACCGGACGATGGGATGAGGCATCCACCAAGGGATGCAACTCTCATGCCCCATTCGTCTTTATTACCGTTGATACAGATAAATGGTCGTATATAGTATTAGGGCAAGCAATAGTCGCTTGACCTAAACCCTGACCTTAACCTTTGCGCCAGAAATCCAATACCTTGACACGCCTAGTGTGACCGCTCCACAGATTGTGACCAGGCCAGCCCAGACCTGGGCCCATAGGTATCCTCCAGAAAAATCAATAATAGCGCCAGCTGTTGGTGGACCCGCAACCGTCGCAAAGCCAAGTATGGTACAACACATGCCGAACCGAGTCCCCATCTTCGAAGGATCTTTTGTCAGGCTGGCCAGGGCACCACCCATAGCACCCTGGGCCGCCGAGTTGGTGACACCAAATAGGATCGCGAAGGCATACATGGTAGAATGTGTATCGATGGCAATCCAAGAGAAGAAGGCGATAGCAAGTGACATACTCGCCACAATGAAGGTATTGATAGGGCCCAGAACGTTGTCGGCGAGGTAGCCTACTACTGGACGGGCGGGGATGCTGACAGCATTCATAATGAGCAGCAACGAGACAGCAGAGGTGGGTGTGAAGGAGGCGACAGCAATAGCGTAAGTGTTGACCTATTTGCATGATTAGAACGTTGTGATGTTTATGAGTGAACCCTCCAGGTTATGTTAGAAGGGTGCGAACAGGTACTCACATAGAAGAAACCAAAGTACAGAGCCCAGTACACCATGAAGGTTCCTGCACAGAAAATAACATATGGAGGCTCCTTAAAGGATGCCCAATCCACGAGAGCACCAGCTTTCTTGGGGAGCTGGCGCGGTTTGAGGAGTAGATTCATGAGGACCACCAGGAATAGGGCTACAAACCCCGCGCACCGGACAGCCCAGGGGAAGCCAATTCTGGGAATGAGGTACTGGACAGTTGCAGGGAAGATGATACTGCCCGTTCCGGTTCCAGCCGAGGAGAGTGACATAGCCAGCGCACGTTTCTTGTTGAAGTAGGATGTGACGATCGTAATAGTGGGCATAAACATCAGGCCAAGACCGATACCAGTGCAGACTCCCTGGGCCAGAAAAATCTGCCAGTACTCTGTCGCCAGGCTCGTCATGAAGGTGCCCACGAGAGCGATGAAGGAGCCAGCCAGAACCGTCTCCCGCGCATAACCCGCATCTGCAAGACGCCCGGCTGCAGTGCAAGTGACATTGTTCAGGAAGACCTGCACGGAACCGATCCATGAGATCTGCGCTGAGGGGAGCTTTAGTGATTCAGAATAGTAAAGCTGGTAGATGCCAAAGGCTGCACCATAGCCACAAGCCATCGCGTTGACGAAGTGACATGCGATTACCTGGCGCCAGGCGAGAGCACCGCCGTCCGGGTAATCAACATCATCGCTAGAATCAACACTTGGTGTTGGCGCAGCCTCCAGACTAGGATGAGGGAGAGACTCCTGGCTGTCAGCCAGGGGAGTGACGGTTACCGCATGATGACACTTTTTGTCGCCCTCAACGAAGACCATGATAGGCAAAGATGGGTAAGAAACTTGGCTGAGTAAGATGCCGAGGAGTCTAGGGTGCGCCGAATGCTGCAAAAGTGAGAAAAGATGCTACTTGTGGTCATCGTCATCTCAACCGTCACGAACCTGCCTCTCATATATTCATCGGGACCCATGAGGCCGTCGTAATCTCACTGGAACATATTACCTATCAAAAACATCACCAGGTTGCCACGATGCTGGAGTTAGGCTAAGGAGCCCGGCCCTAACGTCCGTTAACGGCTGCGCGATCTTGTCATGGAATTTCCATGTGGAGTAAAGCGCACAGCGGCGATGGTCTGGCCGCCTGGCTGGCGTCGCGCAAGTGTGTCATCCCCAAGACGGAGCCCATGTCTATCAAGAAGTGTTGGAAGATCCTCGCACGTATGGTAGCGAACCGGAAGCTTGCGCGCTGGCACGGAGACCTCGGTGTCTCAACGTGACTATCGCGACGCACCATTGCACAATATCACGAGATGTGTTCTAGGCTAGCAGCTCATTACCGAAAGCGCACCGAGTGGAGGAGAACAACGGTGAAGAGCAGAATCTGGGTGTTTCGATTTGTCTCTCCACTTTGTCATCTCGATACGGTCTGCTGGGAGCTTTCTAGCCGGGGCTGGGCAGTAAGTCCCGATAACGGGTTTTCTCCCTCCCCTCCTCCCTATTTCCATAGAAGGTTGGTATCGTGATATTACCGCCATCCACCTGGGGACGGGGAAGGGGGAAGAAGAGAGATGGGTGGGGAAAGATGTTTGGCTGGAAGTGGGCGACGGTGAAGAACTTCTGTGAAGAGAAAGCGAGCTCGAGTCGCACCGTGGCCCAAGCTCCTTCCTGTGATCTGGGGCCAAGACGGTAACCATGCCAGGGGAGACCGGGCTAGTCCACACACAGTTTAGCGGCCACCGATCTAGTTTAACTCAACGTCACACATTCTTTACTGGCGGTAACTGCCGGATGCGCCGCCAATCATCGTCTTGCATTTAGGGCTTTGGCTTCTTATTTTTAGTCCAGAGGGACGCCGCTTTAGTTTAGGTTTGGAMCCCCGTCCGGGATCTCCTTTCGGTATCTTTGAGGCGAGCCACGAATATGCCAGGGACGGTCCGTTGGAAAAGAAAAAAAAATTCGGAAAAGGTGTTATGATGCCTGACGATTCGGAAACAGAAATGGATTATAGCCTGACCGGATCGCGCACTGATAGTCAACTTCTTACCTGATTCACATTCTTCTTACCTTCACTTTGACTCTGCCCCATGCTTTCACATCTGTAGCGCATCCGTCGGCACTACCCGCAGATACCACCATCAACCGGGATACACATCTCTACTATATACGTACATATATGCATATCATATACACATATACTATAGACATCGTCCCATATATGAGCATCGTTTATATTTGCAGTTAGAGTTTTCGTGATACCTAACATTCATTCTCGCCAGCTAGCGATAGAGAAGAGTCAAGGAAAGAGAAAACACACAATGCGAAAAGCTTCAAAACAAGTATTGTCGGTTCAAAAAGTATAGGAGAAGCAGGGCACCCGTTGCAACACAATTTCCCACCTCCAATGGGCCAGGGTCCTAGTCCAGCCTCTCATACGCCCTGTGATCAACTGTCAACCGATAGTTGGGCATCTGTGCCATGTAACCCGCGCCCACAAGCAGCAGACCCCTTTAACGCTCCGATTTTTTTTTTAATTCTCCCTGCTGCTGTCCTATCTTCTCCCCTCTAAAACACACTTGGATTATTTCCAAAGCTCGTTTTCGGTTTTGAGCCAACGGCTTGGCCAAGCAACTTATAGCGGAGGTAGACAGTGTTGCGAACGATGAATTGACAAGCAAGTACGATCCAACGCCGATTCGCAGATAACCCTTTTGCAAGATAATCGTTCCGGCGTACCATTTTCGCTGAAAAGGAGTGTAGTGGCCTCGCGGCTAATATTAAATACCTGTTTCCTTTACGCCTCTTCCAACCCCAGAGGAACAGAACTCCGACGAAGGGAAACAAGATTGCGTCTCACAATCACACTCCCCCTTAGATATCGCATAGCTTTACGCTAGCAGTGAAACGCACACACAACCTCCATATGTACCTATCCATGTTGTAGTGTAGAGTAGTATAGTGTCAAAAACACATAAACTCCAGTCACTGACGAGGTCTCATGAGACCGAAAGTTGACATGTTGAATTCTCGACAGCCGAAGCAAACCCAATAAAAAAAGCACGACTCGTCCAAGTAGCCTTGCACAGTACGAGTTGTCGAGTCTCAATGTCTTGGTAGGCGCATTGTTTATAGATCAGGCGACCTACCGCTTCCGCTTTTTATTCTTGTCACCTGCTACAGCGGGAGCGACGATAGGTGCGGCAGGGAGAAGCGTAGGGGGACCGGGGACGTCAGCCGTCTTGATGGGAACACCCATGTGTCGGCCATAGCGTCCCTTTCTGCCGTTACCCTCGTCTTCGCTGATACATTGGTCGGCGCTGAGACCGGCATCGCGGCATCGACCGCATGGTCGCTGACGGTCGCAACCCTTCTTGCTCTTGCGACATCGCTGGCAGCGTGGCTTGGTGGACAGATCGGGCTGGTCATCCTCACCCTGTTGCCCTGCAGCTGTAGCCGAAGCGATAGAAGGCTTACGCGACTGGTTCGGGAGAGACGCAGGCGACATCGGGCCAATAACGCCAGCAACGACATTCGCCTTCTTAGCCTTGGTAGCTTTGGGGGCTTTAGGGGCCTTGGCCTTGGCCGCCTTCGGGCCGGGGGCTTGTAACTTTCCATTTGGCTGAACCTTGGGCTTAAGCTCGTTTGATTTCAGACCCGCGGGAGGACCATCTTCAGCACCATCCTCGTAGTCAGCGTCATCGCCGCTAGCGTCAGCACTGTCGCGCGACGGCATAAAGTGACTATGCGTCGTCTGATAGATCTTGCGATTGGCCCCAGCGAGGTCAAGCTTCTGGCGGCGCGAAGCTGGCATTTCACTTTCGCTCTCGCTGTCGGCGTCGCTTGTAGCACCAGTTGATGAAGCGACGTCGGCTTTGCCGCTAAAAGTATCATCCAGCGTCGAGGCGGAGGTCCTACCATGGGAAATGTTGGACATTTCACCCAGTCTCATAAGCTGGATGGCGACATCTTTGTCCTCCTCGGATACGCAGCTTCCAATGGTCGGATCAGGGGTTGGCAAGATACCACTGCTATTGCCAGGATAGCCCATGCTGCCACGGTGGCGGCGGGAATCATTCATAGGTGTCGCAAACATGCCTGCTTGACCATATCCGTTGCTATAGCTTTGAGGGGATTGGAGGGCTCGGGCATTCGTGAAGGCGTTCTGTCCGGGGTGGGTGAATGGGAAAGCTGGTCGCTGGTGCTCAACACGACGGACAGGTGAAACTGAGGGATTGGAAGTGGTAGTGGGTATCTGAGGTGGTGCAAAAAGCGGCAATTCCTGCGATCATGGTTGGTCAGGACTAGATCGGTCTGAAGACACCAGATCTTGGATAAACTTACCGAGCTTTCAAATTTGGCGCGCTTTCGGCGACCGCCTTCTACAATATTGTCAACGCTGATGTCCGTATTGCCGATCTGCTCCTTTGCTTTGCTAGACACAGAAGCGGGTGCACCGTCTCCACTATCATAGCCATTGATGCTATCGCTACGATTATCGTAGTTGGCTCCGCGATTCTTGGTAGAGCGAGAGCGGCCCTTCTTCCCAGCTGTTGGGTTCGTGCTGGCTGACGCGCTACGTCGGCCGCGACCTCCGTTGGGAGATGGACTGCGCTTCCGGGATGTTCTTGATGCAGGCCTGGAGATATGGTGCCCTAATTGTTGGCTCGCATACTCAATTGGCGCAGGTTGGAAACCATTCGGACCGAAGGCCGCTGCGGGCAAGGAGGGCGGAGGGGATTCGTCAATAACTCTGACGTAGACAATCATGTTGTTGCTAAAGTTCTCATATCTCGCAATGAGTGTGTTGCCCCGGTCGTCCTCAAAACTAACACCCTTGCCCCCATGATAGAGACCGTAGAAGTTCTTGACAGTTGAGATTATTGATTCTGTGTCATCATGGGGGTATATCTGAACACGCAGCGGGAGTCGCGCGCGGTATTGAGGGGACTCGGGGAAGAGGAGTTCGAATTGAACATGTTTCGGGGTCACGGGTTGTCGAGGGGAAGCACTGCCGCTATTGGAGCCTGTAGAGGCAGACGGGTACGTCTCAATGGGCGAAGCAGACGCCATTCCGCCTGCTCCACGGATCGCTTCCGTGCAGAAGGCGAGTTTGTGGGCTTGGTGTAGCGAACGCTTCAAATGATGAAAAGCGCTCACGGCCGTTCCGAATGCGGGCTGGTTGTGAAAAGGGGATGAATGGGTTTGATGGCACCAGACTCGATAGCAGTATTGCCGATCGACGTTTTCTATACAAGTTCCTGTCTCTTGAATCCGATAACGGCCACAATGTTCGTGGTTACGATATATGTTGGGCCAAGGAGTTTTGGGGGGGAGCGGTCAGGACCGATCGCAAGGAAGGAGGGAAGAAGTTGGACTACTCGGAACAAGTACTCTTAACTGGATAAACTTGAACGATGTTAGCAGATATCATGGATGGATAGTGAAATATATTAATACTAGTGAGGAATGGAACTGGGTGGTCCGGTCATGGCCGACTCTGGCTGGGGGATGACAGCTTGGAGACGAGGAAGTGCATAGCAGGTGGGCGACGACTAGGAGAAGCAGGAAAGATAGGTAGAGGTGAAAATGGAGCGAATACTTGATCGCGCTAGGTACCAATGCCAGAAAATCTTACCAGAGGGAAGGATGGATGGCGTTGTGCGCTTAGAGATGCATGAACTTGATCTTGAGGGTTGGATGGTTCCCCGATCGACCTACGGCACCAAGGTGTCAGTGTCGGGAAGCAGGGGAATTCTCGTTACGCAGGTGGAAGGGAGTGCAATTATAGGCTGCAGTAAGGATGGAGATGAAGTGAGAAACTTACCAGAGGAGATGGAAGAGTGTTGGATGAGAAGTGGTCGAGAATTCGGGGTTGTGTAGAAGAGGAGGTGGAAGAGAAGAGTTGAGGTTTTGCAGTGTGAGTCTCCAAAAAAGCCTTTCCCACTCGAGTTGCATGCCGGCCAGCAAAGTAGGTACCATCCAGCGCGGTAGCAGGGTAGGTGCAGTGCCTGCCCGACTAATTTGGGGGGATAGTCCAGGCAGCTCAGGCCTGACCAGCGCACCCACGCCACAGCACTAGAGGTACCTATCTATTGGCTGTAGCGACCGCTCTAGTAGGCCGTTTTAGCGATGCACCAAGCCGAGAACGTACCACTGAACATTGAAGAGATAAAACAACGGTCAAGTCCCAGGTACCTGCCGCTCCATCCCATCCCCCCGTCCGTCCTATCATCACGTCGCTACTTTTCTGATGAAGAACACGGAATAGAACAACAATTCTAATTTAAATCTCCTATTACAGAGATTTATTTCATATTCACGAGAAACACAGCGAATGGTTTAAGCGGAAACTAGCCGTTGGCAGCTAGCGCACTGTCTGGACTAATGTCTCTGGCATTCCTCCAGTTTCGCTAACAATGGAAGTATGTACATCCAGTCGTTGATAAAGTTACAGGATCGACAACGAATGCGACTAGCTTGAGAGAATGACATGCTCAGACGACAAGGGCAGCATCGCACAAGCCGCAGTTTAGGCTCTTGCATCTTTATTCAGGAGAACTCGGAAAGACCAAATGTCTTTACTTGAAATAGACACGATCCCCGTCTTACATGTGTGTACCTTGTCTTGATGTGCAAATGTGCAAGTGTGCAGATGTGTAAATCTTCAGCGGCTTCGTCGAATACGGCTGGTTCTGGGGTCAAGTTATTGAAGTCGCAAACATTGGACGTATTGGCCCGTATGTACACAAAGACCCAATTGTCCGCTATTGGGTACATGTGGTCCAACGGCTGCAATAGAGCGTCAGATATTATCTTTGCGACTCGCTGGCCGCGATGTGTATGTAAGGATACACCACACATGTACTTCCGCGTATTGTGCGATGCCTTACCTGCATGGTAAATCCGATGGTGCGCTGCGCTGCGCTGCATTAGGCATGCTTAGTTCGAAGCCATGGCTTTGTCCATCTAACGTCCTGCTTGTCTAGAGATATTCTTATGATCCGATGAAAGTAAAAGTCGTCGACCCTGAATTTGCGCATTGCGACGTTGAGCTAGGAGTTACCTACCTCGAGAACCCCGTGGGATGCACAGCCATATTGCGCACTTCCGGCAGGTAAGATACATCTGACTTGTCTAAGAAGGTAACTAGGTTGCGGAATCACCCGGCCTCTTCTCGATCCAGGCACACACACACACACACATAGTTTCTCACTCACACTGGCGCATTCGTGTGCGATCCTCCTTGTTCCAGGGGACGCCCGTCAGATGGCTGTACCGGCGTTTACAAGCTGCCCTTCCCATCTCATCATGGCATGCGCTCTTGCGCAGACTGCCATTGACGCCGAATACCACTTAGTATGCTATGCGCCATCGTTATTTGGAGTGTCGCCGGGACCAACAGTTGCCAAGTTTGAGGCTCGAGCTGGAGAAATGGACCCATTGGCTTGTTTGCGCATCACTTCATACTCCTCTGCTACGTGCCGTTGCAGGCGCATTTCATATTGAACATTGCCTGCTTACTTCCTAAGACGTTGCGCGAAAGCGCAGCTCCAAGAGCGTATCTACTATTCAATGTCAGGTGCCCAGTTGGTCTACCAGCCCCGTATGGTTCGTGGTCGCAAACGATGCGAGTTGAGGTGAGCAAAGCGGGCAAGTTGACAGACTATCCAGCCAATAGCACGGCTAGGCGGATGCGCCAGTTTGCCTAGAACAGGGATGAGGGCCCTTAGAAGTGCCCAGCAAAACCGGTAGGGTACGTACGCAGTAGATAGACACGATGACCACTCGGAGCAGTCCCCAGACCCATCAAGAGGATACCGGAGGGTCTTTACACAGTGGTGTGAGTGGGCGCGCGGAGTGAGAAGTTGCATCTAGAATTCGCAATTCATCACTGATGGACCTAAACTAAAGAACGGGGAAAAAGAGACAACAAGCTGCAGATACAAACGTCCCGAGGGCCCTGATGGCCGCCAGGAAGGTTGCCGTCATCAGTCAAGGTCTTGGGAAAAAGAAATGGGATCCAACCCCATGCTTGTTCTATGTTTAACCGCTTCGGTATGGGTGCGGCGTCTCGGTGCTAGAAATTGCGCAGCAATCAGGTCGCGGGATACGCTACATAATGTACATACATCCCTCCTGTAGTAATTATTGATGCCATTGTACCTGAGTCGAAGCGAGTGACACACTGTTGAACCGGTAGGGTTGTACAATACCCACTCCCAAGTGCCGACTCTCGCGATAGGCGCAACAAGGGAAAAGGCAAAAAAGGGAAAGGTGCTGTTATTCGAGAGGATAGCAGGCATTGGAACTGGAGTTCGACGGTAGTATGCGCTGGCGATGAGTTTCATCCACTTGGATCGAATCAGACCCTGGGAATAAGGGCAGCTTCTGACAGCCCAGATCCTTTCAACCAAGCTGATGTAGAAGTTCTTGCGCAGCCAAGCGCGGACTACTTTGGGCGCAACTTGCGGATCGCCCAACAACTTGGTTTCTCCACGCGCTAGAGGCAACTTTGGTTGGCTGCTGACGAGATGTTCGTAAACATCCACACGACTCTTTAAGCTGTTCGCTCGCCTATTCGAGTCAACTTCAAAACAAACAAAGAGAGGAACTAGCATGGCCGCGGCCATCTCTAGTTTCACAAACATGGCCCTTGCAATTCTCGTTCCCCCCGTTCCTAGCCTAATAACGAGAGATGATCTTAAGTTGCTGAAGCAGCGCATACAGTGCACCCTACATACATCCATCCTCTCTTACTTCTTACTAGGTTCCCGGGGCCAGCTAGGTTAGTGCCTCGTTTCTTTATCTTGACCGCTTATGATAGATCGAACCATGAGCATCCAATGCGCTGCCAACCTATCAGCGTCGCCATCTAATTTTTGTTCGGTCTGTTGATCTACACCGCACCGAACGAAACTTCTCTATCTGCGGTCTTTTTTTCCCGTCTTGAACTGGCGACTCTGATCCTGGGGGCGTTCCGCCGGGGCGCACAAAAAAAAAGGGAAAAGGGTGCGCCAAACAGGATCGACATCGGAGTTCGTCATGCGTGGCCGACTGCGACAAGTTATTTATTAGCCAAGCGGAAAAGCGAGTAAAAAAAAAATCTTACTAACCTCCGCATGTCGCCACGATAATCTAGGTTATCTCCTGTGTCCCCAACTGGATAGATTGCAAACTTAATTAAGGGAAATAGACGTATAGAGCATCATCGGAGGATATACCATCTAGTATCCATATAATACCTAGAAGTAGCTCCAACACTAGCCATCTAACCCAGGCATTCCCAGTACACACAGAATATCCCACGTCACTTGAAACGGCTTGTCATTGCGGGTTTCCGTCAAACCACATTTTCCCTACATGTACCCTTACTCATCCTGTTGACATTCCCGCCTACTCTTAGGGTTTAGTCGCATTCGTCCAATGGTAAAGATATGCGACTTCGCTGCGGCTGCCATCCCATGCTGCTGCACGGATTGAGGGAAACAGCATGATGCGTATGCATGTCACATCATTGAGGCGACGTAAGACGTCGTCCCAGACTAAACTCGCCCAGTCCTTTTCTTTGCGACTTATGATCACCATGGCCTTATAAGGCGCACTAGCACCAGCACTAGAGAACAGATCTTCCTTGATAAGATTTCTGGCGGTATTATAGGGAGAGACGATGCACTATCGCGATTGTGAACTATGCTTTTGAATTCGAGGTTCCGGCCCAGCTACCTAGTACCCGGACAAGTTGTCTACCTTAGTTGCGCCAGGGAGCTCTTAAAGGAGGGGTTCTACCCAACCAGACTTGGATATGTGAGGTGTCGTATTCCGACGCTCGTCCCAGACCCAACTCCCTCAAGTTGAAGAAACAGAGATAGGGTTTCCAGAGTGGCGCGAAACAGACAATTGCGATTCTGCGCGCATAATCTACCCCCACCGGTCTCCATGAAATTACACACATTAGTGGTGGTAGCCATTCCCTATTCAACCAACACTCTGCTACTCCATCCATTCAGTCCATTTGCGCCACCTGGAGACTTGTGATTGACTATCGAGTATAAACTCCAAAGCACTAGCAGATTTTGACTATGCAAATTGAGTCGCATAGCAGCGAATGACCCCTCTCATCTATTTTTGTGCGAAAATGGTCCCTGCAGAACGACTTGGAGGTGATAGATGGCCGTCGCTACAAGTACAAATGGGAAATCTTGAGGCATCACGTGATTTCGGGTCATGTTCGCGACCCCTTTAAACTATTTAACGTGTCCAAGTCGCAAAACTTGAGTCGGATGGTGCACAGTTGAAGTTGAAAAAAGAGAGAGTAGCAGGGTGTTTTAACAGCTTCGGTAACTCTGGGACGTTGTTTTCACAGTGTTGGGAGCTAATATATGTTGTGGTTTGGGAGTTACTGGCAAACTTTGGAAAAGTTGCGATGAAATCGAGTGAATTGAAGACGCGACGATGTGTAGTGTTACGTCATAGCTCTTTAAGAAGCATTGACCACTAGAATGTTAGTGTGAAGGTTGTGTGCTTTTGCTGACACATGGATTGGCTGGATGCACCGGACCTCTGGGCGTCGGATTATCTTTATGCCGTCTTGGCACTTGAGGTACTGAGGTACAACGTCTATGTGCGTGCCAAGTGGGGTTACGCACCTAAATAGCGATGTCTCACAGGTTGCCGACTCGATCTGACCTGGGCAACGGGCTGGAATTAAGACAGGGATAATGGCTGTTATTCGCATCGCGATTTGTTTGTTTTGATTTCCTTCCCCACAGTTTCCCGGGGTCCGTACATTTATGCTGATTTCCTCTTTGGGACAGCACTGTACCTTCAGCAACCTGAAAGCTGTGCACAGCTACCACAGCTACCACACCTGGAACTGTGCACTGGAGAATCCACCCAAAATCAACATCAACAATCGCCGGCTCCAGGCTTCAAAACATGAGCATAATTTCTCTCTAAGCAAACCCGCAGTTCATTCTAAGTTCCTCCCCCTCTCAATCTTCTTCACAGCCATCAACCTGACACTTCCATTACCCGTCGCCGACATCAACAATTTTTGTCTTCAATCCAACCCAAGTCTTACTACCTTCGGTATCGCCGATGTGTGAAGACCCATATCAATCTTGACTTACCTTACCTCACCTCCCCGTCGCCGACCTTGCGACATCTCTATCGTTGTGACAGCTGGAACAATCTTCTGTGGCATCGATTCTGAGGTTTCCTTCTACCGGCTGCCGCACCGAGTCTTGATACATACATCGCCGACACAGGACTTCATTCCCAGGGCCACGCCTATTTCCCACTCAGGTTGAGGTGACCACTTACTTGGTCGTCGGCGCCCAAAACTTTGATCAACTGCCAAAAGCACAATACAACACTGGTTGTCGACTACGGCGACCAGTATTGGCATCATTGCTTCGCCTTTTGCTCCTCAGGGTTTCTAAGGATACGGTTTGGACAACGGCTGGAGCTGGCGCTCTGGGATAACTTGCAAGGTACGTACTTCTACCCGGCAACCAAAAGCAGCAACCCGGCAAGCATCTCAAAAAAGCTTGGCCAATTTAATTGCTTCCMCCTTTTCCTCATGCMCCCGCCTCTCGACATATACAATTGATGCTCGGCATGCAGCGTACAGCATACCGTATACCGCATACAACCTCATGGTCAACACACTGACGAGTCCACTAGGGTATTCTGCTCTAGGTGCACTTTCAAGGTTTCATGCTCTCTTGGGATCTGTCTCGGCCAAACACAGTTGCCTTGGTCACCTTCCCCCAATCTCGAAGCTCTGCCCCTTTAGTCGCGTCTCTTGGTCACAGCTCCAGAGTATCGACACTAGGCAGTCTTGAGAAGTCATGGATGCTCGGGTAAGCTCCTCCTAACTCAACTTTTCTTTCCAAGCCATCCAAACTTTCTACTTGACCCATCCTCTCTGCACTCCAATTTCTCCAGTCACCAAACCAAGCTCTTGTTTCGGTGGGACCTGCATTCCGTCACTGGTGAAGCTTCMCCCTGCAACTAGCAACCCTCTGTAGTTTCTGCCATTGTCTATTCTGCTGTCCATCCGAGCAATTCCTTTCCCAATCAAGTCTAACATTGCCATTCAACAGCCTCAACGTTTCGGCTACGGCTTCGTCCATCGAGACACCGAGAATCTAGTTCCTACAACCAACAAAGCCCTTCATCAACGCCATAAATCCACTAGTAACCTCCTCTCCGCCAACGCGATGCCTTCCGCGGCCCTGACTTCCAACACGATGAAGTCTAACGGCACCAACGGCTTCCAGAAAGCCAAACCCATCGCGTCTCGTGATGGATTGAAGCCAGTCGCCAAGAACGCCGGCATTCCTCGAGAAACCGTGATGGGACAAGAGAATCTCGGTCGTGTCAATCCTAAAGACACGTTCATGCGACCCGCACAACGACCTCCCAAGTCAATCTCCTCGGTTGCCTCGATGCAGAATCTCCGACAGGATTCCCAGGGTCAAGCACAGCCTCGACCTGTCACCAAGTCGTACCCCCACAAGAAGCGAGGTGCGCCCATTATTGTCTACAGCGACAACCAGCTCGAAGAAGAGAAGTCGAGCGACCAACAGCTTCCCCAGCAAGCTAGTCGAGCCACCATCGCCAAGAACGATGCCCGACAGCAGAGCGAGGGCCATAACTGGGTCTTTGTACATTCCGATTCTCTGCCGTTGACGGGTCGCCTACGCGACTTCCATGTCCAGGAGAGTAGCCCTGCTCTCTCTGTGGATGATGATGTTTCTCCTGCCCACCGTGGTGAGGACGACGTCACAGAAGCCGTCTACATGGACGCCGTTGAAGTGCTTCCGGCTCAGAACTCTGTTCGCTCAGCACATGAGAATGACGAGCCCTCTGGTCCAGTTCGTGACTATTTGAGTGCCGCTGACTGGCGCTCCCCATCTCTTGATGGTTCTGACGGAGACGATGATCTCCTTGTTGCTCCTGGTCAGCTTATTCACCTCGATCTCCCGGATTACGAGGAAGACCCGGCAGACTTACAAGTCCATCCCACTTCGTTCGTTTCCAACGACAACCAGGCTGATCTCTCGGACTATGAGGACGAGGATTACGATGATCAGGGCTACACCACGGCTCACTCTTACCGTGACAACACAACTGGTGGTGTCACTATGATCATGGCGCCCCCGAAGTTGACGAAGAAGGGCATGGCAGAGCTTGAGGCCGCTAAGGAACTCGTAGAGCGCAAATACCCTAAAGATATCAAGAATGAAGAGCTCATTGATATCGGCATGGTAGCGGAGTACAGCGAAGAGATCTTCGCGTACATGCGAGAGGTTGAGGTGAGCAAGGTTCCACCCACAGTACGATGGTATGATACTAACGCTTCGTTACAGATGGAACTGTTGCCCAACCCCCATTACATGGACATTCAGAACGACATCCAGTGGTCGATGCGCTCTGTCCTTATTGACTGGGTTGTCCAGGTTCACGCCCGCTTTCAGCTCCTACCCGAGACTCTGTTCCTGGCGGTCAATTACATCGATCGATTCCTCTCGGTGAAGGTGGTCTCTATGACGAAGCTTCAGCTCGTCGGTGCCACCGCTCTTCTACTGGCAGCGAAGTATGAAGAGATTAACTGTCCATCCGTGCAAGAGATGGTCTACATGGTCGACGGGGGCTATGCTCAAGAGGATGTCCTGAAGGCAGAGCGATTCATGTTAACCATGCTCGGCTTCGCACTGGGCTGGCCGGGTCCCATGAGCTTCATGAGACGCATCAGCAAGGCTGACGACTATGACTCTGAGATCAGAACCGTAGCCAAGTACTTCCTCGAGGTCACCCTAATGGATGAGCGCTTCGTCGCCAGTCCTCCCAGCTACGTGGCTGCTGGGGCCCAGTGCCTCGCTCGTTTGATGCTGAAGAAGGGTGACTGGGTAAGTTTAGTCCACTGTACTTCAGTATATAGTATCTAATATTGGTTTACAGACTCCCGAACACGTCCACTTCTCCGGCTACACGTACGCCCAGCTCAAGCCGCTGATCGTGACCATCCTTGACTGTTGTCGAACTGGTCGCAAACACCACCAGGCTGTGTATGAGAAGTACTCGACCCGACTCTTCAAGCGTGCATCCATATATGTTGAGGAGCAGCTTATGGACGGCTTCAGGCTTCCTTTCCAGCACAGCATGCAACATCACTCTCGGGACTTGTTCGAGGATGTGCATCCAGCACCGCTCGCTCTGACGGGTCCAGTTCAACTGCTTGGTTGAATCTGTTTCCAGACAAGAGAGATCCATGCGTTTAGCACACGAATTGCAGATGCCCGTATGCCCGTGATTCTATGAGATGGCTATCTGACATTATCACTTTGGCTGTTGTAGCTCAGACTACACAAGTCCACACCATGATACCCTGTTGTCCCACCGGTGCGGACTAATACCTCGTCTACTAATACCCTGGCATTACTATGCCACTATTCACGACTTGACACGAAGCCACGCGACTCATGATACCCTTTTAATCTGCGACTTGTCTCTTATATCCGACACATTTTACTCTTTCTCGGCGGCGTTCGTGGCAATTCTCGAGGAAAACGAAAATCGGCATTACAGGCAAATTCGAGCAAAAGCTCCGGCGTACAGCCCTGGGAGGGCAGGGCAGGGTGACATGGAAATCAGGCAGGCAAGGAGTTGATGAGATTCTACATTGGCGTTGCAGGCAGAGAGTGGCATATCTTCTGCCGTAATCTAACCACCGAGCATTGCATTAAGGGACGAAGAGACACATACTCTAACGCCCTGTTTGAGTATATAATTTTGCTTGACACACACAAATGGACAAGCATTTCGACTCGTGGTACGGAAAAGGGTCTGCCAAATAATGCTCGACACACTTCGTCTGTCCATAATTCACTTGATTATCAACTCTGGTCTCGTCTGGTCCCCCTGTGCAATGCATGACTGTTTGACTTGTCATCGGTGAAAGTTTCTTCTCAGGGGGCCTTGCAGTCCGTGATTTTCTTGTGACTTGCAGGTTCAATATCGATAGTGATACCCGTAATGTTTAATTGATTGAATTTTTGGGACTTTTAACTCTACCTCGTAGCTACCTAGCAGCCTAGTAAACATGGAGTTGGTCTCCTGATGTAGGACGTAAGATTGGGGCTATTCAAGGATTAGTCGATCCTTCGACACAATCCCTGTTGGTCCCCCCTGACGCGCCGTAAATAGCTTGCCAAGACGTGTATGTTCGTGTTGGCCTTCTGAGCCGCATTTAGGTCTCGCGATGACATCGGTTTAAAACAGGGGATAGAAGCAACAGCCTACTAGATATGCCCGCATCCAATGGCAGTGCTTTACATTGGTATTTTTAATGGTATAACACCCACTAGGTAGTGATGCTATGTCAGATCGAAATGCAGCCGAGGTATTTGCCGGTATGTTTACCGTTTTAGGGGTCAAAATGTGAGAAAAGCATAGATTTATACCTGGTCGTCGATCAGCTCGACGTTCAATCGCCTTTAATAAATGAAAGTCTGTTGTCCCGCAGTCATGCCTTCGAAATTTACCTACCTCCTAACCACCATCGACCGATATTCCCGCTGTAACCATTATCCTCGATAATTACAAACGTAAACGAACCCCTGGTCAAAGCAAACCTATCTCTCAACTATCAACCGCCCAGCATGGTCTTCACAACGAACTCCTCCTGCGCCACGGGGACCTATTTCAACATCGACCGGCTGGACCAGATCCCGAGCAACAATGCAGTAGGCGTGGCGACGTTCCGCCCGGCGGACAGCAGCCAGACGCTCCAAAACTCGCCGTACCTCGCCTTGATGCAGAAGTGTTGCGAGAACAGCCCCGTGTCGAAGCTCGACGATGATTGCATCCTATGGTGTGATCTGCCGCAGGATCTGGTGGATAATCATAAGGGGTTCAGGGACTGCTTTAGGAATAACAGTGCGGAGATTGGTATTGTCACTACGAGGGATGCGAGGAATGTTACTACGGGTGGAGGTACGGGGGGAGATGGAAATGGAAACGGAGATGGAGATGGAGATGGTGGAAATGGTGCGGCGGTTATGGGCGGTCGGCCGAGTGTTGCTGGTGCGGGATTGTTGGCGTTGATGGTTGGGTGGTTTTGCTTCGCGGCTTGATACCCCGACAATTAAGATAAAGGAGATAGGAATGACTTTGGATGAATGAGATGGTTATACCCTAGTATATAGATGGTTGATACGCAAGTAACAAATGCCGCGAGGATATAGATGTACATAGACCCTAGATCCATATATGCTCCCCTGAAATTCGTATATGAAAGACCAGTATTCAAGACGAAACAATTCAAAAAGATAAATTCGTATATCATGACGCGGCGGTGACTAAGTTACCACCGCCCTTCTCAACGTCGTTGACTAGCGCCTTCTTAGCTTCTAGGGCATCGTAGTTGCGCTTCATTGCTGCCTTGGTAAACTCGGACCCGGTCACCATTGGGTACTTCTTCAGCGGGCCCTGGATCTCGCAGTCCGTGTTGGGTTGGTTGAAGTACGCCATACTGTACCGCGGACCGTAGTAGTCGACGGCGGGATCTGTGGGTGTCTTGACACGATGAAATGTTGATTTGAAGCGGTCGTCACTCCAACTCATCAGGAGATCGCCACTTATTGCCTCTGGCGTCAGAATTCTCTCCGTCTACTCTGTATTAAAGCAAACAAGGGCGTGACTAGGAGCGACTCACATGTTACACACGATCTCGCCAGCCACGGGCTCTACGCCAGTCCATGAATCTCCAACCCCGAATTCAGTGAAGACCTCGCGACCAGGGCATATTTCCAGCCCGCTCTGGCCGGGGCGCTGGAAAAGCAACGTCACAAAGTCCCAGTCAGCATGCGGCCCAGCACGATAGTATCCCTCCGGCGTGGGCACCTTAGGATCAAGCTCAAAATAATGCAGCAGCCTCAACACCGTCTGGGCGTTCGGCCTCGAGACATCATGCGCCTTCACGAAGTACTCATCCTCGAACCCGAGGCCGCGCGCAAAGCACACCATGAGCTTCTCGCTGACCTGCTGGGCGCGACGCATGAACGCCAAGCTCTGGGCCCTGAATCCCGGCAGCGCGTCCTCGGGGGGCCACAGGCCGTCCATGGCGGCGCCGTACTGCATCTGGTAACTCTCCTTCTGGTCGGCGGCGCCGGTGCTGGGGCGCACCTGCGCGGCCTTCTCCCACCCGGTGTTGCGGTGCGAGAACGGCACCTGCGCCTTGACGGAGTCGGGCAGCGCGAAGAAGCGCTCCGCGGCTGCGAATTGCGCTTCGATCTCGGATGAGGGGATCCCGTGGTTGGTTAGCGCGAAGAAGCCGTCGGTTTCGGCGGCGGCGATTAGCTCCGTGGTGATGGTGTCGATGCGTGAGGGGAAGTCGTGCAGTGAGATTTTGGGGATGCTCCGGTTGGAGTACTTGGTTTCTGCCATAGTGGTGTGTGATTAGGGGGGATTGGGAGGCGAAATATGAGTTAATGTGAAGCAGGCTGCTGGAGTGTTTTAGGCAATCCGTTGTTGTACTGGATATCACGACCCCTTTTGATAGGTGACCGCTCTATATGCGGAGAATTTGAAGCTAGGGACAGTTATGACGAAGAGTTCTGTAGCCAACAAGATCTTTGCTCACTTGACGCAATAGAGCCCTTGGAGGCTTTCCACCTTCTTATACCGTGGAATCACTGGTTTATATATCAATTTGTTGCTACTACGCGAGAATGCTGAAGAGGCTCGGGATGACGGGGCGGCCCGAGGKGGGGAAGGGATACCGGGACGATTATACTGGCCAAGCTATCATCCTGCGGAGATAGCTTATCCTGACTTATCACCAATCGGAATACGCCGTTAAGTATATGTCTTACTTCCCGCCTCCAATTGTCTCACCTCTCGCTTCTAGAACAGTGTCTTTATGTATGTCATGTATGTCTAGGTGCATAGCTGTTGGTTATGAAGCCTCCTGCACTCCTGTCAGTCTTCTGAAGTATTATTCGGGATTCAATGGCAAGCAGAGTTATCCGGGGTCGGTCCTCCCGCTAGACCCGGGCACCCAATTGATGGGACATCGATTATGACATGAGCTAACTCTCTACTAGGCTTGTTCTTTTCGATCCCTTGACGGCAACAGACATCTATGTAGGTATGCGGGTTTGCTCTGTGATAACGGTCGCACAGGGTAGTGTAACCCCAAGCATGGCACTGGTTATGGCATTCCATCTGCAAGCCACTGACATGGTCTTTCCCGAGAGACGTGTAGTCGCCTTGTTACCTCCTTCGGGTGTCCCTGATAATCAGTACAACCCCCAACGAATACGGGCAAAGGATAGCTCTCGGCATTGATATCTCGTTCTTGTGTCTGGGTATCTGTGTGACTAAACCTCACGTCTCTACAAGAGCGAGATGTGAAGGCATTTGATAGAAGGTACATCTGAGACCCATTGGCCTTAGCCTTGCTATATTTGTTTTAGTGGGATGTAGAGTGTCTTAGCCGCCACTAATGAATCATATGTGTCGTCGCCGACCCTATGTTGAAATCTTGTACTGGGCTCAGTTGGAGATTGGCCGTTTGTGAGCGTCCAGGCTGTCTGACTAGGTGACATTTTGATATCGCCGCTTATGATTAGGGCGTAGGTCTAATCCCGTAGGCATGGCCATCGCTGTCGCTGAGTCATCATATGACCGGTTGCCTGAGTGGCTTGATTTACACATTGGCCTGGATCTTGGTGTCGCAATTGGATTTGGAGGGKATCACGATCATGTTTCGACACATCATAGTTGAACCCATTGGGATTTCCAACTTACTGATTCATTCTGGCGGGGGTAAGTGGGATAGATAATTGAGAAACAATTAGCGGAATTGACGTGTGGTTTTAAATACGAGCATTGTTTGCATAGAGTGTCAATATTAGCAAGGGAGACTGCCCATACCTTTTGAATCACCGCTAAGCTGAATGAATGCCGGTAATCACGTCGCGATAGTGTCGGAGTCATGCTTTTTTCCACCGAGATAAAATGGAAATGAAATAAAATTAATTAAATTAAAATAGGAGAGGGATTTTTTTCTTCTTGGTCTCTCAGCTCCCATGTACTTCTCTCACATATTGCAGAATTAACAAAAGAATTTATTGGGAAAATAAAATAAAATTAATTTCTCAACTTGTATCCGTGTTACGTGCGCCGGCTACTTAGGCTGTACCTACTCCAGTTATCCCGCTAGGGACCTTCCCCGTCATTTCCTATGAGGGTAGGTGCCCAGTTAGGTGAGGGAAGCTACAGGCGGACAGGGTCCCTGTGCGTTCTCCAGGTACTGATAAACATCAGACGCGGCGCGCAGCTTCCCAGCTTAATATCTTTGCACGCGTCCACACCCCAACTACACTCGCACCTGGTAATTCTTCCCTTTTAATTCTTTTTTTTTTTCCTCAATTTATTTACCACACCCAACCACCTTCTGCGCAGCTCATCAATTTTTCTCAATTTTTCCCATCTCTACCTCTCGCCGACTTGATTTTTTTCAAGTCCCCCATTTCCCTTGCGAATCCTCAATTCTTTACACACATCATTCATCAGCCATTCGCAATGGCACCCACTCGACCGACACGCGGAGCTGCTAAGGAGAATGGCACGGCAGCCGACTCTGCAGCTGCAAGTGGTGAAGCTCCCGTGAAGCGCGGACGCGGCCGTCCTCCCAAGAATGGCGTCGCACCCCAGGCCAAGAAGGCTCCCTCAGGCCGTCCCCGCGGCCGCCCCCCCGGAAGTGGTGCTGGCGTGAAGAAGGTCACCAAGAAGGCTGTTCCCAAGAGCACCAGCGGACCCGGCCGTCGCGGTCGTCCCCGCAAGTCTGACGCGTCTGCTGCTGCTACTCCCAAGAAGGCCGCAACGCCCAAGTCGTCTACTTCCAAGACCTCTAGCACGGGTAAGGGACGTGGACGACCGCGCAAGAGCGACGTCTCGGCTGTCAATGAGCCCGAGGAAAAGGAGGAGGAAGAGTCTGAGGAGAAGGACGAGGACGAAGACGGTAAGTTTACTAAGCACGGTTTGAGCTGAATTGCGGCGCGTTTTCTACCCGCGACTCTAATTGAACCATTGTAAAATGTGGCAAAGTGATTGAGGTTGCTAATCTTTGTTCTGACAATAGATGTCGTTGCTAATGACGACCTCGATATGGACGACGCTGCTGACGACGATAATGATGCTGCGGCTGACGACGACGTCCCCAATCCAGAGGTAGGATCACACCCTTCGTCTCTACTTCTATGTAGTGCAATCCCAGAATAATCAATCTCTTACTGATCCGGGCTATACAGGACGATTAGGACAACGAAGTGTCTGCCTCATACGTTGGAGGCCTACTAGCCAGTGCATTACGACGCATTAGTAGTGTGAGGAGGAACGCGCATGGTGCTCCTGAGAGCTGAGAATTTCCGGGTGCTTCAATAGCAGTGGAGCAAGTTCACGTCGGTCTTCTATACGGGAGCAGTGCACGATTGCATTCGCGCGTCTGCCGCAGGGAAGAACGGGGTTTTCATATGGCTGGTCGAGAGTAATGGCGTTGATAAGGAGCAAAAGGGATTTACACATGCACTGCTGAAGCAAACAGTCGCTTCTACTAGTACTGCTCCCACGGGCTTGTTCATTACGAATTGATATTTTCCAACGGTTCTTCGCGAAGAGAAAAAGTACACGATAACAAGTTCCTCTGCTGCTGCTGGACCTCTATTAGGTCTAGAAACGTATTTGCGGTTTGTCACATCGCGCCAGTCTAATATCATATGCCTTGTAACCCTTGTCCTAACGCCTTTCCACGTGTCATACTGATGTGTTAGCCAGATGATGGACTTTTTGTCTTCTACTCTCCCCTATCTCTATTCTGGTTCTACTCTTGGTCGGCTTTGAGAGGCTGGGTACTGGGTATCTCGTAAAGCGCCCATTCATTCCTTCTTCCACGCCTCGAACTCCTCCGAGAGATGCTCCTTGAGCTGCTTGAACTTGTTTCCATAGTTCTTGCCGCAGCGCCAGCATATCAAGTCGCTAGTGATGTACCCAGCCCTCCCGGGGTGTCTCCTGGGGTCGTCTTTCGCGAGCGGGAAGTCGGCGACGTCGATTAGGAAGGGCGTGTTGAAGCTGTTGTAGTGCTTGCGGTGGCGCATGCACTCCGAGATCATGTCCGGCGAGAGCACGTGTACGTGTAGATCGTTCATCGACGGGTGTGCGTGGACGCCGACCAGCAACTCGCTCTCCCAATCTCTCCCCTTCGGCAGCTCCTTTCCTTCCTCCCACTCTATCTCCCCGTTGAGGACCGCTTCCCGTTCTCGGTCCTTCGCGCTGTACCTCCCGTATCGTCGTTGCAATTCCTTCGCGACTAACCGCTTCAGCTTCTGCGTCTCGGCTTGGACTGAGGCGAGGAAGGAGGCGTCTTCGAAGGCTTTGAACGGGTGCAGACTGCTGAGCGGCGAGCGCGGGAGGAGGAGCGTGTGCACGGTCGACTTGGGGTACATGTCGTTGATGGCGACGAAATCGTCGTTGTGGTATATCACTCGGCTAGCTGGATGCGCGGCTGGGTCGTGGGTGTAAGCGCCGAGGCCGTCGCGCTGCTTGAAGGATCGAGTTAAGGCGCTACGGGTCGAGGCGAGTGTCTTGGGTTCTTCTTTTGGAACTTTGGTTTTGGGTGACATGAGCTCTGTGACTTTGGCATTGTGGATTAGTTCCCTTCTACGACTGCGCAAAGGGCTTGGGAAGTGTCTCGGCCACTTACATGCACTGCGCTTCGTGCCCAGACTTACGCCGGCGTCTTCTGCGTTAGCCGGAGCTGGTGCCGTGCCGGCGATCTCTTCCTTGGTGATCGCATCTTCGGGGTCTGATTCTGCGGAAGACATGCTGACTTTACCTAGGTCTATAGCGTTGGATGTGGGAGGACCGGGAGAGCGGTGGCTTGTTCTAGGGTCTGCATATAATAGGTCGATAGGTTTGATTCGGTGATAAAATAGACCCGGCGAGTTGACCTTTAACCTAGATGTATTCCATATTACTACATTTGCAAGTCTGGGATATTAGTAAGTGAGACGAAGGTTAGGATAGTTATGACCCGATTAAACTAAACTGCTTAGGTGGCTCACACTGCACGTCTCGGATTACACATCTACGATCTCGGTACCTCCCAAGATGATAATGTTGAAGCTGCAACGCAAGAGCTAGGTACATAGTATAGATGCAGGCTAAACATCAAGTACCTCCTATCCGCCCTACCTACCCCGCCGTCGTACAAGCTTGAAGTGGGGCATGCATATCTGTACCGCACCGTATTGGCTTGTGCAGAAAWACTGTGAAACTAAAATTTGCCCGAATATTTTCCGGCGCAAAACACTTTCCTGAGGATCTTTGCAGTGAGATCTAGACTCTTCCCTTATACAACAACCCATGCAGCCATTCCATACAAGATAAGGCCACAGAGGACGCCAAATGGCTTATCATCATGGGGAAGAAAGGCAAGGATAAGGCCGCGGCGGTGCCCCCCAGTGCTGCTGTGGCCGCTAATACATCATCATCAGCAAAGAAATCTTCATCAAAGGCCAGTAAAAATGCTGGTGACACTTCACAGCCGAATGATGACTTCATAGTCTTCACGAACTCTACTAAAGACTCCAAGTCTAATAGGAGAGGGGGAGGACAAGGCAGCTCTTCGAATGCAGGAGGAAAGAAAGCCGGTCCGGGCGAGTCAGCGGAGCCTTCGGGGCCCCCGAAGCCGACTGTGAAGCAGATCATCGGAGGAGCGAGTTGGACTGGCAAATTGCCCGTGAACCTGCTCTCGGAACATTGCCAAAGGCAGAAGTGGGACAAGCCCGACTACCAACCTGTAAGCGGCTTGTTTTGCTCAACTGCCAGTGTGTACCTAGTTAATCAATTCGAGTTAGATGAGAAATTCAGAGGGCTTCTCGTACTTCGTTCAGCTTAGTGCCAGGAATCCAAAGACCCAAGAGGTGCAAAAGCTACCCCCTTTCAAGCTCCCCCCTGATTACAAGCATCTCGTGACTAGGGAGACAGCTTTAGAGGCTAAACATGCTGCTGCTACGTATGCCCTCTTCAGGGTCTGTAGCATGAAAAACATACATACCACACTTCCTCCAGACTACAAGTCATTATGGAAGCAATTCGAGGCATTAAAGAAGGAAGATGTAAAGAAGGGCAATGCGTGGATGTACGACGCGGATCCCTTCGCCACTTTGAAACAGCGAGAGGACGAAAAGGCAGCGGCCGAGAAGAAGCGAAAGGAGCAGGAAGCTATTAGAGAAAAGGCGAAGAACATGCCAGGTGCGGCTGGCTTGGTCCTTCGAAGCAATGCATCGTCATCGGGAGGCGGGAATCCAATGAAGGGATGGACCACCGTCCCGAAGATCGAAATGGGCCGGAAGACGCGATCACAGTTAGAAGATCTATTGCGACGGGAAGTGATATGGAATCCACACGGAGTCAAAATGTCGACTTCCCAAAAGGACGCCATCGTCAAGGAACTTACGAACTCCGGATTCCGGAAAAGCCATGTGGAGGAAGCGGTCGATGAATGCAAGGACCGCGAGGAGACCCTGGAGTGGTTACTTATTCACGTCCCGGAGGACGATCTCCCCAGATGGGCTTTACCGGAGAGCTACAGTGCTGGCGTCTCAGTCGCTGCAACACAGGACTTGAAGCGTGAGGCAGCAGTAAAGCGACTATCCCAATCCGGCTACTCCGCTGAACTATGTCGCAAGCTTTACGACGAGAATAATGGAGATGAAGGCCTAACTGCGGAAGCATTACAGCACTTCTTGCTTTCAAGCGGTGATAATTCCGCGCTGATGAATGGTACTGTCGATGAGCCTTTCATATCAGGTACTCCAGAGGAGTGTTGGAACGACGAGATGGAGAGCCTTGCGTCTGTGTTTGGCGAGCACTTCAAACGTCTAAGTGATAAGGTCTGCCAAATCCGGATCGAGGCAGTGAAGAACGGCCCCAAGAAGGACGTTGAGACATATGCTCAATTCCGGATGGCACCGAGATACCCATCGGAAGTCATTGTGGCAGTTGTGGCAGATCTACCATCTTACATTAAACTTAGCGTAGTCAAGAAGACGCTCGCCTACCTAACCGAGTCTCTCAGTGAAGAGCCGATGAAGATATACTTTGCGGTTGATTGGATCCAGCAGAATATCAACTCCATCATCGAAAGCCCTGGAAAGCTCCGAGAAATATCAGGAGTTGCGTCAACTGCGGCAGAAMCCCGCCACGTTACCCCCAAACAGAGATCTTCAAGGCATCCGAAGCCACTGTCATGGAAGGTTGATGCACGCAGCAGAGAAGAATGGCAAAAGAGACAAGATAGTACCGACTTAAAGCAAATGCTTGCTCAACGCCAGAAACTACCGGCCTGGCAAGCAAGAGACCTTGTAGTTAGCACAGTCTCACAGAACCAAGTCACCATCATTGCCGGCGAGACGGGTTCTGGAAAATCTACGCAATCCGTTCAGTTCATTCTCGACGATCTTTACAGCAAGGGATATGGGAACGCCGCGAGTATCATATGCACTCAACCCCGCAGGATCTCTGCTCTGGGACTTGCTGACAGAGTCAGCGAGGAACGCTGCTCGAAGCTGGGCCAAGAAGTGGGATACTCCATCCGGGGAGAGAACAAAACTAGCTCTCGGACTAAGATCACCTTCGTGACTACTGGTGTTCTCCTTAGACGCCTACAAACTTCCGGTGGACGGACCGAGGATGTGGTTGCGTCACTGGCTGATGTCAGTCATGTGGTCATTGATGAAGTTCACGAGCGCAGCTTGGATACAGATTTCCTACTTAGCATCATTCGCGACGTCTTAAAGAGAAGAAAAGATCTCAAACTTGTCCTCATGAGCGCCACCCTCGACGCTGCCACGTTCCAGAGCTACTTTACTTCCGAAGGTCTTCAAGTTGGATTGGTTGAGATTGCGGGCAGAACATTCCCGGTCGAGGATTACTACCTTGATGATATCATTCGTATGACAGACTTTACCCCGGATAATAACAGATATCGCGACCGTGACGATGGAATGTTCGATGCGACAAGTTCAACAGACCAGAGTGCTGGCGAGAAAGCGGCACAAGATCCCATCAACAAGATTATCCAGAGGTTAGGTTCCCGGATCAACTATTCATTGCTCGTCGAGACGACAAAAGCTATCGATGCAGATTTGTATCATAGCAATAAGAAGGGAGGCATTCTCATTTTTTTGCCGGGTGTCGCCGAGATCAACCGAACCGTCAGTCAGCTCAAGAACGTATCATCGCTCCACGTCTTGCCTCTCCACGCCTCTCTTGACACGCGCGAACAGCGGAGGGTATTCGCGCCACCACCCGGAGGAAAGCGCAAAGTGGTAGTCGCGACGAATGTGGCAGAGACATCCATCACGATTGATGACATTGTCGCCGTCATCGATACAGGCAAGGTCAAGGAGACGAGCTTCGACCCCCAAAACAACATGCGTAAGCTGGAAGAAACGTGGGCTTCTCGCGCTGCCTGTAAACAGCGCAGAGGACGTGCCGGCAGAGTACAGGCTGGAAAATGTTATAAATTGTACACGAGGAACCTCGAGGAACGCATGGCAGAACGCCCGGAGCCCGAAATTCGTCGCGTACCTCTCGAACAGCTTTGCTTGTCTGTGCGGGCTATGGGGACTAGAGACGTCGGCGGGTTCTTGGGAAGGACACCAACACCGCCGGAAATATCTGCTGTTGAGAACGCCGTCAAGATGTTGCAGCGGATGGGTGCACTTGACGGCGAGGAGCTCACAGCTCTGGGTCAGCAATTAGCCATGATCCCCGCCGACCTGCGCTGCGGAAAGCTCATGATCTATGGCTCCATCTTCGGGTGCCTCGATGAGAGCATCTCTATTGCCTCTATCCTCAGCACCAAGAGCCCGTTTGTGTCTCCACCAGACAAAAGAGACGAGGCCAAAGCAGCGCGAATGAAGTTTTTCAAGGGCGATGGCGACCTGCTCACGGACCTGAGAGCTTACCAGCAATGGAGCGAGATGATGGACCAGGGAATGCCGCAGCGACAACTCCGACAGTTCTGCGACGAGAATTTCCTCTCGTACCAGACGCTCGTCGACATATCCGCCACACGCGCCCAGTACTACTCAGCGCTCGCCGAACTAGGTATCCGCGACAGCCGCCCCGCAGGCGCCCAAGCATCGCCTGCCATCATCCGCGCCTTGACTGCGTCAGCCTTTACACCCCAGATTGCGCGGATCCAATTCCCGGACAAGAAGTTCGCGACGTCGATGTCGGGTGCCGTGGAACTGGATCCTGAGGCTAGGACTATCAAGTACTTCACGCAGGAGAACGGCCGCGTATTTATCCATCCGGCGAGCACGCTGCATGATAGCCAGGGATTCTCGGGGAATGCGGCGTTCTTGTCGTACTTCAATATGATGTCTACGAGCAAGATATTTATCAGGGAGCTTACGCGTGAGTTTGCTCTACGTCCTTTGCCTTGTATCCATTCATTAACTGGGGATTGCTAACTGTTTATAGCATTCAATGCATTCACGCTGCTACTGTTTTCGGGTGCTATCGAGCTAGATACCCTTGGCAGGGGTCTGGTGGTCGATGGTTGGCTGCGGTAAGTTAGCATTCGTAAAGTCACAATCCTCTAACGATATCATAATACTAATTGCATCTCAATTAGATTACGGGGCTGGGCTAGAATTGGTGTCTTGGTCTCGAGACTTAGGGGCATGGTAGACAACATCATCGCGGTCAAAGTCAATGACCCGCACGCAGAGGTTTACGATAACGAGGTGGTTAGAATGGTGGCAAAGCTCATAGAACTAGATGGCTTGGATGCTTGATGGGTCTCGGTGCCGTGGGCATCGTCTGAGTCCCGTGAGTATTGATGTCCATCCAGTCCCTTACAAGGCCCTTCGAGGGAACCCCAAAATACAGCAATGATACATCCCGATTGTCTACTCCATCACCGATACCTTAAGTGAACCATTTCATTTTCCCGAAACGCCGGCTTTCCTTGAAACAAAATGACTTGCAGTGTAATCCATATCGCTCATTTTCGACCTCTCTACTTTTGCCTGACCATCCATAAGATCCAACCTCCGACGCCGAAAATGCAAGTAAAGGCTAAGTGAAAGCAATAGGTTAGCGTACATGATATGAATAGAAGAGTCATGGGCCAAAATACTAACCGACGGCAAACGTCTCTATCGCCCGGTGATCTACATCTCTTTTTAATACGACACTCATATGGCTAACTTCGCGGACGACAAGTTGTGGCAGCTCCCGGGKAATGAGCTGAGTATCGATGGCGGCCATGATGGGAGATGGTAACGACAAGGTGTGTTGCTATAGGTATTGTTGATTTGCTATAAGGACATTGGTAATAACATTTATGAAGTGAGGAATTTCTTTTTCTGGATCTTGGTTCTACGGATTGCTATCATTGAAGCAACTGGGTTTTGCTTAAATTAAGTAATTGACATCTACTAAAGTGATATAAATATTATCGTATGTCCCCCTAATTCTCTAACTTGAACTCGTCGTCGCTCGACTCATAATCAGTCGATTCCGACGCCTTCTTTCAGCATAGGGGGTATGCCATCAGATGGTTTCGAAACAATGTCCAAGCTACCCTAACCTCGGACGTCACTACCGATGTGCCTTTACTTTCATCTCTTGATCTCGATAACGCTGCGTATTGATTGTGGCCGGGGGCTACCCTAGCTGAGTGGATCTTAAGATCGATCGTGCCATATGGCGCGAGGGGGTATCTCTGAAACGGACTTGAGACATGGTTTAAAGAAGGGAACTCTAGACGATTAATCGAGCCAATGGTTTTGGATATTTCATATTTCTATTATTTAAACTACTTCTAGTCACATATCTGTGTAGAAGTCCGATTTTGAAGTACTTGGTTGTGCGGGTCGCAAATTGAATGTCTTTGTTGAGCCTCGATATGTGGGTCATATGTAGAATAGTAGGGGTAACATTTCAAAATTTATGTCCTTACCTCTGCGGTGGTCCGTCACAAATGCTACTTCGAAGTATCTCTCGTCATCGTCAATCTTTTCATTGGAAAACCAATCAAGCGGAAAGTACTCTTCTACCCATTGAAGACCTCTCATCGCGAAGTCTTCTGGCAGTGGACTAAGAGCTGGTTCTTTCTTCTGTTGAGTAAACTACTGACTTATCTTGGATTCGATGATATTCCCGATAAGACGGTATCAGCGCGTTCAGCTGGAGAGAAACCAGCTTCCATGGGAATGTCTTCTCGACGAGTAGCATTGCGCCAGTGCAGTATAAGAGATGGAATATGAATACCATTACGACATGTAGATATGGGAGAGTCTGTAAGATAGAGTAAGGTCAGCGTAATAAAACAGAACATATAATAGGATCCAAAGGCATATTTATATAGTATCGCTTATGCATTCACGGTGAGTTAGCAATAGCTAATGAACACAACTTTGGAACTCTTGTGCCGGACAGGCTCGTGAGCAGGGCGCCCCGGGCGCATACCACCCCAATCACCTCACCCCTTGCTCGCAGTGCTCCTCAAGACCATCTCATGACAGCTTTGAATCTTTCTCTTGTGCTGCCGTGGTCTAATTTACTCCATATTACAGAGTATTGCTGTCTTCCCAACCCTGTGGCAGACACCGCCGGCAAAGATAAGGAGTGCAAATCGCATTAGGAGCACTGATACCATCTTTTGGGTCTAGATATCGCGTCATACCCAGCATGGCAGCGGTTCCTCAGGGCGGCAGTCCGACTAGCCTGTCAACTACACCTAACAAGACTCCAAAGATAAGCTACCAAAACCAGGCATTGTCCACTACTCCGATCTCAAGTCAGCTACCTAACAATATGTCAATCCGGCGGAAGCGAATCCAGGCCCATCCAGCTGATTCATCCTTCCCTGAAATGCCTTCGCAAGGTTGCACGTATATCGATATGGTCCTCCCTATGGCAACTCAGTGATACCATTTAATTCCTCCGGCCATGGCTCGTTGTATTCGGGAGCAATCAAATCTAGTTCGTAGAAGAAATATTCTAAACTGGGCCATCCATACGGGTGTCTCTGCTCCTCCACAACTGGCTCGCACCATCGGACACCAATCTCCTCGGCGCCTTTTCTCTCCGCATCAGTTGATTCATCACCGTCGAATTTTTCCAGCACTTCCTGGATTCGAATAATCCAGCAAGACACCCAGAAGTTGGAGAACGGTGGGCGCCCGCCTGATCCATCCATGATAAAGCTCAAAGCTTTCTTCCCGAATTCCGTGACCAGTTCCTCGTGCACTTTGAGAAGGAAGGTCTGCTCTTCGTTGATGACGTCTACGTCATCCCATTCAACCCACCCCGTCTCCTTTCCTATACGTATTTTCGCTAGAGACGCTGCGTCGCAACAAGTATGTGTAAGACCCAAAGCTCGAAAAGTCACAAACCTGATTGCCGCCATGTACGTCAGTGTTGTCAACTCATGACCGCATATGCTATAGTAAATGGACATATATCTGGCGTAAATGTCGGGATTAGGCTTGCTCCCTTCCCATAACCACATCAACCCTTTCAACATCCATATGAACGGGCTACATCCCCTTGTCGAGCAATGGCATCGACAGCCATCTGTGAGGTAGCGATGTCCGACAGTCTCATTAAGTTTGTTTACGGCGCCTAGACTTTTCCAATCTTCTTTTATGCCTAAGAGATAGAAGATATAATGCGCACCGAACAGCCCAGTCTTTGAGGAATCGTTTACGATGAGGGGCCCAGTCGCTGATCGCAGAAACAAGTCCACACCGTGTTCCACCAACCAGAAAATATAAGTGTGGCCTATGAGAGGTTGGATATCCCGATCTATGTACCATCGTAAGTGAGTGAAGAACGATGGCTGAGGTCGAAATCCATGACGATAGAATAGCTCAGCAAATTGCGGATCGGTGAATTCACCGTAGATCCAGTCCCAGTCTTCTAATTCATTATTCTTAGCGCAGACATTCGGCCCCTCCGGTGGTCCAAGAACGCCTGGCTCAACCAGACCAGAGTCCCACGTTGTCCTCTTTGTTAGCGGACGTTGATGTGACGACAGTCGTCGTAGCCGGGTAGTCCGTAATTCTTTCATATGAAAGACATAGCGGCGCCGGGCGAGTTCGGATGCAGACTTGAGGATTAAGTCTAAGTGAGGCGGGGGAAGAGAACCATCTATCCTTTCAAGTTTGTGCATCCGTACCTCGCAACCAGCTTCGAGGAGGATTTCTACACAGCGGGTGCAGGCGCATTTCTGGCATCTTTTAGAAGATAATCCACAGATGCATTGCGTGCCGCTAAGCATCATGGCTGCTTCGAGCGCACTAATGCAAGGCTTGTCTCTTTGATTCAGTAGACTAAGGTCTGCAGCTTTCACTAGAAGGGCGAGGATCCGGGGTTTTGTTGCTGCTAGGTGAAAGGGGCTCTGGCCGAGAAGATTGAGTTCGGCTAGTGAGCCTGGAACCCGACTTAATATCCGTGTTACTTCGTCGGTATCGTTACGAATTATTGCCATGCTTAAAGGACCGCATTTGCAAGCTAAGTACCTATTGTTTAGCCAGAACTAGCCGAAATATGCCCGCAATTTCAAGATTCGTCTCACCTTCTGCAAAGCCATGAGATAAATCATAGGCCGATATGAATTTGATGCTCATGGCAGACCTATTCCTACCCGAAAAGACATGGGAGATATCTTCTAAGGCTGCTAGTTGCCCTTCGAGATTTGCCTGTATCAAGGCGTTTACGACGTCATAAGTCGAGTCGAGGTCATCCGGACCAACTATGAATAATGGAGAAACCCCTATAGTTTCTTGTCAGTACTTTTATACGTATGGAATATGCCACGCTGACCTCTGCTGTCATAAGTAAACGCTGGAACACCATACGATAATAGCGTCTGAAAAAGTTCGAGAAAAAGACCCATTCTGCGGTGATCCTTAATATTGATCCCCGGCCTTGCGCAACGGAGCTATTATTAAGCAATCAGTCATCAAACATACCACTTCAAGGATTTACAAACATACCGCCATTGCTGCAAAATGCATCAAGCTTTCATTTCGCTCGTTCACAGCGGCTGGGCAAGCCTTCTTCTCATTAAAAAGCCTCTCTAGTTTCCTTAAGCAAGCGACCATGAAAGGCTCCCTATTTCCCAGGCTACATTCGGTCAAATAGTCGTCAAAACAGTCGTTTATCAAATCGATGATACGAAAGGCAGGGTCCAGTCTATCGTCTACAGTTGGATAGTAGGTGAAATTCGGACTCATGCTGAAGCCACCAGCTCCGAATGTCCAGGAAAATGAGACCTTGATGACTGACTTGAACATGCGAGCTAGGCCGGTGTACTTCAGGCTTACTTCTCGTCGGGTTTTACTTGATGTCTTTGAAAATGGACAGCTTGGCCAATGGCCCTGGATTTCCCGCTCGCTAGAGAGGTATAAGTGGCCCAGTCGTGTTCCCACTTTCGCCGCGAACCGGTGGGGTCGATGGCAGATACATATTTTGCTCATGGTTGATATGGACAGCGAGTTATTGGACGGAGCCACACCGGGTCGATAGGCAGCCTGACCCAGCGGGAAACCTTGGTTATAGGATTGTTTCGGCAACTGGAAACTGTCGCATAATTCACGGAATGCCGACGKTTTMCCAGCCACTCTAGCGACTAGGGTTTCCTTCGGCTGGTTCCATTCGTCTTTCCGTTGAAGTTTCTGCAAGACTTGTTCGCACCTTTTGAGAGCTTCATGTTGCTGCCTGAATTGTGACTGCATCAAGTTACGCGATCTCTGAAAGTCTTCTCGGATAGACTGGGTGCTTTCTTCGATACTGTGTGCGATGACTTTAGAGTTTGCTACGACCAAATGGGCAGTAGTATCGACGCTATCTTGCAAAAGAGGTAGTCGGTCATGAATACGGGCAAGAGGCGTCTCAACTGCCGCTAATTTTGACTGAACGAGAAGGAGTTCAGAGGCGTGCGCTTGAGAAGATGATTCAATCGTAGTCAGTTTGTTTGTGTTCAGCCTCAAAATTTCCCTACGAATATGTTAAAAAGCGAGCCGATAGATACAAGGCTATACTTATAATCCTAACCTAATAAGAGTAAGGTGTAAAATCTCGTTAGCTTGCTGTAATCGCTGAGCAAGTTGTTGCGCTTTCGATCGATGGAACGGATAGGTGAAGTTTTTCTTTTTATTCTTCAGCCTCCCCGTCCAGTCTGTTCTGTCACTATCGGCCAGCTCGACGCGCAGTACCTCGGCCGCGCTGAGCTCCTTCTTGCAGAATTGAATGTGTTGTATCATTGCAGCCGTGGACTCCAGGCTTTGGCATTTGAACTGGGATGATGCGGTCTCGATCTCCAAGAGAGTAGCCCTTAGGGCATCATTTTGCTGCCTAACGTGAGCCAGCTCTTCTCGACGGTTCTCAAGGGCGTCGAGGTACTCGACAATACCACTGGTGATCTGCAAACCTAGCGATAGGAGGCCAGCAACCGAGGCGGCGAAGTCTATACCCATGTTTCATAAGTTGTGAGCGACGGCAGGAAATCGAGGCTATCTAGGAGGTAAGTAGCGAGAAATGAGCCATGATGAAGTAAGGAAATCGGTACGCTGACGTGTCGCTACGTTTATCTCAGGTGGCCACAGCCTGCTGCACACTGTATGCACTGTCTAATGTACGGTATTAGCCCTATAACGCCTTATAAATATAGGGCTTATAACGCCCAATGGCGTTATAACTATAGTGCTTTTGGCATATTAGAGTGCGGTAACCCCTTTAGCCAATCAACGCGTAAGCCTCGCAAGCCTCGCAAGCCTCGTAAGTGGCTTATAATATCTTATATTACCACCTTGAACACATACAACAGTCTATTCAATAGTCAGTATATACGTACGTACGTCAACCTGTCAGTTGGACTTACTGACTTACTGACTGACTGATTGACCGACGCAGGTACGTACTAGTTGTTGAGTTAGCTTAGCTGTTGGATACCTACAGTCAGTCGATATGGCAATTCAATTGGTCGGCTTACTATAGTTGGTGATGCGCTGTAGCTCACTGTAATTATAGTGAATCATAGGGCACATGGCCCTGTAGTCTACTATAATTACAGCGCACCTCTGTATAAAAGTGGGCCAATACATCATGGTTCTGATGGAAATCTGGGATTTGGCGCGTTGGCGGGTTTTCTTCAAATGGACCGGGGKGCCTATCTCTTGTTTTTATTATTTACTAGTTCTGGACTTCGACTTCGCTACTGCTAACCGCGATACCATTCTTCAAACCCGCCAAATTCCCGACGTTGCACCCCCGGGTAGTGTGAGAGGCAGAACAAGCCTGCTTCCAGACATATTTAGCGAAAGCTAGCCATTCGCAGTCGCTATTACAATCTACTTGACAGGCCACGCATAATGCCCATATATCATCCCATGAACCTACTGTAGAAAGTTGATCAGTGGATAATGGTAACGAGTTCTCAAGTATAGCGGAGCTCAGTAGCTTTTGCAACTCGTCCGGGCTATTCGCTTGAGACGATATCGCATGGATACCTGTCACCCAGTCGGTAGCACACTTGCAACTGATGTCTGGATCATGAATTAGGACATCTCGATTCTTAGAGCTGCCTGCATGATCAGAGTCCCACGCAAGCTTACGCTGCTGCTGGCGTTTCAGACAGGCAGCAAGCAATTCCGGGCATAGCGTGGATGGGGATTGATCCCCCCTGTCGGTGCTTATCAACCAGCGCAAGTGAAAGAGACCATCCAGCCACGCGTCAGTTGGCTTGTCTCCAAAGAGGCTGCGTAAAGCGTTTGCCATGGCCTCGTGTATCGGGAACCGAAAGCCTAAGCTGCGTTCCAAGTACCTGTGTTGCATCTGGACGAATAAGAATCCGGCACTAGCGTAGTGCACCAGGGGTTCCGGACAACCGGTGTTGACTAGATCATCCATGAGATCGAGGTATATCGAATGGTATCCGGTTTGCCGTTGAGCTTGCAGTTTCTGCTTGGTCTCCTTAGGCCCAAACGTGGCCGTTGGATTGTGATTGTCTTCTTGATAAACACGTAAGGCGGATTTGCCCAAGTCCATTGAGATAGCGTCATTGACGGCGCTACAGAACAACCAATCCCCATTTATTTCAGGTAAAGCTCTAGACCTTGCCACGACTATTGCCACGACGTAGGTGTTAGCAGTATGAGTTCGATACACAATACTGTCCCACACCTTCTCATCCCGACCCATTTGGGCGTGGATACCGGTATTAGATTTGGTGTTGTCTTCAAATTCGACTTTCTCGATGTATTGGAGGAAGAATTGCCGGACACTGCTCAATAGAATGTGGGTGGCGTCTCGGCCCCAGCCTTCGTCCACCATCTCCTTAACGAGATCGCGGAGGGAACGCCCGTACATGCGGACGCGCTGGTGCAAAAAGTCTAGAGGGGGGATGCACAAATCGTCAGGTATGACGACTGAAGCTATAACTTTCGTATCTAGAGCCGTGGTACTTAAGTTGGTGCCATACCATGAGGCCATCCATTGAATCGTGTCCCGGGAAAGGTTCTCTATTGTCATCCCGGCGGAGGTATCATGTTTCTTCGTCCAGTCCGTGTAATCGCAAAATAAGAGGCCACTGTCCCCCCTAACACGGTCTACTTTGCGGAGAACAGATTCAATTAACGGCCAGAATTCGATTTGATGTTCTTGCGGGACGCCCGGCTTGTAACCCTCGCCGCCCATGAGAGTAAAGAAATTGGCCGTGTCCGTATTATAGCGGGGTCTTGGGGAGCGGGCCGGCGCGCTAGGGAGCCGGGGCTCGGGCCGCTTATAGTGGAGATAGCGGCAGTTGGTGTCTTTGGTACATGAGTCGCCGCACCACATAGAATGTGCTGTGTGTAACAGTCCCAGGGACGTCTTATTGCGAGCCATCTCATCGAAGGCTTCCAATGCGGAGCCTCGGTAGGCAAGAGTGTCCGGTGTGACTGGATTCATGATGAAGGGATAATAACGATGTTGTGTTCCTCGCAGACTGCGGATGAGCACACATTGAATCGATACCTAGCTTAAACGAGACGAAATACATCCTTTTATACTGGCCATTCTGCCTTTCAAGTCATATTGATCCCCATGAAAATGCATCACTTTCCTTGATAAGGACACCATCCAGAGCGAGCCCCGCAGTGAGACGGTTAAGTGTCGAACTATGCCTTCTAAGTGACTAGCTCCGCAAGCATCGTCATCCCATGAACCAACGTCGTCCACACATAGGCAACCAACGGTATCTCATACACAGTCAGCGTCAACATATAAGCAACTAATGTCAATTGATTAGCAACCAACCATGTTCGATTATACCTTTATCGCCTATACGGAAAGGCTAGTATATGGTTTATGGAGTGGAAGAGGATGGACGTCCCCACACATCATGGTACGATTTCGGGGTTTATTGCAACATCATGCAACTAATACTATATATCACCAACATATTATCTCTATACGTCCATGTGCGTAATCCTCTAGAGTCACTGATATAGTGTGAGTGGTGCTTCTCCTCTGCGGATCTACAATGCCATAGCCATTCCGATATTCACGGCTTCATCGGGCGAACGCCAAGCTCGTGTTGCACTAACCGACGTGATGAAGAATATGAACTATTAGGTTATGATAAGGAGCTCAGCCGATTTGTTATTGGCGCGTTGATCATTGCCATGTAAGACGGATACGATGGACATTCGAGAAGCCTTGATTAAAATAGAAAGACCGCGGAATATTTCCTCTGATAGCGAGGTACGCCATAAGTCCCTCAGACGAGTAGTTTGAACCCGCCAGGCACGTTGTTCTAAGGTAGGTCTTCAAGATCATACTTTCGGCTGACTCCTTGCATGAACATTTTGTTCCCCTCACCATAGGATATAAACGGGTCCTGGAACCTAGCGAGTAATTCATATAGGTATACGGCACCTTCGGATCACGGACTTCGGCATCTTTCTCAATTGCCTCCCAGGCCTCCTGGAGGACGGTTAGAACCTCATCGTTGTCTTTCCGCTTCTTCCAGTGCGTTAGCAACAGACAGTCACTAATGGTTCGCTCGCGTCTAGCCCAAGCACATTACGCCCAGCTCGCTAGTCTTGCGTAGGAGAGGCACGGGATACGCCTGTAGTGTCAGACGTAGAACGACCCCCCAATAAGCTTCAGCAGCTCGATGGCTTTGATGTAAATGTCAGCGGCGGCCACTAGCTGTTTCAGTTCATGTAGGCGCAACGGACACGCTCTGACGCCATGACGGCATGTCAAGTGGCGCCTTCCATTAGCGTCATCGTGCGTAAGGAATCGAGCTGTAAAGATGTGGCTGAACGCTTGTGAATGGTTGAAGCATCGGTAGAACCTTTATCTTGCCCATCTCCGCATCCTTCACGCCGTAGCCTGAAGAGGCGTCAGTGCCAGTAAAGTAGACTTGATAAAGTGATCGCCGGATCGTGATGAATAGCCCAAATTCGCTATGATGTGGGTTTCGTTAGAAAAATCAGGTTCGTTGATTAGAGCTTCGATCGATCCCGGATAGTTGGCATCTGAGGCTAAAGACGACGCCACCTAGCATGGTTGTTATAAGAATGTATGTAAATTTAAATGCGTCACAATGTCGAAGTTGTTGCCGCCACCGCCATGAGTCGAAACTTCGCCTTGATATTTGTAATAGATAGAAGTGAATTTATCCCTTACTATTATGTGCCCCTATTTATGTCTTTTATCTCTGACAGATACATAGTGCCTCTGGAGCGTACTAAATTCAGAGACCCGCAATAGCGGTTTAAAATGAAACCATATAAAAAGCTATTTGGGAATTTTACTCACTAGGTTGATAATCCAGACACTTCTAGCTGATCGTCGTCTCGATACTGACTCGCCTACAGCCTCCTGGGTTTGTCATGAGCTTGTTGGGAGCATGGGTTCCGAGTTGGCCATACCAATCCTCTTGGCTGCTATCATAGCTAGTCTCTCGGGATCGGACGGAGCTCTGGCCAGTTTCACAGCACTGAGTATAATCTTCAATGAGGTCTTTGATAAAAACCTCCATCAAATATCGGACCTCGGCTTACGCACCAAACTGCCCGGAGGTCAAGCCTACTCGTTTGCTAGCCAAGTAAATAAGGTACAAGTTAATTACAACCCACCTTTATGGAGTGAAGTGGCTAGTATTTACATAGACAGCTTGAAAGCTATTGGGTAAATTGGACCAGCTACCAGTCTCGGCCCTGTTGGTGGTTGATGGTGTGAGAGAACCCAAGCCGAGGAAGGAGCTTGAGACCTAGTACGGCTTGAAAGAGACGGAAGGTAGCTTGAAGCCAAGTGCTATTGAGGTTGGTAAGGGTCTGGATGCCGTACTTCAGGAAAAGAGCAAAAAGGACAAAAACATACAACACCAAGGATTCGCCGGTCGTCACCGACCCGACTACTAGTTTGGCGGTATCTGGTTTATCGATGGGGGAGCGAACGGGACCCCGAGCTTTCCAGATCCTATGGTCGTATGTAATAGATATCAGAATTGTGTGGCATTATATGCGTTTGTGCACTGCTAGTTTAGCGGCTGGGTTGGCGACGGCGAGGTCCCACCTCTTTACTACGCTATCACGTGCCGGCCATCAAGACACATCTAAATCCACCTGAAGGTGGGCGAAGTATAATTATTCATCAGATTAATAGGTTGGCCAACTTCTCATACCCATACATAGTTGACCCGCTAGGACGGATAAAAGAAGCTTTGGACATGCATCAGTGCCTAGATCATCCAGCATAGCCTACTTTCTTAGAGTTTCGGTGTTCCAATTTTGGCAACGATGGACAATAGATCATCTATCTCTCCATAAAAACCGACGTAGATGTCCAGTTAAGCTGGATTACCCGCTTCGAACCCGTTGATTATTATACAATACGGCCCTGGCAAGCGAATAGCAGCATAGCTGCATGAAACCATAACAATGTATTTCTAAAAGGTATTGGCAACATACTAGAGACATGTCCGAGAGCAAATCGATTCTAAGTAAAGCATATCTCGTCTAATCTGCGTTATTCATACGGTCCCCAGAACATTTGACTTGACTGGGGGGGATGGTGTTCTGAACCTTCGTGTGTCGATTCCATATCTTAATGTGATGTGGTTACCTAGTAGTACACGCACCCAACCCTATTCGCCTGTCATCTGAACTTTTGACAACTTGTCATTGATGTTTAAGCTTTCCTGTCATCTAATTTTTCTATATACATATCGACTTACGTGTCTGGTGGAGTTGGACACCAACTATTCGAGTTTTCATAGACGATATCAAGGAATAGGAAAGACCTTTCAATCATTCTATCTCGTGTTTAGCACTCCAAGAAGTATCGCAAAAGAGGGACACACGAATGCTACTAGCGAGACACATGGAATAAACCGACGCTCGCGTCAACGCAAAACAACCAGCACTGCCGTAACGCAAACGGTTCCCATCACGGCTATACCAAATCTGGACAGTAATTGTCGTTGGACAGATTTCAATGATGCAGCTTAAGATTCTCGGGCTGCTGGCGGCTATGGTAATGGCACGCTATCCACTGGCGCGAGCCCAGTCAAACACCAGTGGCATAGATACGCAAGACTTCACCCAGAAAGTCAACCATACAGCTAATGCGGGGTCCGAGACCTTTAAGCAACGATACCAACTCATCACCAAACACTTCGAACCAGGGGGTCCGATTCTCTTTATCCAGGGTGCCGAGGCCGGGATGCTTGCGATCAACGCCAGCGACTTTATAGACTATGCACCTAGACTTGGGGCTCTCGTTGCAATGCTCGAACATAGGTTCTTTGGAGACTCCCACGGAGGTAGCTACCCGTCTGGATACGACCCAACGAACATATCGGACGACGCGCTCAATTCGTTAACATTGGAGAATGTGCTTCAAGACGGGGTCAGTTTCATCAATTGGATTAAGGGCACAGTCCGCGGGGCGAAAAATAGTAGGGTCATATACGGTAGTTGTAAGAAGACTTCATCACTCAACATGGAGGGGTTATGGGCTAATTAAACTGATTATCTTTGCAGCTTCGTATGGCGGGTTTCTTGCTGTTTCAGCTCGAATGAGGTATCCGAAAGTGTTTTATGGCGCTGTTGCTTCTTCGCCTGCTTTGAATTCGTTCGGTCCGCTAGGCTCTAACCGGTACAAGTTCGATTCGGCGAAGTGGGCAAGCAACATCTATGACAACACGTCAAGCGATGCATCTGCCAAGATCCAGACGGCAATGGCGGACTTCAAGAAATGCATCTCGGGTAGGGTATTGTATTATATGAAACGTGCTCAGCGAGCTAACAAGAAGAAGATAATACCTGCGGTGCGGTTCTCCCGGATCTCAACGTCTGCGAAAACTCCACTTCGCTGGGCTACGAGAGGCTGTATAAGGCGGTCCTTCATACCTATTTCGCAGTCTCCAAGTTCAACTATCCGTGGGTTGAAAAGTATCCAACGGCGAATCCTCTCAGAGACCTGATTAGTAAAACACTCGTCGCAAGCACAGCAGGCGAAATCTTGCGAGTCCCACTCCTTGCCGCATCATGGAATCAAGATGAGTCATCTTGCATCGACTCTCTTAACGGCAACATCTCCAAGGCAAGCACAGGGAGTATGGCGAGCAACCAGCCAGCCTTCGGCTATGTAGCCTGTACGTACTATCCTATCAATGATAAATCGGTGCCGTCAGGCAACATCTTACCGGAAACCTTTGCGCGAGGAAACGTGGACATCTGCACCAACCCCGCCTGGAAAGCCACTGATTACGGGAGAGAGAACGAGTATTTCCTGCAGAAGTATGCCATCACAAATAATCTACTCGACGCAACCGAGAGGCTTCTCATCGTTCAGGGTCGATATGATCGTACCACGGCTATCGGCTCACCAGTCTTGACCGTCACCGATTCGCTGAATCACTCGAGAGTCATATTAGTAGACGGCATAGCCCATGCCGAGGATTCGGTCTCGGAAGCTATCGAACCGCGTGGTATGAGGCCGCAGATGGACCAAGTAAGTAGTGCCTACCCCGTAAGTACTGATATCAAGAAGTTGACTCTCGTGCTTTAGATCCGCGATGTTAAATTGGCGCACCTCAAAGAGTGGCTCGGTCGAGGCAACCAGACAGAATCTACTTCGGCAGTTTTAGCTTCGACACATCATTCCGTAACCTTATTCGGGGTTTTGTCATTTATCGTTTTCCTTTTGCTTTGAATGTCGGATACCACGTCAGAACAAGTTGAGAGAATTTCTAGGCAATGGCTTATAATATCATAACTAATGATGAAATGTAATCAATAATATGACCTACATGTATGTAGGTATGTTAGAATCGAACTGGTATAGCCTACATTAGGTATACACTTTTGGTATGTGGTAAAAGCGAGTAGATGTAATGATGTTATATTAGGAAAGGTTTAGATTTAAGAAGCCCTTAAAACGTATAGGATTAAATATCCCTTATAGTGCCTTACACTTTCCTTTTAATATATCTACCACTATCTACTCCTAAGGCCATAAATGACTATCCCAATTATTATTGCATTAATCTCGAATCTCTCCCATCTCGTTTATAATGATTCCATTCCCACTCTCCTTAAAACTTTATGATTATTATGACCTCCCATACGCAATCCATATACCATATATGACTAATTCCTTTTAGCCTCTAGCCTACTAGTACCAGACTTTACCAGCTCCTTCTATCCAGGCACCATAACTATATAGGAAGAAAAAGTTTAGGGCTATTATTTCGTAAGATTTGAATTAAGGAGTATATAACGATGATAAGGTATGAGGAATATATCGAATAATGCCAAAACTAAATTAATAACGAAATATGTAATAATTTAATCGTGATAATAATAGTTATTTCTCGAATGGGATAGTGATTTTAAGGGTATAAGGTTTCTAAGTATCATTTCCGAAGGATTATAATATCAATTAATTAATTAAGAAATAAAAAATTAGATATTAATAATTATAATAATAAGATCACTAGATTCGATTAAAGTAGTAAGCACCAGAAGCGAATAAATATAATGATATTATATTAGGAAAGGTTTAGATTTAAGAAGCCCTTAAAACATATAGGATTAAATACCCCCTACAATGCCTCATACTTTCCTTTTGGTATACCTGCCACCATCTATGGTACCTAAGGCATATATTGCTTTAACTTTGTTAGGTGACTATAGAACGGCCGCTTAAGTAACCCAATTTTTGGGAAAAGGGGTAGAAAAGGGGGGCGATGTTATGGTCTGTGCGCAAGCGCTTCATGTGCGGATAGTACTGTGATGCACAGTACGTCTGGCATAGGAGTGATGTACAGTGCGTTACAGTATTAATTGCACAAGGGTATCTGGTTTCGCGCTATTCTGTCCAGCAAGTGACTTGCACGATCACGAGGTCAACAGCTTCACAGTTCATTGTCATATGCATATGACAATCATGTAGTTAGTAACGTAGGCCTTAGAATTACACTTACCAACATGTCTATGCACATATCTCTTAACACAGCTTTTAGTACATAAGTTGAATATGAGCGAACTTCTCTCATCAGTGCAACATAAACGCAGACCTTCGTAGTTATCTCACGCCGAGGACAGCCAACTTTTTATCACTCGAATCAATCAATTAAATAAACAATCGCCAAACTACTGAGAAACGTCTTTTCTCTATTCTTCTTTCTAGGCAGAAACACCTATTAGCTCCGACGCTTTTGAGAACACACCGGGATTGCCTTGCCGAGGTTGGTACTTTGCGCGCCGTGCTGGTTACCTGTCTTATGTCCATTGCTAACGTATCCAGCTAGAAGCGCGAAAGAAGATAATTCTTAGCCCGCTACAGTAGCTAGCAAGCAAAATGTACAAGCAATTCTGGTTCCAGGAGTCAAGACGGTCACGGCTGTTGAGGCAGGCACAGTTGTCACAATTAGCACAACTATCACAGCAGCTACCGAAGCTACCGGAGCCACAGAAGCCACAGAAGCCGGAGCCAGAGCCGGCTCGATTTACATTATTCTCCTCGCTTCCACCCGAGCTGCGGATCATGATCTGGACTGAATCCTTCGAGCCCCGCGTGGTAGAGCTACACTCGCACTGGTTCACCACCGACCTCGACGAACCAGGATGGATGTCGAGCAGTAGCAACCCGGTAGCTTTCTCCGTCTGCTTCGAGTCTCGCGAATTGGCAATGAAGCACTACTCGGTTCGCTTGCCGGTCTTCAAGCCGGACACCGAGATTCGCCAGGCTCGCGTCCTCTACTTCGCCCCGTCCTCCGATCTGCTCGCGATCCTGGGCACCTTCAGCTTAGGGATCCCGAAGCTGTACAGAATTTTCGATGCTATCAAGCAACTGGATCCGGCCAAGCGAGGAGTGCGACGCGTGGGATTGGGCATGGAGTGGAACCCTCGTCACTTTCTGGGTCCGGTTGATCCCTTGTGCGCCGTCTACTCGTCGATATTGATTGGGTTGGACGAGCTTGTGTTGCTCACGTACAGCGGATGGCTGCCGCCTCCGGATTTTCGAAACGGAGAATGTGCGCTGGAAGAAGTCGAGAACGCGGAAGCGCTTGCTCCCATACTATCGTCGAAACACTTGCGAGACCTGAATGAACTTGGCCGTGTGCGCTTTATGAATTTGCGGTTTAATTAGGGGCTGGTGCTGGTGTCTTTGGTTATGCTGTTACTGAGTCATTAAGACGACGGACGAGAGAAGCATGTCAGAAGTCGGCTAATCAATCTGACTAGCAGACTGATTCACGTACATTAAGTAGTGACAGCTGAATGAAACCCTGTTAAGTCAATTGATACAGCTACAGTAAATCAGTATGGCAATGGACACGTTGTAATGAAGCTGTAAATGATGAAATACAGTACGTATGTACAGTTGACCGGACAGTATATACAGTATAAATAATACGTTCCAATACGTTGAATGAATTGGCGGGCTTACTCTTACTGACTACCCTAATCAGGAGKGGCAGTATACCCATGTGACGGATTTCGCCTATCCGAATCTAGACGTGGTATCCAACTTGAAGTAATTCAATTGTGTTAGTAATTTGATATTTAGGTTGCTCCTAAAACTCTAGCCTTTCCCCTATTTTCATTAAAAGGTTATTGGCACACGCACTGTCGACATGTCCCCGGACTCGGTTGGAACCGAGGTCACGGGGATGAACATAGCCATCATTTGGCGCCGCTCAAAGTCCCACTCTGACCCGACGAAGAAGTATCGCGAAGATGAAGGAACAAAACCCCTCCTATCCCTTCCCCTATGCTCCAAGTCAACAAGAGCTTGGAGCGACTTTAGCATCCCTTGGTTGTTCCAGAAGACTTGTCGATACGTCACCTCGCGGAATATCTTCAGGGCTAGCTGCCGTGTCTTCTGGTCGCGGCACTTGGTGACGGTGAACGAGACTAGGGGGAATATGTCGATGTCGAGTGAGAATTTCAAGTGCGTAGGTGGTTCCTTCGGGATGAATCTCTCGCAGATGTGTATGATTTCAAGGAAACTCGGGAGATGTAGGTCATACGCAACGTCGGAGCGGTCGAGGAAGCAAGATAGGAAGATATTGAAGGCCAAGGAAGACGCCTTCATAATGCTTAACGAGTAAAATGTTGGCGTGTGTTTCTCCCTTTCTAACACGGCGTCTATCACCGGCATCCATTGGCGGAGCTTCGCCATGTATTTCGACTTTTGCACTGTCACCGACTCCATATACTCAGGGGAGACGACCTTTCCGCAGCGCACGCCCAGTAGGAAGAGACCTACATCATTTTGGAATACGGTCCAGCAATTTCGAATAAATGATACTGATTCATTTATATCCGGTACCCGCGAATATTGGCCGTCCGGGGTCGATGCTGTGTAGACTTCTCTCTGCCCGTGGAAGAAAGGAGATAACCCCCACATGACGGTTAACTTGTCGAAGCCCCCTTTCATGGTTATGAGTTGCTGATCCCATATCACCATGGGGCGCCCAGTTGGTGTTGTGGCCTTTATTGCATCTCGTATTAGCATGGCGCCGTTAGACATAATCTGGTCGACTGTAGCCATGTTACCCTGCAATATTTCTATCATGGAGAAGAAGAAGGTCGCTGTTAGGTTGGATCGAACAACGTCGTTGGTAATGCCCCCCACTAGTTGCTTTCGACATAATGAGATAGCCCTCATGTAGTATTGAAGTGCCATATGCCCTTCTCTACATTGTGCTAATGACTGCGTTGATGGGCTGGATGGGTCTGCGGACCGTTCGACCGCCTGCAGCATAGCGGCTAGGGCTAGTGCCGAATATCGTATGCAGTCATCGTGCAATACCTCGCTGAGTATACGTTTCCAGTAGTCGCCCCCACACCAAGTAGAGATGTCGATAATGATCTGGGCTCGGAACCTCTCGAAGAACGGGGCATCGTCCTCGTCTAGATAATGGGGTGAGAGCGACGGGGGCAATAGCAGGTCAACCGAGAGCTGTTGCATTGGATCGACGACCCGTGGCTGTAGGGATTTGGGTCGTAGGATGTTGGACCTCTTAGAAATGTCCGTAGATAGCGGCGGCGTCTCCTCGCCGCGCTTGGCGTTGGGGTCTTCATAGCCGGCACACACATACCCCGATTTTTCGCACCGACCGCAGTACGGCTTCTTCTCGTCGCATTTAACCCGCCTTCTCTTGCAGGTCACGCAGCCGGTGCGAACCTTTGAATGATTGGCCCTCCGCTTGACTGGAGCCCGGTTCCGCTCAATCAGGTTCCAGTACTGTCCCGGGACCACGGACATGTTTCCTATTCTTGGGTTGGCTGTCCTATATCTTCTCAGCCTCAAGCCGGGCTAGTAAAACTGCAGATTCCAGAGGCAAATAGTCGGGCTTCGAGAACAGGAGTTGCGATCTGACTGGCTAGAGTATACGATGACTTCTGGAGGTAAAATACGAAAGTCGCAGAGATAGATGCCTATCAGCTTACATAAATAAATACAGTGCTTCGAGTACGGAGATTTGAGAAAAGCCCTGTCAGAAACTCCTGCTAAGTACCGGAGCATTGCATCCACACCGAATCCCAGCTTCAGATCTTAAGGGGGTGTAGAATCCACTCGCGAACGCATAGACTTGGTGTTATTCGGGAAGGTTGGAACTGGTGGAGAAGGCTTCCGGGTTCATTCCCCGGCTTGCAGTCCGGTAGCTTGGGTAGAGTAGCATTTTCTTGATCTAGACCCTGTAATAAAGGTTAGGTAATCGGAGAGGCCGGTGAGGCCACGGTAATATCCTATTACAATAGGGCTGAAAGGGTGATGACCTAATTGACTTGGATCGACTTGGACGCGTAGCTGGGTCTCTATTCCAAATTATTGCCCTCTTTTCGTGCTTACGTGATATTTCTGCAAGGCAATCGGTGCATCTGAGTGGCCGTGCACCGGTAGATCATGTGACTATAAATGCCTTAGTCAAATTATGTCTGTATGTCCAAAATAGATCTTACGCCCCAGTGCTGCAGCTCGTACGATCTTACCCAATCAGCGTTTGGGAGCAAGTGAAGACCAGGGTCAGCCCCTGCAAACTTAAAATACAGAGTATTATGTAATTCGTTATCCACCTCGAACACGAGACGCTGATAAGTCACCACACCCCTCTTCACTCGTGTCTTCTGTCTCGTCATTAGCTGTGATTGTCTTCCACCTTCCACCTTCCACCTTGCATCTCGACACTTATATCCCCAGGTGGAGAAGCCCATCCTTCCTCTACCGAGCTGGCCTTTCTAATATGAGACATTACCGAACTTACTACCTTCTATTCGCATCGGAGATCGCCATCTACTGCTTCTATTGTCAATACCTACCTCTATGTCTTGTTACTTGTCACATTCCATGGCATAGGCTAAAAGAGACGTCAATGCGTATATGGTCCTAGACTAATATCGCTGCATACCCAGGCGAACGCATACCCGCGAATGTAGTACGACTTGAAACCTTAGAGAGCGAAAATGTCAACATGAGAGTGGTTGAAAAGCATCACTACCACCACGGCTCATATACGGGCCATAATTGGTCTCGACAGAACAGACCCTAAAACCGTCCGGCTCTTCATTATGTTGCGCAGGATCGAATTCCACCTTTTCCTAGCCTCTTAGGTTCCCAGGCCGGAATCTCTTTGCGGTAGGCCCTAGGTGACACAATCATTTTATCCACTTTGACAGGTCGAATAAATTTCGAGCACATCCACTATATAATCGACTATGGTACCGAACCGTGGCGTCTCTGTCATATAATAGCGCGTTATATTGAAACAAGCCTCCCGAACAGTACGACACGTGAAAGAGGAGGTATCTAACTACGGAGATCGGCACCGACTTGCGCGATCCCGTACTTTATGCTGAATGAAAATTTAGCAAGCGCTTCCTACTCGTCGAAACCTCCAGGCGCACGTCCACGGATACTAGCATTAGGTACTTAAGAAGCAATTTGGTAGTAGCCGGCCCGCCATCCAGTAGGCACGCGCTGCTACAATTCGCTCTCAAGAATATCTGACTAAGACACTTGAGATCAGGGGATATGCATAATAGCATCCTAGGTGAGTGGCTTGATATATGCTAGGATTAAACAAACATTAGCCTCCACGCGTCCAACACGCATACGTACTGATGATATAGGACCGGCACTATCCATATACATGTATCCAGAGTGTAAATGCTTCAACTCAAAATAAGGTGCGGTGGCGACCCGGGAAGTCGGTCAAATTGCAATATATAGGCTCATCTGGACTGAATTGGCATGCCGATAAGGTAAGATGGGAATAGCGACGATCATCGGAGGCTCCCAGAGGCTCATCCGTCTGGTTGGCAAGGCGCGTTGGGCAGCTTTGTTTCAACGCCATGTGGCAGAAAAGCACGACCCCACACGCTGTGTGCAGGTAAGATCCAATGAAGTCCACGCCCTCATAGGTCCGTATTGCCAAATACGGCATCCCGCCGGTTTCTGCCGTTGGCGCACACTGCGTCTCATTGGTACGTACCGAGAAAGAGGGAGAGAAGTCTCCAGCCTCCCCCACGATGGGGTCCTTCGATCGACTTTCCCCTTGCTCATCTTCTCCGGCTATGTGTGACCTCACATATTCCTACTTGTGATTTTCTGTTTTCCTGTCCTTGATGGTCCTAGATTCGGAGAAACTGCTTCCACTTCGCTCGGCTGAAGCTTATCTGCGAGACTTCCAGTCTACGGCCGCTGTAGGACTGTTCTTTGAATGTCTTCGGATCATCGATGCCTCGATTTGACCTAGCTACTGATTGCTAGGTAGCGTCGAGCGACGCAGACGCCCCCACATCGTCACGGATCAAGCTAGGTTGCGGCTTATAACTCCCGGCGCACTCTTTATTTCCCCAAGGCCAAGACGTCAGGTTCGGCGGTGAAGGGGAGCTACTCCGACGTGACGATCCTACTCAACCTGGAGGACCACTCACGCAACACGCACAAACGTGTCCTACCTTGAAGTTTTTCAGAAGTTACCGCCTTGGTTTCTTGGAAGTGTTTACCTGTTCACTTCCATCCCMCCTTTCCCCTCTCTCTCTCTGTTTTTAAATGTTCATTCCGCGCATACAGGGAAATAAATCATAGACTGTACATACATCACGTAAAATATCATGGCGGAACCAACCAACACCCCAATGCCAACAGCGCCGCCAACCCCGCGCTCCACCTCCCCCGCACCGGCTCACACGCGTCTGGGCAGCACCGCCAGCAGCACTCTCAGTCCCCCAAAACCGATCGGGATACCAACGTCAACACCCTTGCCCGTGCCGGGGGGTCCTGTAGGGACTAAACCCGTCGTGCTGCATATCGGGGACCCCGTCAAATATAATCCCGAGACGTATACGGAGTTCACTAGAGAGTTCGACGTTGTGCGCCCGTCTGCTGATGAGCGACAGCGGCCCGCCTTCATCCAGGCGCTGCGAGAGAGACGATGGGGCGACTTCTCAGCGATCTTCCGTCCATTCTGGGGCACAGGGGGTGAAATGGGGCATTGGGACGCGGAACTCATTTCGCTGCTGCCGGATAGCGTGAAGGGTTTTGCGAGCGCGGGCACGGGCTTCGATTGGGCTGACACCAAGTTGTTGGGTGAGAGAGGTGTGTATTAATTCACTCAAATCCATTCATCCGCATCGGCCTATGAGAAAAAGGCTAGCCACATGCTTTCGCAATTTCAAACCGAACCTCGGTTATCAATTTGATTGCATTATCTTATAGGTGGAAAGGGGGCTTAAACTAACTGCGAATGCAGGCATAGTATACTGCAACGGCGGCCTCGCCGCCGCAGAAGCGGTATCCGACTTCGCTGTCGCCATGATCATATCCACGTTCCGCGTGCTGCCGTACTGCATCGCATCCACCGCCTCCCCATCCGGCTTCCAGGCGTGCCACGCGAGCGCGACGGCGCTTTCGCATAACCTGCGCGGACGTGTCCTAGGGCTTGTGGGACTCGGCAATATCGGCCAGCAGATCGCGCTCAAGTGCAGCCTCGCCTTCGGCATGGATGTCGGATACTACGACGTCGAGCGCAAGCCGGTGGCCCTCGAACACAAGCTGCATGCGCGGTATGTGGATAGCCTGGAGGGCCTCGTGCGCGAGAGCGATTGCGTTGTGCTGTGCACGCCGGCGGGCGCAGGACAGCTGATCAACAAGGAAAGTCTCGCGTGGTTCAAGCCTGGCGCAAGATTCGTCAATGTGGCGCGCGGGTCCCTGGTTGACGAGGAAGCGCTGGCTGATGCGCTGGAGGAGAACCGGTTGAGCAACGTCGCCCTTGACGTCCATGCCAACGAGCCGAACGTGCACCCGCGACTCTTGGCGCTCGCGGGAAGCAGAGCTATGCTAACGTGCCATAACGCTGGCGGCACCGTTGAGACGCATGTCGGTTTCGAGGAGCTGGCTATGCGGAATATTATGGCGGTGCTGGCGGGTGGACAGGCTATCACGCCGGTTAATACGCACTGGCTTAAGAGCAAGGTCGTTACTTGACGTGGGGTTGGCACTTAGAGATGGAGTGACAAATCGATGGAATGGTGGAGCAACGGGATGGAACCGGTTGGAGTTGGGCGATCTAAAAGCGATGTGATTGTAAGTGCTGCCTTTTGAGCGAGTGAGCAAGTAAACAATATCATGGACGAGAAAATTAGCATGCGCGTTTACTCGACTGGGATGAATATGCATAGATGGAGAATTGGGGATGGGGATGGGGATGGGGAATGGAAGCATCTGTAGATAGGAGTCTGGGGAGTCGAATGCCATGGAAAAGGAAAAGCGAGAGAGGAGGGCGGATGGTTGCATGAAGCATGTGCGAACGAGATCCTACGCTTGCCCTTTGCATGTATGAAGTTATACCTACATTAGCTACGTGCAGTATATATGGTAGCCACATCAATACTATTCATCTCAATAGGTCTTGAGAGATCACGCATGAGGACTACAGGGAAGTTATTCCGAATAGACTGTCAAAAAGTCCGTTCTACGTTGGTGGTTGGGCTAGAGGTTAGTTTACAGTTCGGTTCTACGTATGACACGGTCTCTGTTTTCCATATATCCCTTGTTTGATTCCCTATTGATTCCATATGGATCGTACAATGATCCTGCCTGAGTAATGCGTAGAGGAATAGGTACATGATGCCTACCTAGGTAGGCTCCGAGGCTCCCTGCGAACTGTGCAATTCTCGAATAGACGTACGGATACACAACAATGCATAATGCAGCATACGAACATCCAGTAATCTGTAAATGTACGTACTTCCAAACGAGACCAAGTGTGACGGGCTTGGTTCATTTGGAACAAGATGTTGCGTAATTCGGTTCTCTTCTTTACTGCCCTCAACGGGTAATTGCCACGTCATAGCCTAACCTCGCAACTCAGACCATCCACATGCCTAATCCTAGGCGGAATATTAAGCCTGAGCCGAGCCGACCTACTTAAGGTCTCGAGTAACGGCGTGATACACAGCGGTCCCTTCAAGGTTGAAGCTGCTGACGTCCGCATCCATCATGTCCATCTCGACCCATCGACCGCCGGAGCTGCCGCCCGCGCGGGGAGACGCGTCGGGGTATGGGTTCATGACGGAGTAGCGAGGCGGAGGCATGTTGGCGACGGCGCTATGAGGCTGTATAATAGAGTATGTTAGTTACTAGATCTAGGTAGGCAAGTGCTTAAGATGAAGAAAGGAAAAAAAGTTTTGGGGGGTGAGGGGAGGGGAATTGCTGGGTTCTACATACCAAGTCACCGGGACGAGTAGACGCGCCGGAGCTGTTGCGTTCGTAGTCGCTGCTGGCGGTTACACTAGCGGCAGGCATTACACTAGTGGCAGGCATGGGGACTTCGCGAGAACGGGTGCGGGGGGCGCGGGCGCGGTGCGGACTCGAACTGGCGCCACGCTGCTGAATCACGCTGGGCTGGATGTCGAACCGTGGGTTGGAATGACGGGGGATGAGCACTCTTCCGTCGGGGTATCGACGGCCTACGATGGCAGGCTCGATAAAACGTTGATTTTGGAATCCTCGGTCCAGTCGAGCTTCGAACTCGCGGCGGGCTTGCTCTCCTAGCTTGCTCTGGCGACGATAGCACATGATCAAATAAACCAGGACGAGAAGGCCGATGGAGCCGCCGATAACACTGCCGACGATGACGCCGATGGGGGGCCCGGTGTAGGGAGCCGACGAGTCGTTGCTGCCGCTGTCTGGGATCGGAGGGTTGCCTCGGGAGCCGCCACCTGTGATGATGGTGATTTCTGCAGAGGCGGATGAGCGTGATGCGTCGAGGATGAACTGCGGGACGTCGATCATGGTAATCACGGCAGACGAGGACCAGCAACGATACATGGATCGATACGGGCGGTCGGTCCATAAATACGTGGCGCACTCCGGGTAGCGTGTATCCATACTGAATAGTGGTTAGTGGGTTGACTTATATTTCGAGCCCGTGGAAGAAGGTGGGGTTTACCAGCAGCCTGTCTCCATATTGTTGTCGACGCACGAGCTCTTCTGGTAGGCGTCGTAACCTAAACAGAGACTATAAAAGGGCGACACGGTGGCGGAGACGCATGCGACGATGTTATTGCCATTTGTCGCACATACTCCATCCTCATCACAAGCGAAGGATTGCGCTGAGCGTAAGTGTTAGCAATAATAGCCCAAGCTAACTCTTACTTTAGTCCGACAACAATACTTACAAGAAACACCAGCGATCCAACCACAGGTTTTGGAATTAGTCCAATCGGTAATTGTAACTTCACGAAGATCGAGCGCCTGCTCGCCCGCCGCCGTGGTTGGCTTCGGCGGCCAACCAGTCTGCACAAGTTGGGGGACAGTACTAGTCTTCATCGGCATCACTGAAATTGTCTTGCTACCACCGGTAGACCATCGCGGCCAGTCAGCACTGACCAAGCAGCACAAGGCTGCGATGACCAGCTGGATCATGGGACGCATGGTGTGTTAGGCGCGCGAAACAAGAGCAGATGTCTACTGAGTAGGGGGTACTGGGCAGAGGGTTCAACTTTGCGTAATCTCTGACGGTTTCCTTGATAGAGAACTCAAAGTGAGGGTACGGGGAATTAAGGTTGCATGAGGTAGGACAAAGAAAGTCAAGAGATTGGGGGCTGGACGCTGCAGTAAGGAAGATGCTGGGAACTGGACACGTGTGGCGAGCCTAGAAAGGAGATGAGTTTGGCTGGGGTGGCTGAAGGAGATGAATGGAAGTAAACGAAAGCAAGGTGTGGGCAAATAGGGTTACGGAGAGCCCTAGGAAAAATTCCTCTCGGCAGCAAGGGTGTCGATGTCGTTTGCGATGCACTCGGATGCCGAGAAAGCCTCGCCGTTGGGTGTTCATGGACGACTGATAGGAATTCCTTGCCGCCGAGATCGATGTGAGCCGGCCGGGCCTGAAGCCGGCAGGGTGATGTTGGTCTCTATAGAACCTGCTCCGCCGTATACTAAGACGTCCGTATAGTAGGAAGCGAGGTGGGGGTCGGGGGGGCCAGACGGCCTTTCATTTTCCAAAGCTAGGCCATCTTGAGTTGACTGACAAGTTATATTATGGAGCCGACTGTCTTTCACAGGGAGTGAATAGGCTGACAGCCACCTTCTCCGCTGTTGACTAATCAGTGAGACATCTACTTAGCAGGATACTCTGGGTATAGAGCTATTTATCATATGGTACCGATGCCACAAAGCGAGAGGAGAGATTTGGTCGGCCTGTCAAGCGATAACTTTGAGTAGGACCGGAGCTAGTCTCGGACGTAGGACAAGATAACCCATTTCCTGTCGCAAGTGAACATATGCAGTGATACCAGATATCCGATTACAGTAGACTCGCAGTGTGTGGCTGTTTCATCGCGGGATACTTAGGGAACTAACGCGTTAGGCTTGTCAGCTCTTTCGTCTTAATGTCTCTGTTCTATTGAAGGGTTTGTAATGAAGGCTTTAGAATTTCTGACTCTTCCACGACCTTTGTTCGCTGATGTAATAAGTGATGCATTTATTGATGTCTGAACTTCACATTGGATGTCTGCTGTCTTACGCGGACTTATCATGCTGAAAGCTGATTGATCATTGCGGGATGAACTCATCAGGCAGGACAACAGGCGATATCCAAGCGGCCTTGGCCCTTAGGCAGGCAGCTAGTGGTAATTAGTCGGCTCATAAAGGAGGCAAGAGACCGGAAATATTAAAGTCTCTTCTCTTTGAGTGTGTGAAATAGGAAGCACATTAAGTTGGTGGTGGAGCTTCGGGTTGGGGKATTCCCACACCTTAAAAGGGAAGCCGAAGGTCTAGATTGACCAATCAGAGCCAAGCCCAGGTTCGCCAATTCGGACCCTGCCGGACCCGTAGGAGGGGTAGCCAATGACAAGCAGTCAAGCCCAGCAAGTCTTCAACTCGATACAACCTGTCTGAGATTATTCCCTTAGAATTCTGCTTGACCGATATTTTTTCGTCAGTCGTGGGAATTATACGGAATGGTAGTTGAGTCGGGAGCCAAAGGTTTCAGGTTCTTCAGCAACCACCCTATTGATTTAGGTACGCGGCTAAAAATAGAGGCTTGCGCGTCTGTCCTACACTGAGCACCGGGCTTCAATAAGGCGTTTTACTAGGTGGCTTGGTAAGCCAGAAGCTCGCCATATGTTCCCTGTTTCAACATTCGAAGATCTTATATTAGACGACCGGCTCCGGGGTTGGATTGTCGCCGAGAAGTATGGTCTGTACACTTGGGTTACTCAAGTCCTGTTGTGAAACATAGTTTGATTATGAGTGCAGTGAATAGTAGTAGCATGCTTAATGGCATCAAGCCGGATTCGAGTATGTTGTGCTTCGAAAAATCATTGTAAAACCTGTTTCAACCGGATTTCCTTCTTAGAAAAGGGTCCTCGGGGAACATCTCCAAACGCCTAAAAGCATCGACCCTATTTTATCCCTAAGCCTCCGTAGTAATTGTGGCTGTCGTCCTATGTTCACAAACGCCTGGCCATACAAGCCATTCCATTCAATCCTACGCCGCGAAATTCAAAGTTACCCCTAGTAATACATTTCAAGTTGCTTTCGGCTTCTTCCGAATCAATCCAGCTCCAAGGACGTTGGCCTTGGGTTCTGGCTCCGTGGCGGAATGACCCCGGCCTAGATTATGAGCCGAGGTGCCTGTGATGTCGCTAGTATCAAGCTTTGCTCTCTTACGAACAAGGCCTTCATCAAGCATGTTCACTGTTCCTATAGACGAAGTCGCCTCTTTGACAGACTGGTCGTCAGACCCGCGCTTCCGTCTTACCATACCTGACAAATTATTTACCGCCCCGCTAGTAATGCTGGCAGATGTTGTAGGCGCCGTAATTTCTCTCGTGCCGATAATCTCCAAAGTCCAGTTTTCGCCCATGTTTACGTCCTTAGTCCAGCGAGCCGTGCTCGCGATAGCCTGTTCTAAGGTACCAAACTCCAGGTGAAGTAGTAGTTCGACGGCCCTCTTATAAGCATGATCACCGAGAACAACCTTACCCCTTCCGTTCTCAGGCCAAGAGTAATATGGTGTTTCGGTAAGCTTCGGGAACTGCGGCCCTTGGTGCGTCTTAATTTGAGGCTTTCGAGTGATGATCGGTCCTGTCAATACCTTTTTTGCCTTTCTCTTTCCCTTGCCCTTCCAGCGAGGCTTCTTAGTTGCCCGCACAGTAGACTTGGATGGCGATGTAGCTGGAGTCATGAGAGAACGATCATTCTGTCGATTGAGCCGTGGCGTGGTGAGATGTGTTGTGTCATCCGTGGGTGCGCTGAAGGAGGCATTTGGTGTAGGAATGGCCGTAGCAGAGCTAGCTGCTGGTGAGCCCGATCTTGGCGTTGTCAGGGGGTCGAAGACGACCCATATGAATCCGGTTAATCTCCCACTAGAGCACTCTTGACGGAAGGACATCATCTCCCAGAACTGATCAAGCGTCTTTGGCGMCCTCCAGCCGCTCAAGAGTTTGACCTTTTCAGGGGTTGATTCCTCTAGCTCCTCTATGAAACGCGCCTTTGGATCGTCTGGATAGGTTGGTATGAGGGATCTAGGATAGATTGTGTGGCCGTATGTGCTCTGATCTTTAGTATATGGAGATATCTTCTCAAGCGGATGACCCAGTGTCCAATTGGCCGCTGCAGTGGCAGTCCGAGGCAGAAAAGCCTGGGTTTCGTAATTGTCCAGTCCAGGAACAATCAAGTATCCATGTATGCCATCCCAGGGTCTTCTCACATCCGAATACTCGTCACCTTCAAGCAGTGAGTTGAGTACCTTACACCACCATTTCACCAAACCTCTATCATCAAGGATATGCTTCCCATTGTTTTTCACGCTGCCCGGGAAGAGGTATTGCGATTGAGATCGGGCAAAGAGGTTCACGACTAGTTGCTTTGTCGGACGTCTGCGATTGGCGACCAAGAAAGCAAGGAAACATGCTGTGACTTCTCGGATGGGCGACGGAGATCCCTTGGGCAGATCTAAAAGATTCAAGTACCCGGTCGAATCAGCCTTAGATACGAAGATTATGGTTGAAAAGGACGTGGCATATATATAAATCTCTAGTGCTAAGACCAAAACTTGTTTGTCGGAGTGTGTTCCTTCTTTGCCGGCGCCAATCGAGATAGCCAAGAAATGCTTCTCGCAATACGTCTTCAATGGTTTGCTCGGTCGCCTGTCCTTGGACGGTGTTCCGGATGTCGAATCAGACGTCGAATTGTACGCGGGAGGATGACAAAGAGGCTCGGTGGCAATCGGCGGTGTCGAGAGATGGTAGGCTGTGAATTTATGATCTTTGGGCAAGACCTTCGCAAGCTCCGCGACTAATGGGTGAGGATTAATAGCGACGCGATCGCTGTCGCGAGCATGTGATTGATCCGACATTGTCAAACGCGCGATCGTGAAACAGAGATTCGATAGAACAAGAAACGAATTAGAGATTAAATGCCTTGATTGGCATTGGGAATTTAAAAGCTCATGATGTTGAAACCAAGGAAACAAACAATCCAAGTCAACCAACTCGCAGCGCGTTTGAAGAGAGAAGAGACGAAGGGTGTCTTAATGAATCCGAATAGCTGGAGAAGAAGCAAGGGTTCTGGAAGGTGTCGGTAGGTACAAGGTACCTACCTTCTGTAGCTAGCAGCCACGGCTGCTTCTGATTGGCTGCAATGTTTTAGCGTAAGGACCCACCTCGAAAAAAGTGCCATTGCACTTGCACATCGCCAATGCAAATTCCATTTTCGATGCTTCATGATGCCATAAAAACAGCAACATCCAAGTCAATGGCGTCCACCACTTCCCGATCTGCCGCGAGGCTTGCTCGCCAGGCTGCGAGAAGCTGCAGAGCCCAGCCCGCAGCACCCTCATACCGTTCCGCCAACTCCTTCTCAACCTCGACGACTCGTCCACAGCAAATAGAAGACCGCCCACGATGGGCCTATACGCCCGAAAGAATGAAGGCGCCCTTCTCTCCGCACATTACTAAAGACCCTTCGCGATCACAGTGGACCGTAAACGAGGACCCGGAGAAGCTGGACGAGGTGCTGAAAAACGTTCTGGGTCGAGACGGAGATCGCATGCTCCCCGAAGAGCTCAAGTGGTTGGCAGTGACGCACAAGAGTTTTGATCAGGGTAGAAGAGGTTTTAATGACCGTCTGGCATTCCTCGGTATGTTGTATCCAAGGCGCCTGCCTGTGGAGTAGGGAGATAGATAGCCGGGCATATATGTTAACACTGCGCTAGGCCGCCAAATATGTGCCCTCGAATGCACACAGTCGATCATCACGTCTCCCCCCACCTATAAAGGACCCGAGAACGATCCCTTTGCGGATAGGCGGCAACCGTTCGAGGATCCCGAACTCCGTGGAGTTGATAATCTTTCCGTTAAGCAACCAAGCGATGTATTCAGCCTAGAAAAGTTGGCTCAGTTCGCATTAGATACTGGGTTGGCAAAGGTTGTGAGGTGGAAGCCCCGAATGGTGAGAGCACTCTCCCGAATCTTACACATCTACATATTCTAACAAGTGTTTTTTAGCCGGAGAATATTAAGGGTTCTGGGTTCGACCCGGTTATGTCCGGCGCCGTCTACGCTCTTATCGGCGCCGTTGCGCTGCAGCAGGGTGGCAAGATAGCAAGCCGAATCGTTAGGGAAAGGATAATGAAGAGGGTCCGGTCATAACGAAATTCAAGAGTGTAAAATATCGATGTACCAATACCCCCGTACGATGTACAAAGACCTGGAATATCGGCCATGAATACATGAATTCGACGATATTCGAAGACGAAGTCTCCTACATTTATTAAATTACTTCAGTGCACATATACGTCAATTTCAACATGGGTACTTGGTCGTGCGGGGCCGACGTTTAGTTCGGTGCAAATATTCAAACTGATCTTCGTCTAGTTGTACTCGAGCCCTCCTGGGTTTCTCACATTTGTTCCTATCGGCGAAATTCCACAAGAAATTATTTATCTCTAGTATGGGGTATAGTGTTATCAGTTAAGCCAACTCAAGCTCCAAGTATTTCAAGATGATAATTTACCCCCTTCTACCTTTCTAATATCTAGTCTATGCATGGGTACCTGTATAAAAGGTAGGCAACAAGTACTTTTTCAATATAACCAATAGGTCGTGACATATGCTTAGTACTTGAAGAGACGGATATCCTCTCCACCGCTGGAGGCCAGGATCTTCTTATTTCGGCGCGCATAATACACTCTCAGCATCACGCAGCCCACAGCCACCATGAAAAGCAGAGCTGCATTCGTCCAGTGGCCGGTAGGATATCCAGCCTTAGCTTCATTCGCCTTGTAGATCCAGACGCCGACGACCTGGCCAGGAGCGCCGCCAAGGCCGATATTAAGCGCAATTGCGAGGCCCACGGAAGCAGTGCTGAAGATGTTGGACGAAAGCCAACCGAGGAGGGGCGGTATGCATGCGAACGCGCCGGAAGCCGCCACGATGAGACATCCATATCGCGATGCGTATGCATCGGCTGGTAGTACGGCAGAGGCGAGGAAACCGATTGCGCCGACTGTGGCCATGGCGGCTGAGTGCAGACCACGGGCATTGAAGTGATCCGCCGACCAAGAGGTCAGGATTTGGACAACTATTTACCAGTTAGCCAAAGTTCAACCACTAAGGGGCATGCCCTGTAGGGGACTTACCGTAAGCTACAGCATACGGCGGTACAGTCATCAACTGCGCCTGAAGGTCGTGGTACCCCAAACCAGCCGTGATAGAGGGGGTGAACAGGGATAACGAGCTAAACGGGGTCGAAATGCCAAAATACACGACGTAATGGCCCCAGAGCCTCCAATCAACCAAGGTCGCTTTGGCGTCCGACCAAGTCATTGCCTTATGATGACCCTTGCTTCCCTCGATGTGCAGTCGTTGGACGGCCAGATCTCTTTCTTGGATGGTCAACCAATTCGCATTCTCGGGGTAATCAGGCAGCAGAAACCACACCAGTAGCGCGGAAAGGCAAGATGGTATCCCCTCGATAATGAAGAGCCAGCGCCAAGCAGACAGCCCACCAGCTTGGTTCATATGCCCGATCCCGTACGCGATTGCGCCGCCGAAAGCGCCTGCAAGAGTCGCCGAGGCCAAGATGAAAGCCACACGAATACTTCGCTCCTCGGTCTTGTACCAAAAAGTCAGGTAGTAAACTAAACCGGGAAACAAGCCGGCCTCGAAGACTCCGAGTAAGAACCGTACAACAGTCACACTAGCGTAGCTATGGACGCCACCAAGTCCCATAGTTAAGGCCCCCCAGGAGAACATGAGGAACGCGATCCAGCGAGAAGGCCTCAACTTCTTGAGTAGAATGTTGGATGGGACCTCAAATAAACCATACGCTATCAGGAAAATCATGAGCGCGATGGTGTACTGAAAGTTCGTCATGCCTGTTTGAGACATGAGGTCGTCTCCAGTTGTCGAGTTCATGATTTTGGCATTCCCTATGTTCGAGCGGTCGAGATAACAGAGAAAGTAGATACCAGCCGACAAGGGGACGATACGCTTGTCCTGCTTCCACCGCAGCGCCTTCTCGGCTTCTGTGATGGGCCCGCTGATCTCATATTGGGTAACGTTCGCGCTGAGTTCCTGAGATGGTGTGAGTCAAATTTTCATATCATAACCACGTAGTATTTCGAACATACCTCTTTTCCACTCTCGGCATCGAGTCCAGATTTCTGGTCCTCCATCTTCTCACATACACCAAATTGTAGTTCCCAAAAACTCGATACTCAGCTTTACCAAGACGATGCCTCGAACAAGACTGCGATGAACTTGGCAAAGCACTTAGTCCGAAGACCAAAAAGGCGAAAACTCGGTGAACCTCGCAGGACTACGCAAACAATATCTCCGATTCGGAGGCAGAAATTGGGCGAAAAGTCAGACCGCAGACGCGGGGATTGTGGGGAGGAGGCTAACGCAAATGAGGCGATCCACTCCCGGGGTGTTTATCGTGGAGTTCTAACCCCAGACCGGATAAGGTGAGGCCATCGCGAAAGCGCGATGGGAGAAGAGACTTTAATCAAGGTTTTGTGTCCTATCCCGAGTTAATAGGGCAAGCCGTACTGTACGAGCCTTTGGAATATGGCGCTATAGGCTCTAAGTCAAGGACTTGGAACCTTTGTCCTGGATGAGGGAGAATACGACCAGGATTTGAGAGAGGACCAAATCTTCCCACTATGCCTTCTTATAACATACCGAGTTAGAAGGATTCTAGTCTATGCCGGTGGCGTAGTTACAACAATGCTGTTGTTTGTGTTACATCGGGTCGTACCCCGGATTTCGGTTCGGAGCATTCTATACCGGGGCTCTCCGCACAGGTGAACCTCTCGTTCCTTGTGAAAGGACGAAGCACTAACTGCCTTTCGAATGATGTCACTTTCCATACGATTAACCTCTACATATTATGGGCAGGTGCTTATGGCGAAAGGTTATGTTACTCGATAATCGACACTATCAATTGAGGGCGGCTAAACGAACAGATAAAGACACTATTGAGATCATACTTCGAATACAAGCACTTGTTTTCGGGCGTTTTAGCATCTAACATGAAGATCAATTGGTTGTTTACTTCGCTGTTCACCATCGCCGTTCATGCTTCCAGGCCCTGGCAAGTCGAGGAATGTTCTGAGTTCGCGTCCTCGTTTCCCAGAATAGGGGTAACAGGTCACATGATCCTTAATTCTAGTCATATTCCTGAGAAATCTGTCAATATCAGCGGCAACTTTAATGAAATTCCGTTTTGCCAGTTATTAGGCAGAGTTCCTTATGCTGGCAACAACTCAGTTATCTTCGAGCTCTGGCTCCCTGCGGCCGAGAACTATACCGGTCGATTCGTGGTCGTGGGTAAGAATCAGCTTCTGTTTCCAATTATTGCCGGGACATATAGGGCTGACGTTTATTTGTAGGCAACGGTGGAATGGCGGGCACCGTTAGTGAAGGKGACCTGATACGTAATCTAAACAAAGGCTTCGCGGCGGCCGGCGGTAACGCAGGTCATTTGGCTTCAGAGAATAATGCTGGAAACGGTGCTCCTGGCGTGTATCTGCCCTATATGCATGACAAGGAACAAGTGAAAGCATGGATACACAATTCCATCGCATATTTTACTCCGTTCACCAGAAGAATAACATCTGCATTCTACCGCAGCGATCCAAGACACAGCTATTACGAGGGGTGTTCTACCGGTGGTGCCCAAGGCTTCGCTCTGGCTCAATTCCACCCAGAGTTGTTTGACGGGATAGTAGCTGGATCTCCGGGAAACTGGTATTCTCACCTGGCGCTGTCGTTCCTGTGGAATTCGCAGGTGACCCAGGCAAGTCTAGGGAATTCCTTCTACCACAGTAGATTATCTTGGCTAATCGCTACAGGGCTCGAACTCATTGCCCCAGAACATTCTCGATCAAATAACTCAGAAAGTCTTAGAAAAATGCGATGCCATCGACGGAGTCAAGGATGGAGTACTAGAGAACCCCCTTTTGTGCGATTTCGATATTGCATCACTAGAATGTAAACCTTCAGAGACGAACTCATCCGCGTGTCTTACACCGGCTCAGGTGTCGACAGCGCAGAAGATTTACGCGGGACCCGTCGACCTTCGGTCAAATGCCTCTCTGTATCCAGGCTTTTCCGTGGGGAGCGAAATAGAGTGGATGTTGCAGGAAGGGTATCTGGCAGATGCATTTTCGATCCCGATACTTCAGAATATGGTCTTCAACAATCTGTCATATGACCCTTCGGCATTTAACTGGGGAAGCGATGTAGATGCAGTCAACGATCGGGTAGGCACGCTCATCGACGAGATAAGCCCGGATCTTTCCTCGTTGAAGGCCACTGGTGCCAAAATGATCGTATTTCAAGGCTGGGCTGACCCGTTTAACGCCGCGATGTGGCCGATCCAACACCTTCACCAGATTGAGGACCGTTTTGGCGGCGATGTGAGTGATTGGTTTCGACTCTTCATGGTACCCGGTGGTGGGCATTGTGGATCGGCCACGAACTATCCCCAAGTCCCGGGGAATTGGCATGCTCTCGACGCCCTTGTGCAGTGGGTTGAGACAGGACAGCCACCGGCCGAGATGCTAGGGACCGATCCTTTAGACGTAAACTTGAAGGATAAGACAAGCAAGCTTTGCCCCTGGCCTCAAATAGCTAAATTCCGCGGCGACAACTCGAATGACTGGAACTCGTTCAAGTGTGAAGAGTGAACGGGATCTAACCCCTCGATCTATTGAGAGCTCGAATATAACCTGATGGGCGCGTTACATGGTATGTGGTCTGCGTGTGAACTGTATCTCTTCTAGGGTTTCAGTATACCTTCTTCGTAACTCAATTGAGGTCTAAATACAATGCCTTCGAAGCCACCTATGCATCTTGCTACTCTACTGCGGTCTATGCTTCCCATTCTCGGGTAGTTTTCTATATCAGAATCATTTATACGATCAATACTAATTCCGTCTTCTGAAACTGACGGAATCACATGGCAAAGTCCAGGTTTCCTGGATACTTGCCTTAAATCTTCCAACTCTTCTTMCCTCGCAGACATCTTTACATTCTAGCCAATATCTCCGATCTAAGTCGACGTTTCAACGACATTCGCTATCTTTTCTTGCTTAATTGTTTTGGTATCTACACCATGATTTATCAAAATTGAATGATTATATTGATTAAATAGGTACCTTAATCCTTGAGCTAGAGGGACTCGTTCAACGTATGGATAATGCTTCGACCAAGTTTATCATCTGTGAGCTACCCCTTATCCTCTCAGGCCCACTTAACCCCTGACACTTCCTGTCACTTAAGATGCCGTATTTTCCATGGACTTTGGAAGAGAAAGGTCCTGTGAATAATCACAAGAACTGCCCGGTTCACTAGAATTGAGTCGCGCTGCCGTTTGTCAGGATTCGGATACTTCGGATCTAGTAAGGGATACTTAGAACAAAGAAGTATCTAGTATGTATACCCGGMCTTCGGCCGGBTAGKTTAGAGCTCTTCGCGCAACAACGTTGTTATATCCATCATCCTATAGTCGGCCTTATGATACCGTTCCGTGGTTTCGAATAAAATGTTGAAAATTTCGTCGGTGACCGCCGAATATGTCAAATTTAGTAGACCTCGCTGCCAACTACAACCATTCACGTACGCATTCATTAATCTATAACCAACCACTACCATCCCATTCTTTTTAGGTCACGCTTCCTTGACACCACGCACAAAACAGCGTTCCAATCTTGATATGTCATCTTTTGAGCCAATAGTGCATTCCCCCCTTAATGTTGGTGCCTGTGGTGGTGACGGGTAGATCTATGGCCTATCCTGCGGTCTGATGATGACCCCTGAGCATCGCCCTGTTCATGGCTTCCCGAACTGTACTTCGCTTGTATATCTCGCCGGATACCGTTTATTATATTTGCGTGTAACCGGCTCCAGTCCAAGTAGTAGCTTTCGAAGATTTGCTCTCGTCGATTCCGGTAGAATGTTATCTCCGGCTCCGTGAGCTTGCGATGGTTCCGACGCAAAAATGAGTGCCAATCCTCGTCTAGGCGCTGTTTCAACTCTCTCATCTCGCACGGGATGCATAGCCGATCGTGCCAGGCGGCGTCCGCCCTGTTGTATATCCCTGTTAGTTCGCGGAAATCCGGACTGCAGTAGTTCGGTCGATGCGGTGGTCCTGACCTGGTAGCAAAACCGCAAGGCTTGATGGGTCGTGGCGGGGTGRCGTCCACATCTTCGTGTCCGCAGGCGAAGTATACGCGTCGCCACCAACACATGGCTCTAAAGTAGGGGATGGCGGCCTGGTGATATTATTGCTGTAAGTGTAAGTTATGATGCTGTGAAGATAGGGTCTCGCAACGCTATTCATTGTTGGGAATATATCTGTCTACATTTTGCGGAAACTTGGGAATACTATTGTATAGTTCTCTACCCTCGTGGACTATAAGTTATAGACACATTAGGGGTATCTACCTACCTAGGTAGGTAGGTAGGTAGTTAAAGGCTGTTGCTCTGTGAGGTAACTTGTAATCCGTGCGTCATGATCGAGGCAGTTACTGCTGTACGGAGAGGATGCAGTGATTCACCTTATGGTATGTACACAGGGTGCCACTGCCACGGCTTATTATTTAGTGGAAAGGACTCGTGAGATTCGAGGTGAGATCTCGAGTCAGATTGGGCAGGGCCATCCATCCGGATGCGAATGCCATATCAGGACAGTGGTTGCTGTGAAACTGCCACCTGACAAACATGTCAGATGTGCAACAGCACGGATAAGCTTTAATGGACATCGACACACACACAAAATATCCGCGACAACACGAGGAACGAGTTCTCCAGGTCAACACAACAGCTCTCGTAAAACTCAAGTACTCAGGCACTTGGGTACGCGGTCTTGCGGAACTTTAATGTTCAAGAAAAAACCAAATATCAACAAAATCATAATGCCCATCATCGTATTCGACCAGGCAGCCAGGTGATAGATTACGTAATCCATGGCGCACAGACCTTACATAATCCAGGAACGTTTCATAGAGCGTTCCCTCTTGTTTGTAGATCTTCCCTCTCTCTTCTTATTACACAGTAATGAACACTCAGTTACCACGCACCTAGATGCTACACCCTATCATACGGGCAGGCCTTGTCATCCAGCATAAATAAAAGATAAGATCAAATATTTAAATTGTGAAATGTTTCCATTAAGCCTTGATATTGCCTGGTATTTCGTTCGCCCCCTTTACCCCTTTATGATACTATTCTTACAGGGGGGCAACAGATAAGCCTTTTGGCGTACATATGAGGTATGCTTCGAAATGATTTCCACCTGCACGTCTCTTGTGAGAAGGCCATTCGATTTCTGAGTGAATGTTGACCCTCAACTTCGTCGCCTTCCGTTATCGACGTATTCCATCGTACGGCGGGCAGAAGGATAGTAGACCCAGAGCATATACTAAATTAGCGGCGTTAAGGAACATCCTTATTCCTGGTTGCTTCGCTTCGAGCCTTAGCTTACGTTTAGATCCAGGCCCTTTTTACCGGCCCAATTATTTTACTACTTGAACCTCGGATAAGGTCTGGAAGTTGAAATGTTGGTGGGATAGCCATGCACTCTTCACGGTCCGATATCAAGGACGCTTATACGTCTGCTATCCCCTATACCAGCACGAAACAGAGACCTCCTTGTCTGATGCTAGAGCAAAGAATTTTTGTTGACAGATTACTCCACATAACCGGTGCCTCTACATATTAAGTTTACCACTAAGTAGCTTGAGTCGATTGGTGATGTTGTCTATCCTAGCAGTCGCGCCGATCATTGGGAATCGCAGGTCTGGAACTGTGAACTCAACAACAGACTACGAGGCCTAGGCTAACGCATATTCCACTCCAGCATAAAGGGATTCTGATTTTTCTCGCTATTTCTCTCGTTGTTATATCCTCAAAGCCGACGCGTATTTGCCCAGAAATCATAGATTTTGGCCTCGCCCGGCCATCGGAGGTCGTTTTCTCTAATTTCTCATTACCAACTAGCGGTCATCAAATGCTTTGGATTTATGATGTGGCATTATCGTAGAGTTGATCTCACGCTGCCTCATGTAACTAATGGATTGAAATCGACTGTGAGAGGAACGGTCCTAGGATGACAGGACTTGGCTATATGTACCCCTGTTTTAAATGCATGACAGACGGCGTGCCTTACACTATATATGCGACGCTAGAATGCGAGTCAGTGTAATGTTATAAGGCGCCCTGAGCTAATGCTACCGAAGATGTGGTCCTAATGATTCCGATAGGCGAATATAACCCGTGTGTCCGTCAGCCGCAGTGCTCAGACTAATACCCATATAGGTTAACGTTCCGCTTGTCTGCGAGAACTATTCCACCAGGAGTAAAGCGGTTCTTCGGAAGCCGGCCTCCTAGAGCTGAACCTTTTTAGGCTCCGAAACTATACCGGTTTAGCAGATCATCGGACCGACGGTGTTCTGTCCTTTTCAAAATAATGGCATCTAAGGGATGGAGGGCTGGATCAGACTTTTATACTGAAATAGGAAGAATGCACAAAGTTGAAAACGATGTACGAAGACCAATTAATAAAAATGTATGAACATCATCATTTTCATTCCCGCTTGCACCTAAACTAGTGATACGTTTAAAGTTCGATGAGCATATATAGCGGTTTTCATTTGGGAATACCCACATAAACTTGCCATATTCAGTAAGCGGACAAAATAGGAACTCATAGTAGGCGATAGACTACGCGTCGAAAAATTTTCAGACTTCCCTCCTAGAAGATCTTGAGGATTTCAACGATGTCGTGATATTCTTATGTTTTCGAGCCCATACCCGCTCTGCCAACTTCGTAGTCTGTTCCGACAAGCGAGGGCTTTGACTTAGAGTGTTCTTGGCCCACCATATATCTTCACCCAGGACCGCTAGAATGTGTTTCGAACGGGTGGTCTTTTGTAGCTGAACGCTATGCGCACTGACATTGTACAGGACAGGGCTGAGCTGAGTGGCCTGACTCCTCTGGATCTCGGTTCGGCTATGAGGGAGACCCACGAACGCGTGGGTCAGTCTTGCCACGAACTATTCGAGATTGGAATGAGCTCCGATCTGTTCAGACGATGCTATGTCAAAGCAGACTACTAACAGAAGACTATTGAGGCCGATCAAGAGTGTGTAGCGTCCTCGAAGCGAAGGAGAACCGCCGAATTCCTGAACCCCCTAGTATCAAATAAACCGACGCCGTCTTCTATCAATGCAACATACCCCATAGTTTACATGGATGCCATATGTAGATCAGGAGATCTAAGGTCGTAGTGAGAGCTGTCAAAAGATGTTAAAATGTCCGTGTTGAAGAACTGCTCGCGTGCCATTGCTTGGTTGTCCTTTTTTGGCCGGTCTAATGAAGTACACAAACATTTTACCATTCGTTTTATATAACCTTTAGAGCCCACAAATTCTGTTAATCAAATCTTAACCTATTACTTGTAATTATTTTCATTGGAAGGTTCACGATATTGGGTAGTGCTCTTCCCTACAGAGCCTTTGGTGCTCTACGATGGCGGGCGCGGATTCGGTCGATCGTACCCAAATAACGATTCTTATTGCGGTTGCGACTGCGTTAACATCCATCACAGGTATAATCTCGATCAAGGCCCTAGCTCAGTTTCAACGCCAATTTCTTCACTATGGACTAACATTGTATTGAATAGCTATTGCTGTAAGCGTCCGAGTATGGCTTCGATTTGTCGTCCTGAAGAAAGCCGGCTGGGATGATTACATGGCTATTGGCGCTCTGGTATTTTAAGAACCCCTATAGTTTATTACGCTCGTGCTGACAATAGATAGATCTTCACCGTCGGCTATCTTGCAATTCTATATGCAGCAAAAGCGAGTGGAATGGGTACTCCCATGTCAACTTTAACACCAGATGAGATGGAGGCAATCCTCAAAGTAAGTATCGTCTTATTACATTATTGGACTTACAGTCACATATCCCCAGCCACAATGCTAACGGAAGAATAAGACTGTTTTTGCTATCGAGATTATATACTATTCGGTTCTAGCATGCGTTAAATCATCTATCGTATTCATGTACGATAGACTTGGTATGTGGTATCGCATCGTTGCAGGAATACCTATACTGACATACATTCTCAGCTGTCTCCGTCACCTTCAAAAGGATTTGCATGTGTACGAATATTCTTTTGTTCGTATTCTTTATTATCTGCATAGGCGTAGTTGTTGGTCAATGCCGACCTCTTGAAAAGGCCTGGGACATCAGCGGGTCGATCCAAGGCAGCTGCATAGATAGCACCGCATATTTTTACTGTAAGAGCTGCATTGCCACCCCTCAGGCTCCCTTGAAAACCCCCAATACTCACCTTAGTCTAGTTACGTCTGTATTCGGTATCGTCCTGGACGTTTGGATCCTTGCAATTCCCCTACCGACCCTTAAGCATCTCCAAATATCGAATCGTAGTCGGCACGTGCTATATGGCGTTTTTGGTGTGGGTGGGCTCGCGACCGCCTTCTCCTGCGCTCGATTATACTCGATCCACACGTATACGATGGCAGTCGATCCCTTCCGAGACAGCACCCTGGTAAACCTTTGGTCTATGGTAGAAGTAAATGTAGCCATTTGGTGCGCATGCGCCCCTGCCTTGAAGCCGGTCTTTTCTCCCCGCCGTTTTCTCGACACCGGAAAGAGCTCAAGCCGAAATTACCATAGCTTGAACGGCCCTGCCCTCTCGAAGAAGGGAATCGAAGGTTCGACATCGCAATCGCATATTATTCCGTTCCATAGTGGCAACCGTTCTGTCTCGCCAAGAGGGTCTTCGACAGGTCCGGAGGATATTGAGCTTGAGCGCCCTCGGCAGGTGCACGTTTAGGCGGCCCTAGTACTGTGTAAAAGAAGAAGAAATATATGTTAAAATAAAGCTCGGAGCCGGATCCAACATGAGCTCTACAGCATAGCTCTCTATTGACTCCATTACGGATGCCCCTTTTAAGGATTTCGTTGTTCTAAGCTATATCGGCGCTAAAAGTTTGATCGGCTCTGAACCCTGGTCGAAAGCTCAGCGTACGACCATTAGAAGTGGCAGCCATACGGGTTTAAAGGGTTGGCCTACGATCAAAGGTACTAATGACTACTTAATCAAATCAAACCATTATCAGCCACCGACGACGCTTGGTTTGCTCATTTAATATGTTAGATGTGCCAACTTAGGGAACGAAGTTGAGGCCGAAAAAGATCAGCACTATCTCAACACATGACTGTCTTACATCCCCTACGACTGAATCATCTCAGAATTAACATCGCAGACTTCTTGTATTCCGAGGCAACGTATCCTCATGATGGAGCTTACTTCTCCACTGGTTCGATGGAGGTTTAGTTCGTAGCGGGTCGACATTTGCGCAGGTAGCAGCGGAAGCGATTCTGTGTGCGGTTCTCCGAATCTAGACCTCACGCTATAAGAGTATATCTTCAACAGGTTGGACCCTATGAGATGCAGTCGCCCATTGTCATGTCTGTGGAATTGTTCAGGACTTCCTACTCAGTGCGTTAGGCAGACCAACCTTCCGCTGTCTGAGAAGTACTCTTCACCAAAGCGTCACGTTCCTACCCGGTTGGGACTCGAAGACCCCAACAAGGACGAATAGGCATCACGGGTACATGGAAATCAAGTAGAACTATAAGTTTGGTCTATTGGAGGCTGAAGTTCCGGCGGAGAGTGTTTTGGTCTCAGCTTCTGGAAAGGATTCTATGAATCGTCGGGATTTGGTCAAACAAACAATAACCTGGCAATTAAGATAAAAGTAGTCAAAAAATATATCTATTTTGATTCTATTGACTCTCCATCCATACATGACATCCCAGTGCAGGCGTCAAGATGGAGAAAGGAGGTAAACGTTAGGTACCTACGAATCTGCTACGGTTAGCCAACAACCAAAATAATCTCAACAAATATTGTTTGACTATCACATTTATAGCTCTAATGACTGAAATACGAACATAGCCTTTTGGAGATAGACTTCGTCAATTCAAAATGCCTTTACAGTATCTTCTGAGGGTCTAGGGAATGCCAATATACAGTGAACCTATGTAACGATCMCCCGCACACCTTGGGAACCTTTCTTAATCTTAGGCGTCATCGTCTCATGATCATACTTGATATCGTCGAGCGTCGTTTCATAGAGTTGCATACGCGGCACGACTCGTAATGCCAGGGCGGTCGTAACAAGGAACAGTTCGCACAGTGCCAGACTAGAACCAATTAGCTTTCCTATACTGTGCTGATCGAGAAGTCTCCAGGTGACTTACTTCATCCCAGCACACTGCCGGGAACCCTTTGAAAACGACAGGATGTAGTGCTCAAGGGCCGTGTTCTTTAGACCCTTATCGTTTATCCACCTCTCAGGCACGAATTCGTGAGAGTTGGGGAAGATATTTTCATCATGGTGAGAGATGTATGAACTCATCCCAATTGGCGTGCCTTTCGGAATGATATACTGGTATCCGTCCTTCTCGTATCTCAATTGCTCTTCTCTGGGAATCCTCGCTAGCCGTGTGGATACCCCATATGATAAGCGGATGCCTTCCCAGATTATCCCGTAGAGATAGGGATATTTCTCTAACGCCACCCAGGACAGCGCCCTAGGGTTTTCTCCCTCAAGCTCCTTGACGAGTCGGGCATGGATATCTGGCTTGGAAAGCAAATAATATGTGATAATGGATAAAGTTGCCTGTACATCAAGTTTGCGTAAGCGACCGTTATAGCTCCGAAGCAAGGAAGGAAAAAGGGGGTGGGGTCAGGCTTACAGCTGTGGTCTCAGTTCCAGCGGACATTAGCGATATACCCTCGCCCGAAAGTCGGAAGATGGATTTTTCGGAGTCTGGAAGCGATGACTCAAGCAACTCGGCGAATATCCTCCCTTTCGCTTGGTCTTGCTGCGCCTTTCTGATGTAACCAGGTATAGTCACGTTCATCTGTCGCATCCATAGTGCGATATCGTCGCCCATATAGTCAGACAGATACGGCGGCACAGAAACAAGGCCCCTGAGAAGAGGGATAAAACGGAACAAATAGACTGTTTCAGAGAAGGCCTCATAGGCCGCCTTGAAGTTCGGGAGCCAGTCATCTTGGTCCAAGAATCCTAAATTTCGTTAATCGCGTGCTGCAAATCTTGAGAGCCAGTTTTCTTTTTTCAGGTCATCACTTCTTGATTTTCGTTAGGGGGTAAGAGGAGGCTGCTTACCGAGCTTTTCGCCATAAGCATATTGTGAGATAGTATCAGCCGTAAAGCAGTTAAATGGGTGGATAATCTGAATAGGCCCTTTTCCGGCCCAAAGGAGTAGCTTATCACAGAGCTTCTGTGCCAACTCGTGTACCTCGGGTTCTAACCGCAGCATCTGTTGTCTCGAGAAGAAACGGCTGACGGCAGCACGTCTAGCTCTATGTGTTTCATGGTCGCGGGTACCAAAGGTCGACTTCTCTAGAGCCCCAGCAAGGGCTTTGAGAAAGTGGGCATGTCTATCACGGATTCTGTTACCCACGCTTGGGTAAATCTCGTCTATAAAGGCCGGGTCATTGCAGTGAAGCTCCTCTGGATTAATGCGAACAATGGGGCCTACAGGAAAGTCAGTCTAATCTCTAATCCTGCCTTCTAGAAAGTTTTGGATGATGTGGTTGGTATGGGGCTTACCATATTTCTCATGCATCCGCTGTATTTCGTGGGTATATCTCCCCATTTGAAAGAAGTCGAACCAAGCCTCATACCAAAATGACATGGCAGCCGACTTGGGCCCAGGAAACCGGTAGAGAGGGTGAAAAGGGGAAATGTTGTAAATGCATAACAACACCCGGTATGCAAGCCAGAGACCAAAGAGACGGGCCACATTCGTCAACGTCAAGGAGGCAGCTATACCCCCTGGAGTCGGGGCTGTAAGMGCCGAGTCCATCGTCGCGCTCGAGTTTCTTCAGCAGGTAGCGTAATGGATGTCAATGAAGAGCAGAAGGTGTGCCCTGCTTGTTGGAAGAAACTTTGTTGTTAAATTGTTGTTAGCCTATCGCAAGGCCCCTGGAACTGCTGTATGTAGTATGTGGATCTGGGTTACTAGCAAGGCGAGATCAACACACTACTTTTATGCGGATGTATCAGTCCTCATTCTGAGGCGATCGGTATGGATAGGAGGTCTCTTGTTTCACAGGGGCGTTCGGGGGTACTGCGTGTTACAATGACAACAAACGTTCCAATTAGTAGGTAGTTAAGCGATATCGTATAACGTTAACTATAATGATCTCCGAGGAGTTATAATACCAAGGCTTGCCGAGAACATAATATTCGGTTTATACCCAAGGTTATGATCCTCCCAACTGGCAACTAACTGCAGGAACCCCCTGCTGTTGTGTAGCATTATGATACAACTGGACCTCCGCGTTGGCCGTTGGTGATTGAAGTTATGCTTCCAGACCCATAATAAACCCTTGACTGCTACATAACGTGATGGGTTGTATTGAGAACAGTATAGGGTTACCTAAGGTACCGCTATGTATGATTGATGGAATTAGCATTCTGCGAGACGAGCCAAAAGAAGGCACGATAGGGAGTTCTTACTTAAACCATCAGATGTCCGCATTCGAAATCTCTTGCGTTGGCCAGGACACGCATTAAAAGTTCTTCAATTGTCTCTAGGGGACAGGTGCCGAGCCCTGCCGGGTCTGATAGACCCCAGACCATGAAGGGCGGGGAGCCGGCCTTACTTAGCCGGGGTCATGGCTAGAACCGGGGCTTAAAATCTGGAGACAAGACCCGGGCCGTTTCCAGTGTGACTCTGGAACGGGACCAGCTGGTCCTTGCCGGGGACCGTGCTCTGACATTGCTGTGTCCTCGTAGGCCCTGTAGTGCCGCGGAATAAGCATCACTTTAGAGGCTGAAAGATCTTGAGGGGATTGTGGAACAGGGCTTTCTGTAACGCTATTCTGCATCGCAGCGGCACGGTAGGGTGTTTTTCTGATCTTCCGTGGAAGCAAGTTAGGATAACGATCCTCACCATCCCTGGCTGGATATCCTTGCATTCACAACCCTCGCATCGCGTATTCGGAGATTTCTGCCGCCTGGCAGCTAAGCGATATGGACTTACTAGGTACCTAGGTAGTTATGCTGCGGGATGAGAGGTAGGGAGTTTTTAATAACAGAAGTGAAGTATTTCGTGAATGGGGCTTCTCTTGAAACGAAAATAACGTATACCAAGCAGGGATATTCTGGATGAGGAATGCAGGGCGTACGCAAGGTAGAGTTTTGGGTATCTGAACAGACACAATACTTTGTTAAGTCATAAACGACGACTGAGTAACGTAATGCTTTATGTTCTTATCATCATCTGAGTGGAAGATTACGTACATAGAAACGTGACCGGGTAGTCACAACCAGCACCTTCCTTTGGTGCTCACCTTTAGGAGAATGCAAGGTTTTCAGTGCTGCTAACAATATTTCGACGGGGTGGGAAGGAAAACCAACCGAAGTTGTACAAGAACCCCCCCTTTAAATTCTAAAATCTACGACATCAAGCCTGTGTATCGCACCCAGCAACAAGCGCAAATCATGTCAGCAGACAATATCATTCCTCTTCCTGTAGTCCCTGTGGTCTGGACCCAGCTCATTGTCAATTCTATCTTGGCAGGCGTCGCCATTTTGTTCGTTGCCATTCGACTCTATAGTAGGTTGTTTTAAATTTCTCCTCTAAAAGTGCCTCTAAGCGCCATTCTGGGTTTGGCCTCTATCCCATACGAGATCAAACGTTCCTATCCGCCTTTCCAGTAAAGCAGACACGAAGATACAGCGGTTCTATCAGAGCTTAACTGACTATTGTGCTACTTTAGGTAGGAGTCTAGGAGCAGGTTTCGGTTGGGACGATGGATGGGTTCTTGCAGCTGTGGTTTGTTTCTGCTTGCCTCAACAATAGAACGATGAAAAGTCAGAAAGTCTCGACCGCAACTAACTCATGGTCCGGAATAGGTTCTTAGTTTGGCCCTGTACGGCGAGCAGGTCGCACGTAAGCTCTCTCACCCCAGGGCAAGGAAATCTGAGGTATCTAACCAGCCACCCAACTCTAGTCCGTAATATGGGCGAAGGTTACGACTTTGATCTTAATTCCCCAGTGTTTCCAGCCCGTAAGTTACGTTTCGTATTATTACCAGTCCATTGTCCTACTCTATCTTCTGTAATTAGGAAGACCATAATCGATGGTATTAACTGTATGAACTTCTTAGTCGCCAATAATATTCCCATCATCTTCAAGGTCAGTTTTCTTGCACGTACGACTCATTCTCCTCCGGCTGACATGAAAGCCAACCAAGGTCCTTTTCAGCTTCGGAATTATCTACCTTCTCGCCCTAGCCTCCGTCAAGATGAGTGTGCTATCATTCTACCAACGCACATTTTCCACTGAATCTATGAGACGTGCAATCTGGGCCACCATGGGTCTCGTATTTATCTGGGCACTTGCTCACACGCTCGCCTTCATTCTCGTTTGCAGGCCCACTCAAGCTTGGTGGGATACGTCGGCCGGTACATGTGGAAATCTGATTCCAATTTACGCGTCCATCGTCGTTGTCAATATCATCACCGATCTTATCGTTATGGCCTTACCAATGTACACAATCTGGCACCTGCAAATGCGCAAGACGGAGAAATTAGCTTTAACACTTGCCTTCGGACTAGGTATCGCGTAAGCATCCTCAGCATTTTGAATATTTTAGCGATACAAGATCTACTATTGGGTCGGAATATATAACTAATAACAAGTGAAGGTCCATTATAGTCGCCTGCAAGAGACTGAGCGCCGTTTTCGGATACGATGCAACGTCGAACCCCACGGGAACAGTCGGAGAGTCGGCTTTTCTCTGTGTACTCGAGACATTTCTCGCGCTGCTGTGCGTTAATATTCCCATGATGCGACCGTTGATTAGACGATGGAGACGCAACCAGTCAACTTCCAGACTAGAAGGATCGGAGGGACCGGGGAGCTACTTTAGCAAGAACAGTAGACGAGATGCCAATGGCACCCTTTCTTCTGGAAACCATATATCATCAATTGGGAGATCCAAAGCCGGGACTAGAAGCAACGGGCACCACGAAGAGTGGGATATGGTCGAGTATAGCGGCAATGGCGTGGATGCCACAAGCATTGATGACAGTGGGTCAGAGAAGAGGCTGACCACGCAAGGTACTACCCAGCCGCCGCCTGGCCAAATCGCAGTTCACACCAAATGGACGGTCACACGAAACTAAATCGATGTCTGAAGCTCAAAATGGGGTTAGCGACAAGTCGTAATTTGCAGGCCAGGGACTTGGCTGATAGGTTTAGTTCCCATCGGCAAGGGAGAATGGCATTACGGTTAAAGCATAAAGGAAACGACTAGGTTCGAACGGGAAGCGCTAGATCCTCAAGATGTTCTTTCGGGCTAGCAAAATTTGTAGATAATATATTATAATATGGTATAGCTGCCAGTACGATACCAAGCGCCGTTTAAGAATCCGTAGTCGAAAAAAAAAAACGGCCGGCCCCTTTTCTTGCGCCACAGCTGACTCTCCCCCAATATTGTAGCACATACTTCATCTTCCCCTTAGTCGTCCTTGCCTGTGTCCAATCGTCTAAAGAACATATCTCCATTTATGCCAACCTGGTTCTTCGACTTGAATCGCATGACCTTCCCACCGTCGTACAGCGTATAGTTCTTTTGGAACTCTATTCCCACCCACGTCGGCACCCAGGCGACTTTTATCGGACCATGCGTAATCTGGCCCACCTCGACCTCTTTCGTAGTCTCACTGACGTTCCACGGCCCTGCGTACGATAGAGTATGCTTGCCGATGAGGGCCCACTCGGCGTCCGTGCCAACGTCCTGCGTCTCAATGTCTATGTTCGGAGGGCGGTCTTCCGACCTCGATGACATGAAGTTGGCGGACATCCAGCCGTTCGAATTGTACGTCAATATTCCAACGGGAAATTTGCCCAGTCCGGCGTCCTCGTGGTGGGAAATTGTGCCATTGTCGAAATACCTGGATGTTATGTTAGTGACGGAATCCAGGGGTTCCCGTAAGAACTTACGACGTCACATTTAGGTAGAGCCAAGAGCCAGTAATGGCCTTTACCACATCCTCTGGCTTTACCATTGTTGTTGTTTTTTGAGCCCTATACTGCTTTTATCACGATACCGTTATATTGTGTAGAAGTAGAATATCGTAAATAAACTGCTAGTTGTGGACGTTTTTCAATCCTACCTCTTTATACAGTAGGGTTACCCCGTTACATTATCGGTCGGTCGCTGGTGGTACGCCGTCTGCTCCTATGTTGGAAACCGGTTAAATTGGTTTTCGATCCGTCACCGATCTCAGATAGGCATTGTTTCTTGACCAATAAATTTAACTAAAGCGCTGAATAATCTCCTCGTGTGATGGCGTAGTACCACAGTGCCTTATATGAGTGTGGGTACTCGATTCTATATTCAACGACGATCATATGGTTTAGCCTCATGAGACCTCTACAGCCAGTGTTACCGAACCATTATATAGGAGTTGAATATCAAAATGTATTTCGTGCAGCGCCGATCTTCTAGGTATATTAATAGCTCTCTTAACCTCAGGAGGGGCGGTGAATCCTGGATGTTTTGGTCGGTGGAAATGGTAGCTCTACTCACTCCATCAGATGGACCCTCGCCTTATGCTCTTATTCTAGTGATTAATTATAAATCTATGAAAAGCAGTCATTTCCGTGCCTTTCTCCTATACAGATAAATTTAACAAGTGTTGAAACCCTTTTCCCTGATAGTTCTGTCATATGTGTACCACTCCAAGAAAAGCTCCTTATGAATTTCAATTTTACAGGTAGAAAGTGGGCATACCTGCCTTCTTAACCAAAGAAAGTTGAATTTACCCGATATGTAGGGCAGTAAATGAAATCTAATAACGATCTAGAATACAGAGAGCCAGTTGCTGTGTTATACTTATGCCTCTTTTTGCATCCAGAACCGTTATGGAGCCCACAATAACCTCCCTTAAATATAAGCATATAAAAGCCAACGACGTAATGAGCACCAGTGAACGGATGTCACTCTATCTCAAAGCATCGGTAAGCCACAGCCCTGTCGTCGAAACGTCCGAGAGAGGTAGCTCCAGGTGGACCGAGTGGAACATTGAAAGTCGAGTCCGGGCCATAGTTGTCACAGAACTCATTGCTATGAAGTGGAATCAACCGTTAGCAACATCGTTCACGAAATTCGAACTAATATCAATGGCCTAAGAATGGGGCGAGTTGAGATGTAGTCGACTTACTCATAGAGAGTGCAATTCCACTTCGAGTACGCCCTAGCCGAGGATACGCCCTGGGGAGGCCCCACATGAAGGTCTTCGGGAAGTTGAACTACACAGTGGTGAGCATTTATATCATTATGATGATATGCAAAGAGAGTTGAGGGGTGCGTACAGCACGGCGGACTGCCATATCCACGGACAGTGATTACGTCCGTAAGGCTTTCACAGGCGCAGCCTTGACAATCCTTGTTGAAGTTGGGATTGGAACAGAGATACAAATCCGGGGTGTCGTCTGACTCTTGCCTCGCGACAGCGGCGCTCAAGGCCGGAACGGCAATCCCAGATAACGCGAAAATGATAGTAGATAGCTTCATGGTGGGAGGTTACTTGAATTAGAAGTCCACGGTGCTTGGCTTTCCAAAAAGTCGTTAGGGGGCTGTCACTGTCTAGGTCATATGGATGGGTAGCTGGCTTTTATCTGGAGAGAATGATCAGCCTCATATTGACCCCTGTTGTGAGTTCGTCATAAAAATATGAGCAGGGAGAGGACTGCTAAAGTTCGCGATGTGTACCCCCAAGAGGTATCTACATTCCTAATACTTTGATTTTCAAAGGCATGGTACAAGGGTATTGAAACTCGATCTTTATGTGAATACAGCCAAGTGTATATCTGGTGGGGTGCCACAAGACTTCCAGCTTTCGTGAAAAAAGGGGTCACTACATTGTTTCTGTCGAGTAGAAGAGCGCTGTATTGATGGATACGTACACTTAGCATGGGGTCAAAATGACAACCTATGGTATTGAGCTTCTGTGAAGCTCTAAGCCAGGTAGTCTTATCATTGGCACCCAAGTCACATTTCTCACCTGGTCGTAGTTCTCGTTCGGCGATTTCAATAAGATGAAATTATGATTGATTTTTGAGTCTCCATGTGCTACATGTTGGTCAACCTCCTGTCTCTTACTGATAGTATAAATGTGGACCAATAAATGAGTCACAGATGGTCATAAATGATAATTGAGTCTAGCAGTGGTGAATCAAACATGAGGTTGATCGGTACGAAATGAATGTACTGGGTCTTGGTGTGACCCCTATACGAACTGAGTAAAAGACTTAGTGTCGAAGCGAAATGTCGATATCATACGCTCGCCCATAACATTACGGTGTTCAATTTCCCTTGCGATCCTGCCTGCTAGCTGTTCGTAAATTACGAGAACCCAATAACGAAGGTAACGTGAATTAAATGAGTGCGTTTAAAGTGAGTCGAAACTGAATCAGTCCTTAGATGTCCTCACCAACGCGGGGTCCACTTCCACCGACCCAATCCTCTCGCTCATAGTATCGGAAGACAAGCTCATAGTCGTCGAAATCGTGGACGATGCGATCCATACGGCGATATCCCTGGATTTTCTCCATGCGCTTGTTGCGACCAACGCCAGCCGGAACTTCGTCATCGTCGTACATGTGAACTGTCTTGGCCTCGAAAAGCGTAACGCTAAATCGGCCAGGCTTGAAGATTTGAACCACATGATCGATAATTTCCGAAGTTTCACGTCCATTCTGGCCGCCTGGAACATTGGTCTCGAAAGAGGCGAATGAGCAAATAGGTTCAGGGGTCACGTGCACAGTGAAATAATGAGTTGACTTGGCGCCGTCTTCATTTCCGTGCTTTTGAGGGGCAGGGATGATGCCATTGGCGGAGAAACCGCACGGGGTAAAGAGGKACGCGTCGATACGAGCATCCGGATATTTCGAGGCAGGATACACATCCGAAAGGCCACAAGCCTCCGAGACCACTGTACCCAGCGCGTGGCCTTCGGTGGTCAAGCATTCAGCATCCACTTGTTCGGAGAGTGGCGTGTGTGGATCGTGAAGGTCAGAGTCGCTTCCGTTACTGAACACATCAAATGTGTCATCACAAAGACTGTCAATCGTGCTCATGGTTCTGATCGTAGCAGTACTAGCAGACAAGTCTCCGAGACTGTCTATAGCCATTTGTCGAGCTTCCTGAGCTTGTTCAGATAGCCTGGTGCTCGCGACCGCACTCGCGTGCTCCAGGTAAAACTTCTTCGCATTCTCAGGGTCAAGGTCCGTCATCAAAATCTCCAATGTCTCGTCGTTACACTCCAGACCACCATTGAATATAGAAGCCCGGCCAGTAGGAATCCTAAACGTGCTTACGGGGTTCGCTAATAACTTCTCGTCGTCTGGCGTCCGAGGCGGGGTCAAAGAGGTCTGCGGCGAGGTGATGTATAAGTACCAGTGATCACCATTCATTTTGCCGACCATATAAGCGCTCCCTCCTTCGAACATGTCGTCCAGATATTTGACTTCCTGTTTCCAGCTGCGATGAGGCCCACGCTGCTTGTGGGGGAAAAGGAAATTCTTCCGAGAGTAGAACACCCTATATGGCGTAGCCGCAGCATGAATGTCATCTAGCGACTTGGCGTTGTGGAAGGGAAATCCGGCGTGTTCGGCGGCAATTCGGAGAAGTCTATGGAGGCCAAGGAGAAGGGTGGTGGTTCCGCAAGTCTTCAAGATCAGTTTGTGGGGGAACACAAACATGCTGGACTCAGAGAGCAAGTAGGCGTCCATGTGCTCAGCCTCGAGAACAGAGAGGATCTTGCAGTTGACCATGTCAAGCATCCCAACCCAGGTTTCACTGGAAACTGACTTCAGGCCATTGGCGTTGACACCGGGTGGCAGAGCCTTAGGGTTAGGAGCAAACCAAACCTCGAGCAGCTTCTCCGGGCCTACACATTGTTAGGTTTTGTCCAAACATTCTGGTTGCAGAAAAGAACGTACCTTCAAAGGCATTGGTGGAGTCTAGATCTGCAGCAACATCATGATTGATAGTCAAATGGGGCGTACCCTCAGATGGCGAAAATGTGTAGTTGGTAGGTACCTCGAGGTTGACCATCTCCGTGTAGGGACCCAGAAGGTGAGCAGCGGGCGTGAGGAGAGTGGCTTGGCTTGTCGGATATCAAGATGTCTGCTGCAGACGAGTACTGTAGCTACTGCGGAGCACTGACTGCCGCCCAAACGAACCTTGCGGCGTTCGTTTGAGAGAGTAGGCCCACAGATCGGTGGGAGACTGTAAATGCTGGCGGAGCCAGCTACAATGGCAAGTATTCTTTAACGTCTCACGAATGGGACGTTAGGGAGGTCGAGCTCGTAGGGGAAGGAAGAAGACCTTTGACCAAGGAATTGTGACGCCTTGTTTAGGGCCTCGTTCTGGCAGAAACCGATACCTATGGCGGAGTATCGGACCTAGCAGACGAGGGKATCTGCAGATACTGTATGGGAAGAAGAACGGGTAGAGGCGAGTCAAGTTAGATGTTCGAGTCGAATGTCTTCGAAGCGGGTGTTATCTGGGCCTATGGGAGAAGGACAATTAGCTAGAGTTCAAAGCAATCCGACCTGAACATCCTTGGCATAGCGTACTTAGCGGGCTTGGAGAGGAAGCGAAGCAAGTCTGCTGGGCTCATGGAAAACCAGGCCTAATATCAAGAAGGTTGTATTCTGCTACAGCAAACTACAGGCGCCGAGCAGTATCACGTCGTAGAGAGATGAGTTGCGTCGATTCTTTTTGGCATTGACAGTTATCGCCAAGTCCTGCAATGGAATATTTCAAGTTGATCGTGTCGTGTGACGCGGCGGCCGATCTGAGCGTTGGAGGTTGAAAGAAAGGTTTTGATATAGTGTGGGTAGGAAAAGGGAAAAAAATTGATAGGTGACTACTTTTAAGGTACCTCCCTTGCTCTTTTTCTCGACAGAGACAGCACCGGTGGCGGAATTGGCAGAGTACTTGGACAATTGGGGTTAGAAGCAAATTGGGGCTTGGAAAGGCAAGTTCACTCAGTCATCTCTAGTCTGTCTGTGTGGAATAATTCTCTACAAATACTCAAGAGGCGAAGCAATTTTTAGCGTCAAAACATCAGCATTGGAATCTATCGGTGAGAGATTTTCGAGGTACCTCAGTACCATAGATACATATGGTAGCATTGGGAAGCTTGCGGTAGGTCGCAGGTCGCTCTCGAAGAATAGAATTTAGCTTTAGCAAGCGAAAGGTTGTGTGTGTGTGCGTGCGTGCGTGGAAAGAATGACCATGTGCATGTGGTACCGGCGCTAGGGTAGGTACCTGATTCTGTGAGAATTGGGTAGGTGTGAGGTCACTGCCCTGCCCAAAGTGGGGAATGGACTTTGGTGCGGTAAGGGCTGCGAGCGCACTTTCGCAGCATGTGCTTTACCATTGAATGGATGGGGGCCGCTTAAGGAGGGGTTAGGTCCAACAAGTGTGTACAACCTTGAACCTTTAGATCATGGATGCTACCTATCAGAACAATATATCGATATAGAAAAATGTGAGATAGCACCGGGCTATCCAATTGATGTCCTCTATACGCTACTGGGAGTCGCGTAGTAGGTAGGTAAGCATAGCGTTACTTCTTCTGACGCTTTCCTCCGATTGTTAATTTATGTTTGCTGCTTTGGAGCGGCATCTGGGCCGCCTCGATTGTGACACCGCATAAATGGCTCTTGTGTAAGGTGGTCAAATTTGGCCCTCTGCGATTTGCTCCTACGAAAAGTTTCCATTGCCATGGGATTTGGAGAAAGTAGGTTCTTTTGATGGTAAAGAAAAGTTGACCAGGTAGCCCTATCATTGTAGCATTGGTGGATGCCATGCCCCTGATCAACCTGCAAGATATGGAACACTGTTGGTCGGCACTTCGTCGCAACGTCGCAGAGATTTGCTTCCCCTCCAGGAAATGATAGATGACCGTTGGGTCGGAAGAGCAGTCAATGATGTAGTACTGGCAACCCCCTTTCGGCCATTCGAACAACGTTGGGCTGCCGCTTGCGTGAGCATTGAATCTCAATATATATGGCCCCTGCGGTCACACCGCATGCGAGATTCTAGACGGTAGAAACATTAGGCTGATAAGAGTACGCCCGACATCATCCGATAGCTGTGACGATATCTTGCGTGATCTTTCTGAAGATAGGCTCAAGGGAACAGTCCAGATATTTGTTTGCAAGCAGGCTGGCGTCCTTCGTTTCTCCAGCCGACGTGTCGGTATGACCATTTTGATGTGTCTCAGAAAAGTCCTGCCCATCAATAACAGTCCCTTTTGGGTATCGCGGCCGCCTTCCCGTCTCAACTAGCATCACAAACTGAGGATCTATAGGAACACCTCCTAAAAACCGCACGTTGAAGTCTTCTGCCATGACTTGGCCTCCTCCTTTGCCAAAAATGTTTGTGCATTCGGCGCAATTTGGGCACACGAACCCGACCATATTCTCGACAACGCCGATGACCGATATGCCCGTCTTTGTGCAGAAGTTTAACTCTTTCCTGACATCTGCCGTAGCAACCGCTTGAGGCGTAGTCACTACAACCGCACCAGCGACCTGTCCCGGGGATGCGTCTTTCAGAAGTGTTTCTGCAAGTGATATATGTTCATCAGATGTCCCGGGAGGTGTGTCGATGAGCAAGAAGTCCATTTCTCCCCATAGTACATCGGAAAGAAATTGCCGGACCATTGCAGTCTTCTTGGGGCCACGCCACACTACCGCGTCGCCTCTTCCACGTAATAGGAAGCCAAGACTCATGCACCTCAATTCGCCTATACCGGCCTCCGGGTTCGCAGGGTGCACAGTCACGGGAAGCCACCCTCCCGGTGCTTGGGTAACTTTCGCATCTTCAATATTAAACATGCGCGGCATCGAAGGGCCAGTAAGGTCGACATCGAGAACCCCGACAGAATGGCCAGCTAGTGAGAGCGATAAAGCGAGCTGCGTGGTCACTGATGATTTCCCTACGCCGCCCTTGCCTGAGAGGACCTTAAATATCATATGTTAGATCATATAACCCAGAATGAAGTTTTCCTCAAGTTGAGATACACGTACCAGGAGAATATGCTTGACTTTTGAGAGAGACATCACTGGGCTTGAAAACGCTATGGAAGCGCATAAGCCAAGATGAATATAAGAGATGTACTAGGTAGACTAGTAAGTGTTCTGGAAGAGTAGAAGAACTCACGGCGATTGGAAGGACTTCATTCTCTGCGTCGCGCTTCTGTAAGGTACGCTTAGTGAAAGGGAGAAAAATCGGCGTCCACCGACATCGCATTTATCAGCAACAGGTACAGGATACAAGCCTATGGAACATTTATGTAGGTACATAACCTTTTGAAGCCACTAGAGATTACCCCACCATGGAAGCCCCACTGTGAGCCCCACCATAGCTGTATCGAAATGACGAAATCCGAATCGATCGCTGCCGTTCCCAGCCACACCAGCCACAGTGGATACGTGAGCATTCCAGTCTTTACCGCCTTCCCGGTCTTTTAGTGGCCCGACTATTCCCATCAGATCCGAGCCAAGAAATGCTTGATCCTCGTCATGCAAAGCTCCAGATTTGACCCCTGAACTGCCTTCATTCCCCTGTACGAGTAATTGACAAGCGTTTCCGTGCTCTATCCCTATTTTCAGCAGGCTATTTGGGTAACCAACCTTTTAAGGATGTCGCCAACGACATGCATCGCTTCATAGCTTGCGATCACTATGCTTCATGATTATAGTCGAATATAACCGCATAATTGCAGCATCGGTACCCCGGGAAGTCGCCTCATCGGCAACCAACATGACCATCGCCTCGAGCGATCATGGACGATCCTTGGGGCTCGCCTTGGGCATCATCAGATACGCCTTCCAAACAAGACACACCAACACCATCACCACCGAAAGATCTACTCAGTCCCCCGCCGAGAGCTTTCTTCGGTAGCACGTCGAATCTCCAAAGCCAGTCGCCATGGACGGATGATGTTGGTTTCGGGGTTTGGGCAGGTACAGAGCAGACTGATCTCACGGCAAACGCGTTAGATTGGAGTGTGTGGGCGGAACCATCTCCCCAAGTCCCCCAACCAAGTCCAAGACTTGATGGGTTAGTGAAGAGGAGTTCGATTGCGTTGCCTAGCAGTGCCGCGACATCCCCCGGACTAAGACCCCTTCCACGATCCCGAGCCTCTTCCATCTTCCGACACCACTCTCCAGATCCATGGGCGGCGGAGATATCATTACACGAGCGGAGAAACGACTCCCCGGCGAGATCTTCGGATGCGCTAGGAGTCGCTGTTATAAGTCGGGATGAAGCACACGAGACGCCCACGTCATCGGCTCAACAAGAGGAGGTTGGAGAAATTCCTGAGGCGAGCGCGAATGATACTTTGTCCAAAGGAGAGGGCGAACAGCCATTTGACAATGGATCGCAAATATGTGAACCACCACCACGATCGTCGCCGGGTCCCGCCGAACCCCATAACTCAGGGCTCAGATCAGCGCCGAAGGTCGAAATCCACGATACCCCCTCGAGACCATCATCCACATTCTCGGTTGATAGCTCTAATGCAATAGAGCGCCAGGACTCGCCGATCACGTCTATTGACGAAGATCCTAAGTCGCGCTTACAAACCACTTCTCGGAAGGTATCTGGGAAAGTTCAGGAGCTGGTGGGAATGTATGATGACTTGGCAAAAACTGCCACCGAAGAGCCGTTGCCGTCACCCCGACTTGACCTACCAAGAGAGAGGAGCCGTGGGAGATCGCCAAGTCGAACACGAAGCGCAGAGGGTGAAGATGATGCGGATTTTGGTGATTTCGAAGACGCAAGAAGCGAATATGATAAGCCAGCAGCAAGTCTCGATACTCCGCCGGCAGGAAGATCTTCCACGCCTAACGGCCGGTCCGAAGAGGAGCCTTTTCAAGATCAGGTGGGAGAGTCACCTGGACGCGAAACCGCAGTGTCGGGAGTAGCCTCAATACCAGTCCAGCAACTTACCGAGAAATTCGGGCCTATACAGTTTAACATTGACTTGCAATCGATTGACAAACTCTTCCCAGATCTCAATCAGGAGGCAGATAATACAATTGAAGACAATGAGATTCCAGATCGGATTATTGATGAGAGTTTTACAACAATATCAGAGCGCAAAACGTGGTATCGAATTTCTCGTTATGGGTCAATGCGCAAGCATGACTCGGGGGACGAGGACAATTATCATAGGGTAGAGTGGTCAACATCTCATCTACATAGCGATGTTATAAAGATCGTCAGAAGATGGATGGAGGAGGACTCGATTTCTGGAAGGGCTATACTAGGGGCTGGCAAGCGGACAAGCGTCTTTAACTGGGACTCAGATTCTTCTGCGGCTCCTGTTGACTTGGGTAAAGTATTCGCTCGAAAGGCGTCTATATCACATTCACGTCCACAAAAGACTTCGATCCCGCCGCCGATTCAAGACTCTAGGCGGTCCATGGGTTCTGATTCCGAACCAAGAAGATCGATCAAAAGCCCAATCCAACCGCCTGATGCAATACCCCAACTAAAGGCCACCGGGACACCTAGTTTTGGTTGGAGTTCAGAGACTGATCCATCTACCGTGCGCGCGATTCCTAGCAACGAAAGAGGCGAACGCATAGGATCTGCAAGTCGACATACACCAGCGACTATTGAGACTAGGACTAGAACAGACGACACAGTTCAAACTACTGTGCAGCCGCACCAAAATGAAGTCGCTTCAGAAGATGACGATGACTGGGGTGAAATGGTGTCATCTCCCCAAGTAGAGGCCCAACCTAAGATGCAGTCACTGGACCACCCAAAGGGGGCTACTCCAGTGCCAGTTAGCATTTCTGACAGCACGCCCAAAACCGAGTTAAAGAATGTGGCAACAGCACCAAGTAGTAGCCCAGCAACAAAGTTGCCTATTTCCATACCACAGAGCAGCCAAGAAGCGAAACAATTGTCGAATCAAACAAGTTCATCGAGCGCAGCACCAAGAAAAGCCTCATCTCCAGCAGAGTTGTCTATCTTCGAGAGCGTATCTACACAGACGCCAAAGTCACCCATACAGGATACTTGGTCTCTTTCTGATTTCTCGATTTTCGACTCACCAATGTCGGGAACGGTGCTAAATTCGACGGATTCGCCGAACTCGCTAAAAAGGCCACAATCTAGTTCAAAGCCTCGGGAGGTTAAAATAATCCAGACGAGTACCGATGCGGTGCCAGGAGCTCAGACGCCGCTGAAGGCTGTGCTAGGTCCGATTCAGAAATCGAACCACGACCGTGATCAAGATGACATTGTTAAGAGCATTGTACGAAACTTGCCTGACTTATCGTACATGCTTCGGTAGCTTATTCATTCTGCGGGCCCATTTATTTTTTGTTACATATTGAGTTGATAATAGCTATGATTGTCGATGGCAGGACGGATTGTTGGGTCCTGTCAGTCTTATGGTTGGAGTAAACAAAACGGCGGTTATCTGTTGGGTAGCATACATCATTGCAGGCGTGTCTTGGAATATTTTTGAGCATTGGAACGATTCCCTTCTGTACATTACCATCGCATGGGTTTCGGCAATTAGGAGCAGTTGAACGATTACGAAAACGTACCGACAATAATTCATTGGTTTATGAAGCTACCCAGCTTCGTATTTCAAGAATCACGGACCCTTCAGTTCCATGACCGAGCAAATCGAGGCGCAGTCTTAACGCGGAACTCGGACATTCCAACGGTTCGAGCCATCTGCTAGGACCCGAGACCTGAAGTGTTGCATGAGCTTACCGCCTATTGAGGCTCAATGCAACTGTTTTACATGTTTAGTTTAACCGCCCCCCTGTTTTATAAAACAGGGGCGCTATTCGCCAATTGCATGGTGTGTTGTTCAATAGCCAGCGTCTGGAATGTGCCAGCCTTGCCCCGCTATTACCTGAGTTCTCGCGATAACCTCGACATAAAACTACAGCGTCGCATTTCCCCTACTTGGCTCGACTCGTTATTTCAAACAGGCTTAAAGGCAAGCCCCGATGAAGAGCTAGGGGTAGGTACTATATTAGGTAAGCGCAATAGACAGAAGTGGTTGTACAAGCTACAGAAAAAGAGCGAGGTCGACTTCATTTCCCTTTACCGTCAACGCTATCATCATACTAACCATAATCCTCATTCCACGAGATGGCCTGGATAAGCCTTTCGCAGTCGCGTCCAGCCTCATCAATTGCGTCGAGGTGAATAGCGCCATGACAATTCCCATTTATACATAGATTTCCTTTCTCATACTTACTAGCAGCCTTTCGTTTTTCTAATACCATGATACCCTAATGTGAATGAATTTATGTCTCTTGTCATTCGTTTTTTACCAGTTCCCCTTCTTGATCAAACAGCTGGCCGGCCCTGCTGATATACGGACGACACCCACATGGCGCGGAAGAATAGCGATGAAGAACAGGCTTCGTCAGTGGACGATAACCACGCCCAGCTCCTCTACCACTCTCTTGAGCAGTATAACAAAGAACAAAAACGACGGAAGCGACCTTCAATTCTCCTCGCTGCTCTCGTATCTCTCTTCCTGTCATCAATAGGAGGGCTCGCTCTTGCGATCGTATTATTGCTTCAGCCGATTGAGATCCAATCTGCATGTATCGCCAGGGACCTGACATTATTCGCAAGTTGTATAGGACTAGTATACGTCTGCCTGCATATCAGAGGAGCACGGAAAGATTATAGGAGAAGGGGCCCTGGGCCGCCACAGATCTATGGCGATTATCTGCATGCCAGCGCACTTCTAGTCGCAAGATTCGGTATTGCCGTATGGATCGCTGCTTTAATAGCAACATCCGTCATGATTGCCAGAGCAGTACCTTCGAATGGTTTCGCGAAAACAGCACCATATTTGGATCTGGTTATCTGCATTGGAGCAACGTAAGAGCATCAAATATCCCCTGCAATCTAGAATTAACCGTAAGGACAGMCCCTCATTCATCGCGATATCCGCCACAATCGAAAGCAATCCTACCCCTTTCGCGACGACAGGGGTATCTAGAAGTTCTTTTTTAGGCTGTTGCGCTAGCGAAGCCACTGATGATATAACTGCCGATCTCAGTGTTTCCCGTAGAGCTTCGTTGCAGCGGAAAGAGAGCACGAGTGCTTCTGTATTGACAGTACCAACGGCTGAGATTTTCAAGCTCGGTGGTTCCAAACCGGCCAGAGCTTCAGCTAGAAATCCAGATCACTTGGAGATAAGGACCGATGACCTGTCCGTCGATAGGACAGAGCTTATGGCTAATTCGCCCATTGGGGCAGCTCATCATATMCCCTCGGTCTTAATCCCTAGGAAGCCAGTCGGAGTCGGAGTTAAGCCCTTGCCTAAGCTGCCAAATTCGCTCTCAAAGAGTCCGCCCCAACCTGTGTATAATCCTGGCGGGTGGAGATATGAATGGAATAATGCTGCTGAGCAAGTCGGAGGCCCTGGAATCCAAGATGCGCCTTTAGAAAGCGCGAATGTGGACCGCTCCGCCTATTTCTCTTCTGCTTATTCGGGTTCAGCTGGGCGGTCTTCCCGCACGTCGACGCCACCTAATTTATCCAACGAGACAAGCAAGGGTCATCGCGCAACGCCTAGCACAAGTATTGCGAGTAGCGCTCATCGCTCCAGATTATCTACAGTCAGATACGCGGCGGAACCCGAAGTCGCTGTCCGGCAGCCCATCAGGGTCATCAAGAACCCCAACTACTGGCCTCCTACGGTAGTCGATGCGGATAAGGACCAAACATACATCAAGCCACCAGAACCGATTGCGGTGCCGAAAGGCGCACAGCAGGTTCATGAAATGGTACTGCCGACCTTAAAACGCAAGCCTTCGAATTTTTCACGCCCTCTACAGTCAGCTGAAGGCTCCGAAGTGGACTCCGCTGTCGCGATGAGTATACCTGAACCGTTTAACAGTGAATTCTCAAGGAAATCGTAGGATACAAGATAAAGATACCATTAATGTACTTAATATTATGATATACCCTCTGAATTTACCGTTTCGTAGATGAGCCAATGCCCCTGTAGTTATCGGGTGAAGTTAACACAAGCTAACTCATCGCTACATGTTTTCTTTGGGGCCTGACGTAGGTTGATCCTCCTGAAATGCCCAGAAAAGTGGTTACAATCAGAAGCTTCTCGCCGCTAGACTAGCAGTTCTGGTTAGAAATAACGGCTTCAATGTGCCTGGAATTGAACATGCAAAGCCTAGTATATACGGAGAGGGGCACCTGTCTCACGCTTATGACGTATAAAAAGCAAATGTCATCGGTGGAAGCATGCCGAATCCCGAGGTGGTGCCCGTCTTGAGTAAACTGGCTGTGACACTTCCTTCTTTCTGATCAACTTGGTCACGAAGGGCTCTGTCTCCCTCGATCGCTAACATTAAACTGTATCGCTCACGGCAGCGATGAGCGTAAATGTAACAATCTAAAGTCGAGACTAATGTTGAGTATATCCGCACTAGTACGGGGAGCATCAGCTCTCATCAAAGATTGTTAGCTTCATATGCGTTCCCGCGTTTTGGCTCATTTACATAAACTCGCTGTTCACGGCAACTCATGACCTTGAGGGCCTGTGATTCTCTATCGGCGAACAGAATATCATACCATCTGCCTTGCCAAGAAACAGGGCTTCTTTATTTCGAGGTTACTGAGTGAAACATTCGGATAGCTGAATATAGCATGTGGTATCGTGACAGGCACACGGCTTACTGGCCTACTTTGCCGTGTTAGGAGGAGCTCTTCTACTCCACGCCTCCGGGCCCGAAGACTGTTTGCTAAGGGCCGTTCTAGTCCCATGGAGGATTACAGCAACCGGTCCTAGTATATGCAGAGATAGATTACGTCTACCTAATATATTAACGTCGAAGTCTACCTAGATAATTGCGAATCMCCCTCTCCTCTAAAGCCGACATAATCCTGAAGGCCGTCACCGTCCGACTTGCGAACCCATTACGACTATCTCGAGACTCTAGGTGAAGGCAACGCGTGCCAAACCGACAACATGAAGGCCTCTAGGATACCTTCGAGAGCAATCGTTTCTGCCTACATTGGTTGTATAAGCTGGCGCCAGTGGGACCAGCTACCGATCTACTTCGCAGCCAACGCCAACTGATAGATCAACGGGAACCCGGCTCGTAATCCCCAAGCTGGCGACGGCAGCGTGGCGGCACGGCTGCCAAACGTGAAAAGTCTGACAGACAACTTCGACACTTACTCCCTCGACATCGTCAACATGGTAGCCGAGCGCGACAACGTCGTCGTAGAGGTAATGGGCATGGGGCGCGGATCACTGGATTTGGTGTACGTCAATAACGTCACGATGTCCTTCGTTCTTGATCAGAATGGGAAGATCACGAGCTTGAGGGAGTATCCGGACTTCAATGAACTCAACTGGGTTATGCAGTGGTTCAGCGACCACGGGATGTTGGGGAGTTCGACGCGGGAACCGCTGCCGAGGTGATGGGATTTGGTCGGGACCGAAGATAGTATCTAGGGATACGGGATCGCCAACATCATCGTGATTTTGGGTAGGATCTGTCGTGCGGTCCTTGGCCTTCCGATGAAAGACTCGCTACTCGGCACCGGGATGCTTGCAGAAGCTGTCTAAAGTTATTGTTCCCGTTTTGGTATTGGAGGTTATCGAAAATCTGACGATGTCAAGTATGGAGCGTTGCCCTTACTACAACATATTATACTGTACACAACCTCAAAGTAGAGTGCAAGAAAGAAACGTACAATAAAAGGGTCTTGATCTGAATGCATTGTGAATATTATTTTATTAAGCTGTCTTGAAATGGTGAAGCATGCAAAAGGAGACGACCAATCCATGCTAGTAAATCTCAATAGGCACTCGAGGCCGATAGCTTGCAGGCTATGGGCTATAACCAAGGCCTCTTAGATATAGAACGCAGCACTAAAGCGCCTGTCTTCTAATACCGGTTTTGTTTGCTTCCTTCGCTTTCATGCGGTCTCTTCCATTGAGTCGTGTAGATGATGCTTAGCATTATGTAATCCGAAGTAGCCTCAATACCAACTGCATACATGTAAGAACATCCAATCTCGAAGATACCCATCATCTAAAATATACGGATCGTTTTAAGTTGGATCAATTATAGCCTATGAACTTTTATAATGAGATCCCGTTTGGCTAGATTTCTTAGAGTTTTGGTAATTTGTTGCTCTGAAGTTGGGTCGGATTCAATGAGTTCTAAGGTTGGCATTGATTCGCATGCAATGCGCACTGCGTCTAGCCAATCATCACTATTTTATAGTCTCTCGCGCAGAAAAGGGGCAAAAGGGGGGGGCCGCTATGTATGTACCTCCCTATGTACATGTAGAATGGCTAGCGGCACTCCGGAGGGATCCTCAAGCATTTAGTGCCTTATGTAGGCAATGTGCTTGCCTTCATACAGAAAGAATTGGGGCAGAAATGGAGACCTGCTGGAGAGCCCTTGCGTTCATGCGCCGCTGCTTGAATACGAAGACCTGTTCGATGGCACCTGCTGTTCCTGGATACCTCAGTTAAGCACTAGGTGTTTTGATTACATCATCAACCTAAGCCACCGCGTTGGGGAAGGCAGGACTGCAAATCCCCCTCTCAACTGCTTCCTCTTCACGATCCTCGGTGAACCAAGAACTGCAATGTAAATCTCCATTCTAGGTACTTTTCTGAGCCACTGTTTCTACGATCACAGTGACGAGGGCTATTTGGTTATGGCGGTATACGATACTGGGCGCAGTCTGCAGCCTTGTTTTATTGCGAAACAGGCGCCGAAAATCATCAGCGCCTCATGAATCTGAGKCCATGAGAATGACCACTGCCAGAAGGTTAGACAATCGGGCGTACATAAGTACTTGGAGAAGAAGCCTGGCCAGAGACAACATCATAGGACCTAATCTGTCCATTCCTCATCGAGGACCGCTTAGTATTGTCATTGGTATCTTTACCGTCACACGATTACTCGACCTGTCTTTGGTACCCAAAGAACATCGAGGGCGCTATTTAATACACTTTCTATATTGTATGGTGGTATGGATCTGAGGCCTGTCTGGATTCTAGACCAACTGCCGAAGTATCACCACCAATTCCAACTATCCACAAACGCGTCGTTGCGACCTCTTCCAAGGACCTCTCTAGACCAGGAGGGCGACCAAATTCGGTCTATGTGCCCTACTCTACTGGCTGAAAGAGAATGAAGGACTAGTCCGAAACCAATAAGGCGCCTCCCAAGGCTGATATCGCCCGCTACAGTGCCTCATCTTCCAATAGGCCAAAATGTGGTCGCGTCGTATGCGGCCTAGTCGCCTTTCGGTTCCTAATGCACACATTGACTGCCATGCGTATACCCCTCATTGGTTTGTCTGCCTTTGGCATAGTAGCCGTGACAAGAAGGGCAAGCACGTCAGACCATGGGATCTTTCCGATGTGGGTTGCCTCAGGTGAGGCTGTCCTGCTCCTCAAGTCGTCAATTATGATATCTCGATATTGAACTTGATGCTGGTTTCCAAGTTAGATCACTGCCTGCAGCGGATATGTATGTGGGTGGATGACGCTTGCTCATCCGTTTGCTAGGCACTAAATACTAGCTCGCATAATCCATGCATGGGAAGTCTCCAGGTGAGGTTGACGGGATGAGAGTCATGGTAGCATGGAATTGAGACGTATACCCTTTCCGCATCTGCTTGGGCAGAGCTAAGCGCAACGTCCATGTCTTAGAATCCGGCAAATGGTTTATGGCATACCTGCCCGGCGCGGTGAGGATGGACGCTGGAGCGGAGGGGGAGGCCAGTACTTTATGGACGCGAAAAGCGCGGACCCCTGCATTCGACTTGCGCGTGGAAACATTTCGAGTACCACAACGAAGCGCGATCACATCGATGTAGGTGCATCTGGTCGGTGACCTGGTTCACTGCCCCCTCTTCGAATTTAGCTTGGCCAGAATTCGGACGCGACGATTGGTTCCTTCACAGTGCATAGGCGTCGTTTTAATTCACTCTGTGAACTGCCTAGCGAGACTGTCTTGCGCATAGGCCAACATTCGACCCGGGCATCCAGCAAATCAGAGACTCGGACTGGGATTCGCATGAAAGACATTACCTAGAGTTCCCTGCAGTATTTGGCCCCGATCCAGTAAGAATCAACTCAGCCCTTGCACAGACCCGCCCGAAAAGCTGCAGGTAATCAGTAACATGAACTGCCCCCTATTTTTGATTGGCGCCTTTCCAATTTACACCAACACCACGCGTCCGCTACACGATCAGGTAAAACCGACCCTATTAGCATCCCGCAGCTGGTTTGAAACCTGAGAGKGCGAGAATCAATCAATTTCCCATTTCCCAATTTCCTTGCATACCTCGCTGCATATACCTGCAGCCATCCATTCATTCATCCCGTTCAACACGATCTACTGCCACCATTCCTTCTCTCCTGACTAACGCACGGCGCTTCCTAATTCAAGCTTGGTCTGATAATCTCGACGTGCAGGATCCAAGACATTGACCTCCCGCGTCAATCCTTCTCCATTTCAGGTCTCTGCCGGCGCGACCTATCCCACCAAGAAGACAGCTCAGCTGCAATAAGACCTGTTGATTCCCACCAACGCATTCTCTCACCCACTTTTCCTCTTACTCCCCTCTTATACTAGCATTCGAGGTTTGGTTTTCCATCGCATTCAGGTTGAGGATATACGATTGTTCGCAACAAAATAAACAAACAATCGTGGCATTCGACCTTTTGCCTTGGGTGCAAATCGACACCTTCGAAAGCCCAACTTGATTGTCACGACATACTCATTGGCAATTGGGATCAGTCTCCATAGGACCGGGCTTGGTTACCATAGACTCAATCGCATTGGATCTACTGCTTCGTTGTTCAATTGACCATTTGGATTCTTTCAATTCCACGTCCACGTCAGAGCTTGCGACAATGGCTACCATTACCCGCCAACCTTTTGCCCCTCTTGATGGGGCACGCTTGCAGACATTGACAAGCCTCAAGAATCAACAGAATGGTGAGTCATGGGGAAACATCTGAAGTGTTCGGGGAGCCTTGAATATTCCCAGTCGTGTCGAGTCTTGTCACTCACTAGCCTCATACCACTCATTGTATCCACTTCGCGAGTCGCTGGAGCACCCAAAACTCATACGTATTTCATATTTGGGTGTGCTAACCAGCCTGTAGCTCTGTCCACTACATCGCCTGTGAAGCGAAAGGCATCTGAAACCTTAGATACCGACGATTTTGAGAATGTTGACCCCCAGCTCTACTCTAAGAGATCTAAGGGCTCCGACAACTTCTCCAAGGATTCGTTCATTAAGCCATCTCGCTACGTTCTTACCAAATCGGCTAGCTCCAATAATGTTGCCTTGACCAGCCCCACCAAGACGCCCACGCACCGATCGCTGCTCAGTGCTAAGGGCCCTGTTGCTAAGATCAACACCGGTGTGGCTAAGTCGACTCCTCTTTCAGCCCCTGCTGGTCGTTCCCCAACCCGTGGCAAGAAGACCGGCATCCTCTCATCCCGTCGACGTACTGGAGCATTCACTCGCGTAGATCCGCCCGCTTTTGGCCTTGCAAGCAGATCGTCGTTCTCCTTGGATGCAGCTCTTAAGGGGACCATCCCGGTTTACACTGAACGCGATGCCTCGACAGCGGCTAAGTCCCGCTTGTCTAACTCTGTCGAGTTTAGCAGTTTGCACGAGGGTGAGATGAAGTCTGCGTGGTTCTTTGACATTCACGAAGACACCCCGGAGCAAGAGATGACCAACCTCCTACAACACAGCACTTGCGTTCTTGACATCAGCTCGGATGAAGAGAGTGAGAGCCGACGACAACGGGAACGGGCAGAAGGCAAGGAGAATGTGCCCCCTACGGATGATATCTCTCAGACATCCCGACCCCGAGCAGCTCGACAAGTCATGGATGATGAAATGGTGTTTGAGAAGGAGCGCAACCCCTTGGGTGAGATGGATGTCCGTGATTACTACTCGGAAGGATGCGACGAGAATTCTGTCATTATCATTCCCGGCGATGAGGAGAACGAGCAGCCGCAACAACAAGATGAGAACGGCTTCCAGTTGACGCCTGAATTGAAGGCCACCGAGTCTGAGACTGCCCTGCAACCCACTGTCGAGGATGGACCCACGTCTATCGACGAGTTGATGCAGAAGACGGATGAGCCCGCACCTGGCGCCGCCGTGCTTGAGCCTATGGAGGGCACAGGCGAGAGCTTTGAAGTCTGGGAGAGCGGAAGCGCCAAGGATGAAGCAGAGACAACCACGACAGAATCCACCGGATGCGAATGCGTGTGAAGATGGAAGGAGTGTTCCGAATATGTTTTCTGGAATCCGACTGATGAGTAGCCTTCAGCCAACTAATACCCGGATGTGATATGGCAGGCTACATGAGGGGGGTGTTACTGGAGTTTACTGGAACACGGTTACGGAAGGATTGGGACCGGCTGGKCTGTGTTTTGCTTGCTTTTGCATACTGGCTCTGGATTGTATGAGCCATGTACATAATGTGCTTTGAGATCCCAACGCCTTCTGTTGGGATGCCTGCCGATACAGACTAGAGTCTGTTGATACATGCGCACTAAAGAGCCCCCTTCGTTATCGCGTAGAGGGGCCTTTAACGCAGATTTCACGTCTGTACATCATGTTGCTTACGTTGTTTATGAGGCCTGTAATTACGTTGAGATGTTCTTTATTGCATGTTCTGATCGCCGACTGTTATGATCGCCGACATGAAAGCAGCGATTGGGAGTCATGTTATGAACATGAGGATAGGCTTTAGACCACTGGCAGTACATCTGGTGCCAAATGAAGCGTCGGCGTCATGTCTGCAATTGCAGCCATGTCTACCTGTATTGTCCCATAGAGAGCGAACATGTCTTGAATGATAGCTTCCTGGTGCCACGGTTTCTAACAATAATCATTGGGTTTGCTTTCAACGGCGGCTAAGGGGATGTAGACGCAAACACTGCACTACGACACTGATACGTGTTTCTATCAACGAATGATACAACGATTACATAATGGAGAGTGGCTCCACTTAAGCGCGCTGAAACTAAGAGAATCGCGGTGCATTCGCCCACACTTTCTCATCATCCGACATCGTATCATACCTCATACTTTTAAGAGGCTTCCAGTCGACAACCCCTTTCTGATGCTTTGATCGTTCATCGACATCCAATTGATACTCGCATATAAAGCACTGCTCACAAAAGATCTTGATTGGTCCTCAAATTCTAGCTTGCGAGCTATCGCCTACCTATTATCAAGCTCACCCAGTTCACTTCTCATACTCTACGTCTCACTTTGATAAGTCGACACCTAAGTCAAACGAAAAAAGGAAAGAAAAATTAGGCCAAATGGCCTCAATAAACGACCTCGCGACCGCCGCGACCATTGCCTCGTCGGCAGTCGCTCTGCAGTCCTCACCCAAGCAGGAGGCGGCGGCTCGCCCCGCACAGACCCCTCCTCCTCGCTCGCCCTCCTCCCCGAGGCAAAAGGCGGGCAAGGCCACACCAGCCGGCGGGAAGGGCACATCATCATCCGCGCGCGAGCGCGAGGAGCCCGAAGACGGGGACTCGATCACGGTGGCGACGGGGGCGCCGCCAGTCCTCGCCGCGCCACGCATCGAACCGCGGACTCCCGTGCAGGCCCCTACATCTACGTCTACGTCTACATCTACGCCTACACCCGCACAAGCGCAAGCGCAGCAAGTCCACGCCGAGCCGCCCGCCACGTCCCCGCCAGCTGCGGCGGACAGCGAGCTAGCGGCGGGGAACGGGGGCGTAGACGGCAAGGAGGGGGAGGGGGATGCGATGGATGGGGTGGAGAGGGAGAGGGAAAGGGAAAGGGAGGGGCCGCCGGCGAGCCCGGTGCGCGGCGCGTTTATTGTGTTCGAGGGCATGGATCGCGCGGGCAAGACGACGCAGGCGAAGTTGCTGCAGCAGAGGTGCATTGAGAGTGGCCGCGAGGTGCAGTTTATGCGGTTTCCTGGTGAGTGCTGTTGATGTTTAGTTTATGAGGTGCGGTGATGATGTTGGTGATGGCGAGGGAGGGGATGAACTGCGAGGTTGTGTGGGTGGGTGGGTGAGTGAGTGCAAGGTTAACGGTTGGTACAGACAGAACGACGCCGATTGGTCAGATGATCGACTCGTACCTCAAAGGCGAGACGGAGGTCGAGGATCATGTTATTCACTTGCTGTTTAGTGCGAATCGGTGGGAGGCTGTGTAAGTCTCCTTTCGCTTACTCTCTCCTCCATGGGATGGAAAGATCTGACTGAACCCTTTCTAGCAAGAAAATTAAGGCGGAACTGGAAGCTGGCCACACTATCATATGCGACCGCTTCTACCATAGCGGCATCGTGTACAGTGCCGCCAAGAACATTAAGTCGTTGAGCTTGTCCTGGGCTAAGGCACCCGAGGTTGGCTTGCCTAGGCCAGACATGGTGCTGTTCCTAGACTTAGAGGAAGAGGTCGCACGTGAACGCGGCGGCTGGGGCGGTGAAGTGTATGAAAAAGGAGAGATGCAACGGCGCGTTAGGGATTTATTCTGGGGCCTTAGTATGGGGGATCTCGGCAGTGCCGTAGGCAACAGTAGCAGCAGTAAGTTTCCTAGAAGGGGGGACGCGGAGAGGCTAGGGAATGGGGCGAGCAGGAGCGGAGACGGTGGTGCTTCTGAGGAGGGCGAGTTCAGGCAAGAGGAGGAGGATATTCAGATTGTAGACGCGGATCTTGACGTTGAGAGCTTGTCTGAGAAGGTCTGGGAGCATGTGCTTCCTAGACTGGAGGCGGTGGAGAGGGGCGAGGTTGGGAGAACGGTGCGGACGGTACGATAAAACGAAACTTTATGCAAAAACATGGAACAGATAACATTGCATGATACAACATAATACGACACTTCCACGCATGATTTGTCGAAGAATCATACCGAATATCCGTCTGCCTAACGAAATCCACGATCTCTAAACAGTAAACAGTGATACGAGATAAGCTAATGTTGTCGATATTTTCTAATATCTCGGTCTCATGGTCTAGTTGGTCATGTTAGTAAACCCTTCCCCAAACTAAGTGGACATATATGCAAAATCAGAAAACTAACATCATCTCCACAGGGCATCTGTCTAACATTGTGTATGGAACACAGGAGGTCCCCAGTTCGAGCCTGGGCGAGATCACGGCTATTCTTTTTGCCCAGGCTGAGTAGCTCTTGGCATGTGGGTCAATATTTTGTTCCTCCTTCTCTTTCTTACCTTTTTGTACACAAACCAGAAACGTTAATCATAGCCTTGCTTCACAGATTCATGCGCGTAATGTGAGCTACGCGTCATTCATTGCTTGCTGCATTGAGCAGATCAACCACTCGCCTTCTGGCATTGCAGGTATGTTAAAATAGGGGGAACGAGACGCCTTTTTATATAATCCCTTTCGGACGGTTCTCACCTATGCGTGAGTAATAGCGGGCACTGACGAGTTATCCTTAGGAAAAGAAACAGGAGGTTCTGAGTAGAGCTCAATTTAGAACTACCTATGGCTACCTAGCCTGTACTAATTAGTCTCCCTTCCATTTCCGCGTTAACACCTCCCACGCAGGACGACTCCAGAATCAACCAACTCAAGACACCTGAATAGAAGCGGGGAAGGCCCGGTCTTCTTAGATGATCTCGATAACTTGGTTCATGCCTGGTCGCAGGACGTGGCATATGACCAGCTTCTTGCTCTTGCCCTGCACCTTCTGCTGCATCTCCATCTGCTTGTCATCGGCGGTGACCAACGCCACCTTGGAGATGTCTGCAGGGTTTCCCATGTCGACACGATCCATCTTCTCGATTTCCGAAATACGGCGACCATCAGAATCGATGAAAACGAACCCAAAGATGTCAGTGAGGGGGCCAAGTCCCTCAATAGGGCAGTGACGAGCCATGATGTACGCAAACATCTTGATCTTGTCAACATAATCACGCATTGCGATGATTTGCTGTCGGCGGATATTGAAGCCAACCAGGATGAACGGTCGCTTCGATGCCGTGAGCTCGAAGGCACACTCGACCGAGCCTCCCCAGAAGGACTTCACAAGGGCACGGAACCAGGTGAGATCGCCCTTGAACTTGGCCTCCAGCTGCTCCACGTATATATGATGAGCAAAGTCATCATAGTCGACGAAGCGGTCGGCATCAGCCTCGGTGAGAGGGGCATTGCACGACGAACGAAGCGGGTGGTCCACCAGGTGGCCATCAGCCCAAATGGGAGGGTTGTAGATGGCTTCAGGAACTGGGACGCCGATTCCTCGGTCCTTTACATTGTCAACCAGAACCAATGCGTACACTTCTTCTTCTCGCGCGTACAATCGTGCTTGCGAGTGGTCGATAGCGTTGCCTTCGGGGATGGTACAAAGCATACAAGTCTTCTTCTTCCCGATAATATCCAGCAGGCAGGCGAACTTTTGTTTGGGCTGGTTACCTGCCTGAGGAGTAGCAGGTGAGGCCATGATCACTGTGCCGAAGAATGAGGTAAGTGTGATAGATTATTTTAATGTCAGATCTAATTTGAATTGCATGCAGATGAGCAAACTTCTGTCAGTCAGATCCTTCGACTAATGTTGGGATCCCTAGCTTGAACGAACCGTGGTGTGGAAAAGCGAATTCGGTCTTGTCGTCGTCGGTAACAGCTTGATGTCGATGCCACGTAACAAGAGGTCCTCGTGGGCTGGACAGATAACGAGGGTTTGCCTGCTGAAGTGCTATAAACGAACTGGACGAGTCGAGGACGAGATGGCGCGGGATAAGATTATCTGAAGGACGACGCAGTACTATCTCTAAAGAGTTGGGAAAGTCGACTTCTCTTAGATAATCGCACTGGCGAGATATTCTAATTGGGCTAAGTGGCGAACAGTGCTCGAGGATTCTGAATCAGTTACGTCGACGTCGTTCCGTTAAGAGTCACACAACTTGGTCCCGTTGATCACACGAACATTTCATAAACGAAAAGCGTGGCTACTACGACAACATTTGGAGAATTCCCAGCCTTACTCACGTCCGCGAACCTACCATCAATACCAAACGGCTCCCTGAAGTGACTTAACTTGAACCCAAGGCACTGTCATCACCCACGTTTACCTCAGGAGTGTGTTGTCTACAAAAGCAACCGAAAGTTAATCATCTTTGTTGACCAAAACTCCTTGCAAGTGACGAACCAAGCCTACCAACGAAGAGATATCGCACCTTACCATACGCCTTAGTCTGTCCAGCACTAAGGATAATATTGATGTCCCCGTTGAACAAGCATTAAGCCTACCGTTGAAGATCGACTGCTCCTTACCGTTCTAAAGCCCGATAACAACGTGTCAACACCAAAGAACCTCTCGGAAGGTATTACGCTTAGTCGCCCATAATCGCACCGCCCGGTCAATTAACTCAGTACCTTTCTACACCCGTCTACACCCGTCTACATAGGTAAGCTCGCCAGAGTCCTCACGGCCGAAACATTTGATCTAAGCCTACATCAGAAAAATTCTTCCACTACAAGCCCGTGTAGCTCTAAGTCGAAACGGCAAACACTCCTGTTCTTAGGCCGAGTACCTAGGTAACGTACGCCCACGGCTGGAATCAGTTGTTCATCGCGACTAATCAGCATACAGCGCAGCTTTAACATACCGTCGGCTTGCAAAGGATCTCAAGGCATCTATCTGAGCTCCGGCACTACATACAACCCCTTATTCCAAGATCACCCATAATCTAACTTCGACCACTCTTATTCATTACAACTATGCCGGCTCAGGAGACCCCGGCTGGGCAGAAGGTGACCAATGGTTACCTGGTGAGAGAGCTCCTGGACAAGACCAGGCTTATCGACGTTGAGAGGAAGGTCAGACGAGGACTGGAGAATGAGGCCCCTCCGACACCAAGCCCTTTCGTCGTCGAGTGGCTGGCGGCATGCCAGCCAGAGGGACCCCCGCCCACCCCAAGAAGCTGCAAGCATTGCAAGGGAACGACAATTAGCGCGTACTGCTTGAAGAAGGGCGGGTGTGCTGCCCGCTGATCCCAGCTACTTAAGGACGGCACACATCCCAAGCTACCTAAGGTCATTATTATGACCATACACTCAGTTACAACCACCGCGCCACATGCCTTTGGGGTATMCCAGCCAGTCTTCACAGAAGACTCAGTGATGGAAAGGCCTTAGGCCTATTGCTTCGTTCCGTAAGGAATAAATAAATTCAATATTATTTTCTGCTCCATAACACCGTCTTAATAACCCCCTTGGATTAGCTTATGTACCATGAACCAACCCAGCCTTCTAACTCGACCATTTATTTAATCTTCATATATCGTACTGCAGAGGCTGATTGATAAGTAATCGGTCGTTATGTAGGGGGACCCCGATACTAGGCTTCGCACGCTGGCTTCTCTATTCTGGAAGGTAGGTATTTTCCTCATATCTCCATGTTATGTCATGCTATAAATATCCCGCCAAGCGTGCTGGAAGGATCGCACGTTTCAGTCCCTGCGTTACGCAACTTGCATTTCTTGAGTTCTACGTTMCCAGCCGGTCTTCCGGGATCCCCCTTTACTACGCCGCCATGTGGTGCGGAATGGAAAAGGTAACTGATATCCGACCGCTTCAGGGGCCTTACACAGCATGCATACATGTTGTTTCGTACTCCCTTTATAGTCGGAAACCCCTAGACTTTCTCGTATTATTGGGCAATACCGAAGAAATGCTTTTTAAAAGTCTTTTGCTAGGACTTCTGAGTGCCAAGATTCACTGGGGTCATTGAGGGACTTGGCAGTTTTGCGCTGATCCTACCGGTCTATGCCCTTTGGGGCCCCGTATAGCTTTGGCAGAGTTCCCGACGCCGCTGCTTACAAGCCGTCCATACTCCTCTGGACTATTAGAATTTTAGGGACTGTTTCCTAAGTTTCACTACCTAGGTAGGTTACCTCTTACTCTATCACGTCAGCACTTTCTAGCTGTTGGATCTCGCATATTCTGCTAAGCATTCGAGATCTTCCGTGGGTCTTGAGGTTCCTTGCTTCATCGATCTTTTATACCATCTCGACCGTGGTTTCTTGAACTTGGCAAAGTGGACTATGGGGAATATTATATTAAGGGTAGATCGATCAACGATAGATCTACCACGCTGCTCATTGAATTAGCCCTATCGGTTAAATAGAAATTGACTTGACATCTCTGGAGAGAACAGACGGGATCGGCAGTGGACCTCATTTCTGGGATCAGCAGGCATAGAATAGGCAGTCAACCGGGTTTAAGGTAAACTTGAAATTGAGGGATGCTCTATGGACTGCGCAGGTATAAATACAGCTATTCCGGCCAGCTTAACAAGTAACACTTGACTTTTGGCATGATTGAGCTTCAGCAAACGAAAGAATACCTCACATGCGTTTTTCCTATCTGCGTGAAACCGTTAAGACATGGACTGGAATGAATGAGCCGTTGAGAAAAGTAAGCCGAATTATGAACATTAGGAAAGATCCCGCATTTGCCAGACTCTTCGAACACCCGTAAGCACCCCCGTATATCAAAATCTAACTCCCAAACCCGTCGTTATCGCCCTAATTGTAGCCATGCAAATTGTCTATGGAATAGCGAGCTCACGCCCGCCACCGCCGCGCGTAGTGGGGAACCATGTACCCCAATGATAAACTCGACGCTGGTGGCGGGATCGCGACTGGGGCTGGGGCTGTCCCCGTCGGCGCCGTGTAATTGTTCAATTGCGAGGCCGCGGCGGTCGCGTGGACCATCGGTGGGGTAACCGATGTGGTATTCAGATGCTGCATGGCTACTGACGTTTCGTGGACCATTGGAGGAGGGACCACAATGGTCTCATGGACCATGGGGGGAGTCGTCTCATGAATGATGGGTATAATTACCTCAGTCTCATGGCAGGCTTCTAAAGCTTCGGTCACAGTAACGTGAACAACTTCAGAGACCGTCATGACATGCGGCGGCAGGGTGACGTGAACAGTCTCGTGGACCGTCTCAGTGTACGCTGAGAGAGTTACGTGGACCGTCTCGGTAACGGCCTGGGTAACGTGAACGGTTTCCTTGACCGTCTGCGGTGGTAGGGATACATGGACCGTTTCGGTAAGTACCGCTGTCTCTAGCTCGCTTTCAACCTCGGTCTTGGTGAGAGCAATTGTCTCGAGCTGGTGAGATACTTCGGTCTTCGTGACGGCTATTGTCTCCAGAACCGATGTGACTTCGGTGACGGGAATGCTTTCCTTCACTGTCACCGGAACGCTGACGGCCACGGACTCTTTGACGGTCACAGGGACAGTGACTGCTACAGATTCCTTCACAGTCTGTACCTCAGTTACGGGGATGCTGACATGTACAGTTTCCTTTGCAGTTTCTGTTTGCACTTGGGTTACCGGAACGCTGACCTGCAATGTCTCCTTCAGTGTTTCCTTCAATGTTTCCACCTGGGTGACTGCGATGCTTTCCTTGATTGTTTCCAATTGCGTTACGGGCACGCTCACAGCAATTGTCTCCTTCACTGTCTGCACTTGGGTGACGGGGATGCTCACGTGCACAGTCTCCTTGACAGTCTCCACCTGCGTTACGGGGACTGTTACAGGAACACTGACATGGACAGTTTCCTTCACGGTCTGAATTTGGGTTACCGGGATACTGATATGTACTGTCTCCTTCACGGTTTCCACCTGCGTGACGGGCACGCTGATGTGCACCGTCTCCTTTACGGTCTGAGGAGGGAGGGTTTCCTTGAGGGTCTCAACCTTGGTCTCAAGTTTCGTTTGAACGGCGGTCTCCACCTCGGTCTTGATTTCGTGTTTAACTTCGGTCTGGACTTCGGTCTTGGTGACGAGTTTCTCTTCGACCTTCGTAACGGGGATAGTGACGTGGACGGTTTCTTTCACTGTCTGAGGAGGTAACGTAATCGACTCCTTCTGAACCTCGGTTTTCGTGACATGAATAACCTCCGTCACCGGGACGTGTATTGTCTCTGGGGGCAATGTCACATGTAATGTTTCCTTCACTGTCTCCGGCGGCAGCGTAACATGTACTGTCTCCTTTACGGTCTCTGGTGGCAGGGTGACATGCATAGTCTCCTTGACCGTTTCTGGCGGTAGTGTCACATGAACCGTTTCCTTCACAGTCTCCTTCATGGTCTCCTTCACGGTTTCCGGTGGCAGAGTTACATGTACAGTCTCTTTTACTGTCTCCGGGGGTAAGGTCATATGTATTGTCTCTTTTATTGTCTCTGGCGGTAAGGTCTAGATGATGAAGTATTAGTGATTTGTTGTAATATCAACTCTGACGTAAGTCATATTGCCAATGCTAGAAGTCTGCTGACTCCTATGATGACCATGATTCTTGGATATGTTGAATATAAGGAGAGACTGCCGAAGTTACTTACCACATGGACTGTTTCGTGAACCGTCTCAGTGACAACTTCCGCTGGCGGCATCTCGGTGGCAGCCGCCACGGAGGCGAGGGCCAAGAGTGCGGGTACATAGCGTTTAGAGAAATACATAGCTTCGTCAACCAAAAAGACCAGAAGAGACTGGATGAGTGGGTTTGATAATGAATAGAATTAGGAAATATTAGAGCACTGAAGCTCTAAAAACTAATAGAATTAAACTGGCTCAGCCTTCAAACGAAACGAACGAATAATGAAAATAGGTAAGGCGTAGAAAAGGAACGGATCGACCGTGAAGAGAAGTGAAGCAAAAAAAAGACACAAGCAAGAGGTCTAGGTCGAAGAGAGAAAGAGTGAGCTGAAGAGCATCGTCCCTGATCTTCATGGGAAATGGCTAGAGATGTAGAATACCAAGACTTATACCCTAGCCTGCCCATCGTCGTCCCCAGCAACGATTTTCCAGGCGAAGTATCCAAAAATGATGTTACCCAGGGGTATCTCGACCTAAGCAAGGGGTAAGATGAGGTGACATCTTCTGGCAGAGCCTGGTCCTAGATCCCAAGGAGGAGCTACTGTGCAGACTGCTGAAGGGGAGATCCCATATGCGAGGTCGATGTTTTGTCTCGCCGATGAGGATCTAGTGGGGATCCTGGATATGTTCGACGCGTGCGTATAGATGGCAAGCGTCGTGCCGAGCGGGTCCTTGTCATCTGAAGTCGACTTTGGATGTCCGCTTGACCAGGTTCGTGCAGACCCGAACATGGGTGCTTGTGGACTCTAAGCGAATTAAGCTGGTTGAGACCCATGGGCAGGGTTTCGACATATAAGCTTATCCAAACTTAATACGGCCTATTCCGGATGATGGGGGGCACAATCTAGTCGGGGACTCCTATATCCGTCCCCTTGGGCAACATTGTGTCTGTTAGTCCGCTTCAAGTTCTTATATTACAGGTGCTGAATCCTCCTGACAAGAAATGATAGTTTAAATCTTCGTGTGGACTCTTTATCAGCTGACTTCCATCTGAACTTGATTCATTGCGAAGTTGGGTGGAATTGTGTTTCGAAGCCAACAGGAACGCATTGAAGTTGGACAGCAATAGAGGTCTGATTGACCGCGGCCCTTGGTGAAGCCGACAACACGTGCTCTAAGCTCTAAAGAAGAAAGATCTAGCACGGCTCAAGCTGCTAGAATTTCAAGGCGTTGATGAGAGAGCATTGGACGTCCTGGTTTCATAGTGTTCTCCGGTTTCGCTTGGCAATGTTCCGAGATAAACCCCTGCAGGAATGCTTGCTGGGCAGTGGCATTTCGGGGGTACGGTGAGACTACGAAACATCTGATTGGCTAGAGCTTCAGCCCCAGCCATAATATCGAAGCTAGAGCACCCTTGGAAATCCAGAAATGAGCCTCTGGAGGTATGTAAGCAGCAAACCGTAGCACTGCTTTTGCAGGCTCATTATCACTGAAGGGGTGCCAAGCGCTGAGATCGAGACAATGCCAAGCGTAACGCACATACACTTACCAGGTTTCTAACACGGCTGGAGATGAGCAGGACAGAACCTAGGCATTTTCCGGGTTCGCTGTTGTTGGTTCTGCTTGGAAAGCATGATTTCTGCAAGAAGATATTTCCATCATTGGGCAACTTCATGATAGAAAAATATTCCTATTCAAGGCGAAGCACCCCCTCCGAGTTCCTTGCAAAACCGATTTGCTTGTCTCAGCGCAAGCCATCGACCGAAGATTAGAAATGGTCCGGTAGCGATCTAATGATAGATTAGGTAGGTGCTGAGATGCATACACCTGTACTTGAGGCGAGATCATCGGATGCTTCTTTGTAGTATGTCATCAATGAGTGACGAAGAGTATTATACGATGAGTATTGTGACTGCATATATTGATGCAAAGGGATACTTGGCTGTAGTCTATCAACAGTATAGTCGTCTATATTTGTGGTTCAAGGTCGAGCTTGAACTAAGTTGGTTCGTGAAAATCGAGACCACCTAGGAGAGAGGATTGAGGGAGAAGGTTTGGTGGGGAAGACACGAGAAATTAGGGAACCCACTGCGTCTTTCGGTTGACGGCTTGTCGGCAAAGACAAGGGCCGAACCAGTGTGGTCCTTTCGTCCTACCAGTCTTCCGTGGATTACATAAGATATAGATATGCCACTATTTATGCATGTTTATACGGGTTTGTATGCAAATTGCACCCCGGTAGGCAGCTATCCATATTTAGGTACTTGCACCAAAACGTTCCTGGTTTAGTTGACTTTATAATTTTAATGTATCTTACTATAGACTCTCAGATACAATAATTTTAGTAAAGTCCAATATACTTCTTGTTTATAACGTGAATTAACAATCCAGACGACGAAATAGAAAGAAATTCCCTTCATGCTTGGTGCCCGTGTGCCGACCGTCGGACTTGGCATTGCGGATCTGATTAGATGGATAAGATTTTTTCGATAATACGGGACGGGGATCAGGATGACGCTTCGGAGTTGGACCCCGAAGCCAGGCCTCATGGCTGGGCCGATTCCCAGCAAGATCTAACAAGACTATTGGCAGATGCTAAGGTCCTCGGAGAACTATTCTGGAGAAACCTTTCTCGTCCTATCCCTTTTGGGAACGAAATTCCACTCGATACTACCAACCTATGGTCTGACCTACTCGGGGCAACAGAAGAAAACGGAGAATGTTCCGAATAGCAACACGTAATTAGCTATGCAAACGCGTGGACTTGCGATCCAATGGAATATTAGATGAATATAAGGGACTCTCTATCTTTGATTATCCTTTTCAATCAGTTGCGCTTCAAGGCCTTTCGTACAGGTAAATAGGCACGCCGTGGTCTTACGATAACTTTCACTACGATGGCCTCCACTGCAGCTCAACCCGTGCCGGTTAACCCCGAACGAGATATCGAGAAGAAGGCTTCGGACGACGAAAACGTCAAGGAACTCGGCGACAGCACCAAGTCGGATGCGGACACGACTCACAAGCAAGATGGCGTCAAGCGGGTCGAGGCCATCACCACGGTCTGGTCTAAGGAGCTGCTGATCGTCATGTTTATCTTGTAAGACTTCAATCAATAGCCCGAAAAGACAACGTATAGGTCGATGATATTAATAGTCACGGTCCCCAGGCTCTATCTTGTGACCTTCGTGGATATGTTGCTGCAATCTGTTCAGTCAAACCTGGTGCCATACATTACCTCAGCTTTTAACAAGCACGGGTTACTCGCAACGACCGGCATCGTCGCCACCATTATCGGCGGCGTGTGTAAGCTGACCATCGCGAAAATCATTGATATTTGGGGTCGTTGCGAAGGATTCGTCGTCATGGTTACACTCGTGGTAATCGGTATGATCATGAAAGCGACGTGCACGAACGTCGAAATGTACGCTGCTGCTCATACCCTATACTGGGTTGGGCACCTTGGCATGGGGTATATCATCGACATCATGCTTGCCGACACAACTACGCTAAAGAATCGAATGGTCATGTACGGCATCAATGCCACCCCGACGATTGCCACCACTTTCGCTGGTCCCAAGATCGCCGACCTGTTCTACACCTACGTCAACTTCCGATGGGCTTTTGGCGCCTTCTCCATCATTCTAACTGTATTCTGCCTCCCCGTTGCCATTATATTCATTCTCAGCAAGCGCAAGGCCGTCAAGCTAGGTGTTTATCCCGAAAGGGCCAAGACCCGTTCAGCTTATGAATCGGTGAAGTACTACTTTATTGAGTTTGATGGTATGTACATGTTGATTCTACTCAGTGATAGTCTACCCAGTACTAATTATGTCCAGTCATCGGAATGTTTCTGACCATTTTCGGATGGGCCTTACTGCTTTTGCCTTTCAGCATCGTCACTTACGCACCCAATGGTTGGAAGACCGGATACATCATTGCCATGATTGTCCTAGGGGTCGTCCTGCTTGCTGCTTTCGTAGTATGGGAGAAATACTTTGCACCTGTTGCGTATTTCCCTTTCAAATTTCTCAAGGACCGGACAATCCTTGGCGCTTGTCTCCTATATGGCGTTATGTTTCTCTCTATTTAGTGAGTGTTGAATTTTCCTAATGAGCCGGTCTTATTTTATGCTGACATTAGATTAAAGCTGTTGGGATGGATACTATGGGTCTTATCTACAAGTTGTCCATGATGAGAGCATAACGATCTCTGGTTATGTGTTGAATTCTTTCTCGCTTACCTCATCCTTCATTGGCCCCTTTGTCGGCCTGTAAGTGACCCATTTCCTCCAAAAGCGCGAAACTTCGTCAATCACCCGTAGGAGATAGCTGATGATCCTAGTATTATCCGACGCACGGGAAACTACAAGTGGACTGCCATAGCTGGAATCCCCTTCTGCGTTTTGGGGACCGTCCTGTTAATTCACTTCCGTACCCCTGAATCGTACGTGGGATACCTCGTCATGTGCCAGATTTTCAACGGTGTGTCCAGCGGAATTTGGGTTTTATCAGCACAACTTGCCATCATGGCCTCCGTTACGCATCAAGAGATCGCTGTTGCTATGGCTATATTCGGTCTCTTTGGTTCAATTGGCGCTGCCATCGGGCTCGCCATCGCTGGAGCGTTGTGGAATAATGTCCTTCCGGAAAAGTTACGTGAGTTCTTGCCGGAAGATAGCAAAGGGCTAGTCTCCAAGATCTTCGGCAATATCAACGTCCAGAAGTCATACCCTATGGGGAGCCCTATACGCCAGGCCATCATCGCGGCCTACGGGGATGTGCAGAGAAAGATGGTTATCGCCGGCTCGGCTTTCATTCCGATTTGTGTTGTTTGCCTTCTTCTATGGAGGAACATAAATGTGGTGAAGCTGGAACAAACGCGCGGAAAGCAGACAAAGGGTAATGTGTGGTAGGCTCCAAGGCTTTGCTGCACGGTTTAAAGGATGGATGTGAAGTTTAAGGAATTGTTTCCTCCGTAACAGAAGAAATACTATTAACATACGGTACGATGTTACAATTGATATAAGTAATAAAGCATCGTATTTATCAAAAGGCCCAAGCCACTCAATGTATGAGATAATAGTGCCCCATGATTTATTTTTCCCCCTCCCCTGCAACAATACCTATATTAGTAAGGTCTGGGGTCTGAATAAACACCTGAAGGTAGGTACCTACCTAATCACTTTGGGAATTATAATATGTTAACTTGTAAGTAGCTAGTTTCATAGCCTTAATTGTTTTCAATGATAACAATGCTATTGACCTTGTCTTTATGGCTTAACAAAGATAAATGACGGGTTCGAACCGTTCATTTACTTTAGCGTGAAAGATCATTCATATTGACTTGTTGACAGAGTCAATAAAGGCAATGCTCATAACCTTAAGCACGATATGGGTTGCGTTGGCTGATATATGAATCCGTCTTTTAACTTAATTTGCAAGTAACTACCCCCTATAGCCAGTTCGTCGAACCCCCACTCCAGATAGCTTTCGTAATCAGCTAACCGCAGTCAAGCAGATATGGACAGCCAAACAGATACAGACAGTCAAGCGGGTATTGACAGTCAAACAGACAAAGTTCCTAAAGTTTTTACCACGTCGATCGAGGTCCGCGCAGTCGTGGGCATGGGGCAAGGCGTTTTCGCTACCGAATACATCCCTAAAGGAACAGTTATTATAAAGGAGTATCCAGTCATGAAAATTTCGAATACTGAAGAAAATAGTGTTGAGAGGTTCTGTGACTTATTACTGAGTAAAGGCAGCAAAGGAATTGACCTCGTCCTCGAGTCTTACGCCAATCCAACAATATTGAAGCGTTATATGTCTCACACGATGCGGTCCAGAGTCGATAATTGGTACATGAACGTCATGAAAAACTTCAGAGTCGATTTGACGACGGGTTATGGCTTGGAACAGAGAGAGCCAACCGTAGATAAGTTTGTCAGGGCCAAAGCAGTTTTCACCACGAACGGCGCGCAGATCAAGAATGAGAAGGGCGGTACTGGGCTATATCCGATGTTCAGTAGAATCAACCATTCATGTGCTCCTAATGTTCTATGGGATTTTTTTGGAGATGATGACTCAATGCAAGTCAAAACTTACAGGGATATTAATGCTGGCGAGCAACTCTTTATCTGTTATAGTAATACCGTTGTCGATGTCAAGTTGAATATGGACAGAGACGCGAGGCGAAAAGTTCTACGTAATTGGGAATTTGATTGCGAATGCGAGAGATGCGAGACAGAGCTGCATCTGAGCAAAAAACGGCGAAGAGGACAGTAGTCCGGTTGCATATATTACCTATTCACTTAATGGAGTTTATACAGGGGGGGATGTAACCAATATATACTGGCAAGTAAGAAATTAAATGTTCTCATCGATAGGGGATCCATGTAGGCGGGTTGACCTATATTTAGGTGAAGTAATCCAATACTAGATTAAGAATAGGAGTATGGGGTTGCAACAATTTACATCGTAGTTTTGCGTAATGACAAGAGAAATATCAAGGTCCTGTATCCCGGCTGGCATGCTGCTTCTACTTACGAGTAATTAGCGAAGGTCAAGGCGTGAGTCTACTCGGAACGTCTGCCACCCTATCGCCGTATATCTTCTAGCTAGCGGTTCATAGGTGGGCGTTAGCTACCTAGAAGGATCCGTTTTTATCACTACCTACGGCACGCAACCGATTCTGTACCTCTTATGGTACCTGAGACATGCTGCTTCCTACAGTACTAGTATCATTCCGCGAGCTAGACCACTTAAATATGTCAGGTCTGCCTTACATCTTGATTATTGCCGTCGCAGCTAATTCTGGAAGTTGTTAGCACTACTATGCCGTGTATGTACTTGCATGAAAGAACATTCAATGACTTCAAATCCAGCACTGTATGTACTAAAGATGCTAGCAAAATACCACGCTTCAGGTACATCTCAACTAACGAGACGACGCCTGTTTACATGAATCGACAGGCCTTCGGGATTCGAATTTACCTATGGCGTGAACTGCCGAGGATTGCGCAATGTATGACTGAGTGCATCTGTTGAATAAGGACTTGAAACACGATTTGTGTTTGTTGTAATCGGGACGTAAGTTGGGACGACAAGACTGAAGGATGCGATAACTGCTACCTGGCGATCTAGCTAGTGCGGGGTACAGCTACAAGACACCACGGCGACCGGTGCTCTGGTTTCAAGGTCTAGGCACCTGAGGACCTGGTTTACAGGCTATAAATAAACGGGAAACACGCGACATTAACGTGGTGCCCACTAAATTAACCCTGTTTTAGTTGCCTTCCTCCTGGTAATGAGTCGCTGAAAGCCAAGTGCCGTGATAGAATGATAGCTATTCAAACCATCAACAAGAGTTTGATCTTTGTCACATTTTTTTGTTACAGGTATTCAACTCTTATGATAAAGCGGTTGTAGGAGGTAGATATTTCTTTCACAGTTGATTAGCTAAATTACCTAAATTTTGTGTGGGAATTATGTGACGCTTCGCTGTCACCATTTATGCTGTGCCTCCCGGAGCTGCTGAGCCATTTGCTAATTCATCTCATCATTGGATCAATAAAGCTTGGATGGGTCTCCTTCAGATAATAACTTTAATATCAGTCATGGGACTCAATCCTAGCAATAGGTTCTAGATCGTGATCCCTTGAAGTCCTCTAGTTGTGGATGATTACATAATCCCTAGTATTGACACATATAGTTGCAGGTAGTCGTAGGCACATCGTATGGTCGGTATGGCACAGCATCGACAGTGTTTTAAAAATAACAAGACCGTAGACTTAAAGCATATAGAATGAAGTGGCATCACTATATGTGGCATAACATCAATTCGAAAATGGAAACCATCAGGATCGAATAGCTGGGCGAAGTAATCCGCCCAGGCAAGACCAGATGAAATCAAAGAGCTATCCGAATGGGTCTTCGGTGTTGGACAATAATAGAATAGACTACCATAATCCTGCGTTGATCTATATAAAAAATAAGGGTTCCTCGACCGGAATCAACTAGATCAGCACCGTCGTACATCAGACTCTACTTCGATACCAGACGCAGCTTCCATACATTCGCCTTGCTAAAACTGCCCAGCATGGTCTTATCTTCTCTATCCAAGTATTTTCTTTTCCTCCTTCCTCTTGCCATACTCGGAATCTCTACTCCCATTGACTCCAATGGAATGGACCGTGGTGATGGTGTCTACATACACAACGAAGCCGGTGAAATTGTAGACTACATCCCATTAGACAAGATACAAGCCAGGGACCCCCAAGTCAATGCCACGGACCCGGATGTCCACCGACTGGAGGCACGCCTTGCGTTCACGGTGAAGTGCTTCTCGGCTAAATTCGACAAGGACGACAAGAGGATTGGATTGTCTGACCTAGGTGATATTATGGACCGCTACGGTTATGTGGCGAAGAAATCCGCGTTTTCGGTTCAATATGTGAGTTTACCCCTTTCTTGTGAAATCCCTGTTCAAGGCACAATTGTAGATGTTATATGGAGATCGTTTCGCTAACCTCGCTCTTTGCAAGTACACCGCGATTGCATACGTTTGCAACTATTCAACAGTGAAGATTGCCTGTGACCGTGGAACATCGGGCAAAGTAAATGCAGGTCTCGACGCTCATTGTCACGACAACGTCGCTGCTAGGGGTGACTACAGATGTAAGTTAATACCCGAATTATACGTAGATCGAATTAAGCTAATGTTTATTATGATAACAGCTGGTATTAGCTATGGGCGGACCGCAAAGGGAAAGCCGTTTTGCAACTAAGTCGGTTTTGTTGGTTTCGAATTTTCTCCTCCTCTAAGGGGCCTTAGGGTTACGATTGCTGCGATTGACAGCTTTGGGGACTTGGTGCGGACTTATGTTCTATTTTGACCAAATCACAGGACGTTATGTGGAAGCTCTGTACTTTTCATGTGGCCATTTTAACGACTCTTCTCAGCTGAATTTTGTCGTTACCATCTGTCCTATGTGTTTTGTGAAGTGATCCTTCTGTATACTATGATGGCGGCTTAACTGCACCAGGTGCGTGGGTAACCCCACATTAATAGCTCAGTTCAGGGCTTGAGCGAACGGTCCGGGGTGCTTGAATCCCCTGACGCTAGAATTCTAGGCATCCCTGTAGGGCTCTAAGTGGACCGGGGTAGGAGTGCGGCGCCGTAATACTTAGGACACACGCATTACCTCAAATTGTTTCCTTTAAGAAGATGATAATGTTCCGAGTCTAAAAGCGATGTTGAGAATCGAGGAAGTTGATTGAAATTCATGATATACGTGTTAACGAAAGTGTACCTACAGGTACCAAAAAGACATTACCTCAGCGAGGTCATTAAATATCACTAACCCATCCGCCGTCAATCACGTAGCTACTGCCCGTAATAGCGCTCGAATCATCCGCAGCAAGGAAAAGGATCAACCTAGCCACTTCATCAGGCTTGAGATCCCTCTTCAAGCTCTGCGCAGCCATAACCTCAGCACGGTACTCATCCGTCAGCACCTCATCGATCTGCCTCTGCGTCGCGATAGCGCCGGGAACAACGCTATTCACTCTAATGCCGTACTGGCCAAACTCCTTGCTATGCGTCTTCGTCATGCCCATGATCGCCGCCTTGCACAGCGTGTAGATGGGCAGCCCCACGGCGGGAATGCGCCATGTGATTGACCCCATGTTGATGATGCTCCCCGCGCCCTTCTTCTGCATCGCGGGCACCACGGCCTGCGTCAAGAAGAACTGGTGCCGCAGGTTCACATTGACGTCGTTATCCCAGGACTCAGGCGTGACCTCAGCGGTCGGCACGCGCGTCTGGGCGCCGGCGCGAGCGGCGTTGTTGAGCAGAACGTCGACTGTGCCGTGATCGGCGAGTGTCTTGTCCGCGCACTCCTTAAGCCGCGCCAGGTCGGTCACGTCGCAGTGCATGAACGTGGGCTGGGTGGCGCCGGGAATGTCCCTGATCTTGTCTAGGAGTTTCTTTGCCGAGGGTTCCGAGTAGTCGAGGAAGACGACGTTGGAGCCATGTCGGCAGAAAAGCTCGACCGATGCAGCTCCGATGCCTTCGGCCCCGCCGGTGACTAGCACCGTCTTGCCCCGCAAGCTCGGGTACGTCGCGTAGGATCCCATGGCGGCGTGTTTGAACTAAGAACTGCGCTATTAATAGCGTGTATAGTGCTGTAATTAGTTCGATGATATGTGAATTAGAGGTATTCAATGTAATCTGGAAGAGTAAACTGGTTGTGAGAGGTAGACTACATTATATAGGTGGTCTTGTGCTCTTCGGAGAGTTCTTCCATGTGTCAAGCTCTCTCACTTGCATGGAAGTGCGACGCCGGCCTTGGTACCTCCCTTAGACACTAGCCAAATACAGGTGATTGACGGATAGACTCCAATCAACGGAAGCGTATTGCATGAAACGTGTGACATAGAATTTCAAGAGACGCAACTAATTGCCTACCTCATACACAACTGAAGTCCTTGATGTTACATTGGAAGGTTAAGAGATACTTCCTTGTTGGAGTTTACCCCTGCGTTTCATTCCCAAGGGCCATTCATGCCACAAATAATACTCTTAGTTAGAATGTTTTTATATATTAATCTCGACTATGTTCTTGTACCTGGGTGCTGTAGTTACAGCGAATATCATGTCTCATATTTACTTATGTCGCCCCCTCCGTCGAGTCGTAGATGCAGGTGGGGCAATATGTCTTGGTATCGTTAGTCGCCGGGTAGCGATCCTCCCCGTACGTACTATTCAAAGAGATGCTCCCCACGACATTCCCAGACTCTAGACGGATCCAGGTATCGACCTCCAGATTCTCAAGTTTTGACTTGGTAACGAGAATTTGGCGAGAGCCCCGCTCCCAGCTCCCGTAGCCACCATATCCCGAATGCTGACTAAAGCACAAGTTGACATCGTTCCTCGGTGCGACAGTCATGTTCAGAAGCAGCTTATCCCACTTAACGCAAAACGTATCTCCGTGGTCATGTCCGCTAAAAAGTGCCATGAATCCCGGAACAGTCGAGACGGCTTGCATGAACGGAATATCCTGCCCTCCATAGTCGCAACTACCGTCATTTCGACCATCGGCGCACCAGCCCTGGGCTTGCGGAGCTAACGGCAAATCGTCGTTGATCCCGGGTTCGGCGTGCGGATCGATGCCCTCTTGTTGAAAGGCGTACGATGCATATGTCGGAATATGCACGAAACCCAACGAGGGGATCATTTTGTTATACTTGCTCACGAGCTCTGAATTCTTCTGCAGGAACCAGTTTACGACGCTGAAATCGACCCAGTCCGGCTGACCCACACGATTCCCGGATGCGTCTTTCTGTTGATACCGGAACCCTCCCCTGCTATCAAAGAACCAAAGTAGTAGTTCAGGAGTGCAGCTTTCGTCGCTACAGCCGCTGTCGTAGACTGGAAGGTAGTAGTTCGATACGCCGGAGTCTTCGCCGAACACCATTTGTGTCGTCCGACTATTACTCCATTGCTTCTCACGGGCCAGAATGGCGCTTCCAGAGATGTTGTAGTCATAGTCGTGGTTACCATACGTTGACGCCCAGGTCAGTCCTCGGTCTACGAGAGGTCCGACAATCTGATCGACGTAAGTCGTACTGTTTTCCAAAAAGGTGTTTTCGCCAGTGATCAAGTCGCCGTTGATGACAACGAGCCCGGGCGATTCGGCTTCAAGGATCTCATTGATGACCTTGACGGAGTTTATATCCTGTTGTGGGCCCCATTGGTCCCATGCATCTGATTCAAGTAGGTTAACATCTATTTTTCCAAAATTCCTTAAGACGGAGCTATATTACTTTCTCCAAAATGTAGGTCTTCGAAAATTGATATCTGAAAGGTACCATCGCCTTTGAAGGTGAGTGGTCCGAACGAATTCGGACTGTTGAAGGCTCTCTTAGCGAGGGGTCCAGCTCCAAGGACTGACGTAACGAACGCCAAAACAAGCGACGCGGTAGGAAACATGGCAGGCATGGGCGATGATTCGACAGCACCTACTTACTTCCAAAGTCCGACACTGGCCGACGGACGGCCTCCAATATATACTTGGTCCATGTCGCGAAGACTGGCCAGGCGGACAGCGTAGGGTAGCAACGTGCAGCCACCTGCTTAGTTTACGTTCTCAAAGCCTAGGCCATGAATTTAATATCAATCTCCGACGTGTCTTGGGTCGTTCCCGGCCTCATTCTCGAGCACGGATCTAGAGATAAACTTCAACGAGTCGGATGTCGAGCCCCGCAGTGTGTCTCAGGCGGCATCTGCAATTGGCTAATCTCGGCTGTGGCGCTATCAGCATCTGGTTTTGGTTTGGAGCAATACAACGCCGGGACATCCTGGTAAGACATATGACTGGAATCGCCTACTCACATGGGACTTTTTGTCTTGGATTTCGAGGTCTACTCATGACCTGAATGGGCCTCATTTATAAGAGTAAATGGACAACGTGAAGACTTTGTGTGATTTTCGAGTCTGGGTCTGGCTGAGTAAGTACCTTCAAAGTAAAATTTATGGTTTCTGATAGGACAGCGTTGCAACTGGTTGACAATAGGTTTAGTGGCCGAGCACTACATAATGCCACATAGCAACAGAGAGTATTACGTAATCAGAGGTCAGCTAGAATAAAGCCACTGCATGACTATTAAGAACCTTCTAAAAGAAGACTCAAGCAAGGGCTCTGTGAGCTAATAATTTATCAATCCTACTATATCACTTTTATTGTAATCGCATCCCTTTTTCATAGTATATTATGTAACACTAATTCCGCATACTGTCGTTGCAATCTCGTTGAGTATTTACGCATTCGTGTCACCTCAGATACCCTTGCCAAGGATGCCAAGCACTGCCTCTTGACTTTATACTCACTTCCTTTGGATTTAGGGACTTGCTGAGAGATTCAATCATTGACGTTATAAAAGTTTGAATTTCAGTGCAATTGTAGAATTATAATTTCAACCCTCTCCTCGAATATTCATTTGGTTGGGATTTACCATAGGAAACTTACCTAATCCTATATCTTGCGTCGTTTTGACGTATGTTCATTGTAGCCGGCATAGCCGTCCACTTCCAACCATATCCAAAGCCATACAGCGAGAACGTTGCTATCACTTAAGCACTTTTGAAACATGCATTGAGATCACAAGCAAGATGCTGATCAATGAATATTAACATTTCATGGAATCGGGAATTACGCGGTCTAAATAGTTTCCATTTAGGAAATGAGCTGCGTTTCATCATGAGCTAAGCTCAAGTTGTATTAGTGATAATCTGAATTCGTGGAGCTGGGTTAATAGCCGGGAAGGATTCTTGCATCCGTTACTATTACCCACGAAAAAACGCACTCATTTATTTCGCTAGTAGCCCGTGTTCTTCTACTCTGTAAGCGAGTCGCAATGTGATTGTGAGTTATAACTGGTTTCCAGGTGCGGCATACCCACTTCTTAGACAGGGTGCTGTGTGATTCCGGGACGGGAATCCTCTTAATCTCGGAGGCTTGGCTCCGCCAAGAACTTCTCGAAGCATTATCTTAACAGCTCTCCGGAGTTTTGAAGGTCGTCATTGTTTTTGACGAATATTGGAATCAAAGACATGTATTTCTGGATTTATTCTTATTTTATAGGGCCATGCTACGATTCTTACTCAGTTTTCAGGTCACTGTGGCCCTTGCCAACCTGCTGCAACCTCGTCAAGAGCCGCTGACTTGTGCGGTTCGGAACCCACTGCTTAGTTTTCAGCCAGATAACTGCATAGCTTCCAATGCTGTGCCTACCGAACCTAGGGGTCCCTCTGATAAGGCTGGGTCTCTGATGAAGATCTGGAAACCAGGTGGCCTTTGTCGTGGGGTTAGAACTGATAGATTCTGCGTTTTTAGCAATCCATCCTTCAACCAAGGCGAAGGTGTCTCTATAATTACAACTGGGAAGAGTATCAATATAATCGCAACACGACCAGCCTTCAGGGTGGAGGATGACAAAGTTGCCGAAACAGATTCAGCACCAACTCCGCCTTATCGCGAAGTAGAAATTGTGGGCAAAGATATAGGCCTGATAGCAACAAGAACAATTCGAGCGGCAGAGCTTATAATGGCACGAACMCCAGCCATTATGGTAAACGAAAAAGCAATTCAAGCACTAGGGAAGAAAGCTGTATCGGAACTCCTGATTCGCGCAGTCGAGAATCTGCCGTCCCAGCACAGGGAAAACTTGCTCAATCTGTCGACGCATAGCGCTGCGAGTGACTATGGCGACAAACTCTACAAAATTCTTCAAACCAACTCCTTCCGTACGGGTTATCATGACGGAGACAATCCATTTTATTCCTTGTTTACTGAAGTCTCTCGACTCAACCATGGCTGTCAGCCCACCTGTGCCTATTACTTTGACCATACAGACTTCCGCCAGAAAGTCCTCGCTGTGCGGGATATTTCGGTCGGAGAAGAGCTTACAATAGCGTACTACGAGTAAGTTATCCCCTGTTTCAACATCTTGATCAACATCTTGATCAAAGACTAGATCAGTAGCCAAGATCATTCATTAATAAGCCCTTAGCCCTCTCCAACCTCGTTCAGTGAGACAGGAAAAATTACAAAAAGAATGGGGTTTCCGGTGCTCTTGTGAGCGCTGCAGTGCGGATGCAACTTCAATAGCAGAATCGGACGAAAGGATCAAGAAAATCCACGCCCTCTTGAAAGAGATGGACGACCACTCAGCGGCCTCGCAGGCGTCTCCCGAAAAGGCAGAACTTCTAGTATCGCTATACGAAGAAGAGGGCATTCTAACCCGTATTAACGAGGCATACTATAGGGCAGCAATTGAATATCTAGGTGTTGGGGACATTGCGAATGCTACGAAGTATGCGACTCTATGCGTTGACCACGGTCAGCGATTTATAGGGCCTGATCGACCATTCATCAAGGAGATGCAGGAACTCATTGCTGACCCAACCGGGCACCCAAAATGGGGGTTTCGCTTGAAGAACGTTTAATATGCTTTCGTCGAATCCTATTACCGAATATAGCGATAGAGGATTAATGAAATATTGAGACTTTGTAGTCCAAGAGTTATGTTACAAAGAGCGATAATGCATTAGGTTAGGTCTGTAAGTTGCCGGTGTAGTCAACCGACATATCTTGGACCGAGGTGATCGACACGGATCTATCGCACGGTAATAACGTAATATAATGCTTACGTGTGCCCTACTAAAGACTGCCTCTCGTGTCATGTATAATAGGTGGCAATGCACGGTTTACTAACCCGATGAATGCAATTCGTGGCATCGTGCGGTGAGGGGGTGTTGGCTCCGGGATCCACGGGTATCCCTACCACATATTTTACACATGCTGTCTTCCCAATCCTACGGAAAATGAATAAAACTGTTCTGAAAGGAATAGGGCACCGAACGCAATCGTCAGGGCATTCGATGTGAGAACATGGAGTCAATTGCTCTCATTCGAAGGCAGCTTATCGAGAACACGTTTCAATCCACCGCTCTTGGCCTTCTTGGATTGCTTCTCCTTTATCTCGTTGGCAATGAGATCATTCGCAGCCGTTCCCGAATTCCTGGGTTGAACGGTCCGAAGGGATGGCCTGTTGTCGGGAATCTCCTTGATATATGGTCAAATGCGGCGCTCAAGTATCAAGAGTGGGCCCAGGAGTATGGTGACGTCTACCAGGTTATGCTGGGGAACACCTGTGTCGTCGTGGTCAATGGTGCTCAAACCGCGAAGACCTTGTTTAGTTCAAATTCGCAAGCCTTAAGTTCCCGGCCAATAACCTATACATTCCACAAGGTAAGTCACTGATTGCGGCCAGCGTTCATGAACAGTGCTCAACCATGATAGGTAGCGTCGACTACGGCGGGCTTGACGATTGGCACATCACCCTATGATGATAGCTTAAAGAGAAAGAAGAAAGCAGCGGCGGTAGCTCTCAATCGCCCGGCTATCCAGACATATATACCATACCTACATCTCGAGACGAAAGCGTTTCTCGAGGACCTCCTGAACTTCGGAAAGGCGGGGGCAATTGCCATTGACCCACTTCCGATGATCCAACGGATGAGTCTCTCGCTCATGACAACAATCAACTGGGGCATCCGTATAACCTCTGTCGAGGACGAATTATTCAAAGAGATTGTGCACGTCGAAGAGGAGCTCAACAAGACCAGATCTACCGTCGGCAATACTCAAGACCACATTCCTTTGCTGCGTCTGAACCCCATAAACGCATCTTCCGCCAAGGCTCGGGATTTACGCCAGCGCCGTGATAGGTACTTCGCCAAATTAAACGGGGATCTCGCGGAAAGAATAGCGAATGGTACCAGCACGCCTTGCATCCAAGCAAGCGTAATCAGATATAAAGATGTTGAGCTCAGCGAGACTGAACTAGCTGCCTTCAGCTTGTCAGTATTGGCAGGTGGTTTCGAAACAGTTTCAACTACAGTACAGTGGTCGATCGCGCTCTTTGCACAGCGTCCGGATATACAAGATAAGGCATATGAGGAGATTCAACGTTTCCAAGGGTCAAATGACCCCTTGTGCGATGCGGCCGATGACCAGAAATGTGCTTACGTCCTTGCACTTGCGAAAGAAGCTCTGAGAACCTACTCCGTGGTACCTCTGGCGTTGCCAAGAGAGTCAATCAAGGATATTCATTATAATGGAGTCTTAATTCCGGCCGGGAGCACAGTCTACTTGAATGCGTGGGCGTGCAATCATGGTAAGGGAACACTTCCCCTTAACCCCGTCGTGTTGTCAGCTTACGATGTTTATGATTCCAGACCCTCGACTGTGGACGAATCCAGACGAATTTATACCTGAGCGATGGCTAGAGAAGCCCGATGCGCCTTTATTTACGTTTGGCTTGGGGTATCGAATGTGTGCAGCTCACATCCTCGCCACTCGCGAAGTATATATCATTCTCATGAGGTTACTGAGCAGCTTCCGCCTGGAGGCTCCTGAGGAGATTAAATGCGACCCTACTAGTGACATGAAGAATCCAAAGGATCTTATCATGGCACCGAAGCCATACCGCGTGTCGTTTATTCCGAGGGATGAAGGAAAGCTAAGGGCGGCCTTGGACGAGTCGGAAGAATAACTAAAGCTTCCAGAAATGACAGGTAGGCAGTCAACAGCTACTATCAATAAATTGCCAGAAGATCAAGTATTATGTGAACTCAAAGAAACGTTGATACAAGTCACTTTATACCTACTTGAGCTTGTCTGGCTACAACGTGAAACTGGTCTCAGAAGCATAGAACACTGAAGCTCCTTACCGCAACTCCCCCCGGCTTCTCTTTTTGTTCTATTCTCTTCTGGTTCCTTCTTGAAGCGAGATATGATGACTTACATTACAGCGTTCTAGCCTCCTAAATTTATAAAAGGGCTTTGCGTTTCCCTTTTCGTTGTATGCAACATGACAGCATCACAACATTCACATCTCAACCATATCGCATCGTTATACATTGTGTATTGGATTATCCTTGACCACACCAAGAGCCTAGAAACTAGGTACCTCCCTATTTATCGCCAAAATGTCACTATATTCTCAATGTTGGTGTGGCTCATGTCGAGAATGTCGTGCTCGACTAGCAATGTTCAAACATGACCGAAAGTTCTTTCCCCGTCCAGCCAAGAAAATCAGCAATCCGGGGCAAGAGAGTGACGGATTTGTGTTCTGTTCCATCATATTTGTTATTTGCGTCTTGATTTACATATGGATGTGGTGCTATTCCAGGGACTCCTGCAGCGAATGAAGGCAGAGACCCGTGCCCCTTGAAACGGTTTGACATTCTTAGTTCCCTGCGATAACGTCGTTGGCTAGAGCTATTTCGACCCGGGACTAGGGATTCAAGTAGATCAATACGGAATTGCATAGTCTCATCACACCTTGATTATTTGATTCTGTTGATGATGTAGTAGTGAGAGACAAGCATCACTGTTAAGGCCCCTAGAGTGATGAATCTTAACTTGCTAGCATTTCCAGCAGCAGACCTCCCAATAAGAACTATCAGCTATTCCGTGATAGACATAATGAAACTGCGATGTAGATACTTATTGAACCTCCTTCACAATGTCATCAATCAAGTTTTGAAGCTCCGCACCACTTAGCTCCTTGATGCCGAGCAACTCATTATCCACTTTCTCGAAATATCCTCCATACTCAGCMCCCCAAATGGCTACTGCGATGAAAGCAAGCCTATCAATCTCGCCTTTCTCGAGGTTCGCGACGGCCTTCTTGAGAGCCTCGCTAGTAGATGGGCTCTCTACCTTCCACTCCGCCGACCTAGTTGCTTTCTTCAGCTTCTCCAAGAGTGCCTTCTGAGTAAGCGTTGTGCTGCGTACAAAGACATTGCGGTTCTTGGTTTCCTCGGGGTGCTTGAGGACTTCCGATATGGCCTTGGCTGTGGAAGCGAGGGTTGTTGTGGTGTATGGTTGGTCGCCGCCGTCCCACAGACGGATGGTCTTGTTCTTGATGTCGGCAAAAAGTCCGAGCCTGAGAGCCATGTCTAGGAAGGGACCAGTCGAAACCAGCGTATATGTGATATTGCCAGCGGCAGCCTCTTTCTTGATGAGATCCGAGACCGCCTTCTTTCCTTGAAAGGGAGCCAGCGAGAGGGCATTCGGATTTTCAGCGTCTCCACCATATTCTGAGGGGAGGAACCGTTTGACGCCGGCCTTCACTGCGGCGTTGATGAGCGGAATCTGCTGTGTCAAACCGGGAAAGCCAACAGCAGAAACGACGGCATCCTGACCCTCGAGGGCCTTCACGAGAGTCTCGGGKGACTCATAGTCTACCTCGACAACAGCTACCGAAGAAGGGTAACTATGATCGGACCCTTTGCGATTGAGCACCGTTACTTTGAAACCATCTTCAACTAGTTGATTCACAATAACTGAACCAACTCTTCCGGCGGCCTGTATATTTATACTGTTAGCTATTGTTTCTTGTATTCAGCCTGAGGGCACGCGTTCGTACACCAGCGACTGCGACTTTGGTAATGGCGCCCATTTTAGCTAGAATGTGTCGTTGATAATGTGAATGATGTCTTTAGAGTAAGATGTATTTGTAGAATGATTAGTGATAAGCGTATGACGATGTTTCTCAATGCGATCTTGACAAGGCTCTATATATATCGGACGATATGTTCCCCGCAAGTGATCGAGCACATCATCGCAAACAACCATCGGTATTTCAGCTCGGTCCGAGGCCGAAGTTCATTTGTCATCATAGTATCCCTATAGTTGGCTAGGCAATAGTGGACACCATTATCATGGGCAAATTGGGACACCCCGTTCAGCTAGTCGTTAGATTGCGAGTATTAATTGATATCACAACTATGAAGATGCTTCCAGTAGTATTCCTTACGTGAGCCGGAGCGAAAAAAGGGGCGTTAGTCGGAGTGGATCTCCTTTTTCTTAGTTCGGACCCGAGCCTTCGCTTTCAAATCAACGGCAATACTTCAAACCCGCGACCATCTTGACATGGGAAACGTCGGTATCAAGCAGGTAGAGGCTCATTCGGCCGAATGAATTGCGGAAAAGGCAGTGCTAGTATAACGCTAAGGATTGTGATGTCAACTTACTCTGCGGTCTTCTAGCTGCTTCGGGCTTGTAAGTTAAGCCGCTTAGGCCCGGAATTAGGGACCCCAGATAACTCCGAAGATCCTTGATTACCTACATGTATTTAGGTACCCAACGTACCAGATCACAATAGACGATGAGGTAGGTAGGTATTCGTCAAGTCTACAGAATTGGTGTGATGTTTATCGACCGATGTAGTTCATAATCAAGCTGCCCGCATTTGAAATCAAGCGATGTGTGGGATATTAGGTGGCATAAAATGGAAATAACTTAAAGTCCATGCGCGAGATCAATTGCATTCTGTCGATCCTATGTATATGCGCCTGCATGGACTGGGATATGTAGAAACTACCTAGGTAACTAGATGGAAAGATCATAACATCTACGGATTATATGAAGCCGTATTTCGTGGTGTCAGACGATCTCCGATGAAGAATTGGTTAAGAATACGATGCAGCTTTAGGATGATGCTGGTGGCATCTTAGCCAACAGGGAATCGCTACATCTATATACAAATATAGTGTATGTTTGTGCCACCCTGTGCTCCTTTAGGTCATTAGATCGGCATCGCTTAGCCAACTTGTAGGAACACCATTGGCCAGCTGCTTCAAAATTTTACCCAAAGCAGCAAACGGCACGATGTTCCCAGTCTCAACTGTTGTTCCATCGTGTACCAAAGTACCGAGGTAGTCTTCGTCCTGTCTGTTTAACCATCGTGGGAAAAGCAAGAGCCATCTTAAGTCCTACTACTTACAAAATGAGTGTTGTTGACATATCGACTGTCCTGCTGCTTTTCACCATCCCTTCCTTTCCTTGCTAGGGGGTTCTCTAGCCGAGACTTTAGGTGCTATATCAAGAACAAGAAAGATACGTTGAAGAGATCACTTCAACTGTACAGAAATGCTTCCGTGGGACCTAAGGAATAAACTTAGAAGGTGCCTAAATAGCTTCCAAGTTATCAACCAAGCTCTCGCTGGTGAATAGTGGGATTATATAGAGTGGCCGAAAATAGCAAGTACCTAAACGCTGATAAGCAACGAATGCATGGATTATGCAGTTGATGATACATAAAACTAGTGTTGAAGAGTGATTTTGAATACCCCGAAACGCCGTATGCTATCCCCTCTTGGAGGCGTTGAGCCTGTTGAGACTCTAATGTTAAATGCATTTACCCCCCGTTCTCAGTGGTGAGCTTGATGTTGAGATCCCCCGCTCTAGATCCGGAACGCCTTAGATATACCAATATGCCTATGCTAACTTCACCGTGTGTCTTGTTTAGATCTACCTGTATGCTCTGTTTAGCCCAACCAAGCTTAGAAACTCGTTCCTAGTCTTTTCTTTCTTCTCGAAACAACCAAGAACACAGCTTGTAATGGTGCTAGTCGTCGTCTTTTCGACACCCCGCATAACCATGCAGAGGTGACTGGACTCCATGACGACTGCCACTCCTTGAGGTTTCAGAACCTCCATGATGGCGTTGGCAACTTCTCTTGTTAATCGCTCCTGGACTTGTAGCCGCCGACTGAACATCTCAGCGATACGTGGTAGCTTGGATATGCCAATGACATTGTTTCTCGGAATGTAGCCGATGTGCATCTGAGACAAACGTTAGCGTAAAACGCGAGGCCACGAGCCGGTTGAACCCACCTTCCCAGTGAAGGGTACCAGATGATGTTCGCAAAGACTGAATATTTCGATATCTTTCACAATGACCATTTCATTATGGTTCTCTTGAAAAATGGCGTTGTTGACAATGTCTCTGACGTTCTGCTGGTACCCCTTTGTAAAGAAAAGCATAGCCTTCGCATATCTTGATGGTGTATCGAGAACACCCTCCCTGTCCGGGTCTTCGCCAACACATTCCAGGATCGTTCGGACAGCGGCTTGCATCTTCTCGAGTCTCTGGGCGGCTTGCTCAGAGCTCTCCTCGAGTCGCTCTCGAGTTCCCAGACCTGGGTTTATGTCAGCAGGTGCTTTCAATTGAATTGCTCAGGTACATACTCGGTCGGCTAAGGCCATCAAAGTCTATAACTGGGCTAGGGGATCTTGTTTCCGTGCCCTCAGGCTTGATCTTCTTCTTTTTCTTGCTCGGCTCGTCCCTGGGATCTCGCGCAGCCTTGCTTATGCTATGCCTCCTCTTCAACGAGCTGGTGTGTCCATTGATCTCGGATATTCCGCCATCCTTGGCTCTTCTCCTCTTCTTCTTCTTGCTTGCTCTTCTCTCGTCTCGACTGTCATTTGCGGCCCGCTTCTCGTTCTCATTGGCGGAGTCGTCTACGTCAGACACCTCGATAGCTGAACTATTGGAAGAATACAGCGTTGTCGAATCCCGGTCACTCCGTCTTGTATCTGTGGGATGCGCCATTTTGCTTTTTATCGGCCGCTAGGATCAATTAGCGCAGGGCGTGATGAGAGGTGGTTCATATAGCCTCAATATTCGCGGGGTGTAAGTCGAGCTTTTTCGTTTGTCTTTTCTCGAAAGTCAAGAAGGCTGGACGCCGAGGAGAACCGGCGGAGCGGAAAAACCAATATCGAGATTCCAATCAGCTCAATCCTTTCAAGCACATGCGCAGAAGTAGAGGTTACGTGCTTATGTAGGAAGAAGAACCGAGTAATACAATGTAATTATCTGCAGCCCGCAATCTGCGAGTCACCAGCAATGCAAGCTCTAATGTCTAATGCTGCTTAGCTCGTAAAATTCAATTCCAGGTGCAGAGCTAACCTCCAAGGTCCCTAATTGTCCGCTATCGGGTTGATAGGGTCTTCTAAAAGTCCGCGGGGCAAATTGTAGGTGCCCCTCCACATACGCCAAGTGTACAGAAGTACCTCTGGTAGGTGCGTACTGGCCTGCTGGCTAATGCTGTGGCTTTGTACGTGGTTGAAATTTTCTTGGCACCGTGTGGCTTAAGCTTCGTCATCCACATGCAGTTCGCATCCAGCTTATCGGACAAGCACCTAACTCTCCCAGCTTCCTCCAAATACAATTCACATTTCATCACTTCTAATCGTCCTGCCCAAAATTCACCCCAGCATCTCTCGTCCCAATTATTGTGAATTCGCAGGAAGCTCTCAATCGTGATATTTTCCGCATTCCTCATCTCCGAGTCCCAACAGATTCCGAGACATCTCCCTTTCCAACTTACTAGTCCGACACCATCGCGATATCTGGAACCTCAAGTGGACTTCACTAAACTAGGCCCTCCGAACAAGATGGCGTCGCCTCCACACGCGTACTCACCTGCGGGTTCTCCACCGTATTCTAGCGCGCAGCTACCATCGAAGAAGCGCGGCTCCACGACTGCTGATCTTTCAGTCCAGCCTCCCGCCATCAAGCGACGAAAGGCTTCTACTATGTCCATAGCCTCCGTGGGCTCAGCGCACCCTCTTCGACAGACATCCTTCCCTCCCGACGAATCGCAGCAGAATTTTTCGCCTTCCTACAATCGATCGCCCAGCATGGACACCATGAGTCTCGTTAGTGGAAGCCAGGTGAGCGGCGCGCCAGCGAAGAAGAAACGAGGTCGTAAGTCGAAGGCGGAGCGCGCAAGTGAAGCAGCCGCCGAAGCTTTGCGCGACGGCTCACCGAGCGTTGTGGGAGGTCGCGCTCCAACCGTGTTGAGCAATGTTAGTGGCAACAATGCGAGCAAGGATGTCGACGGCGACACCAGAAAGGAGGAAGAGTTCGAAATCCCGGAGAACATGGCTAGCATGTCGGCGGCTCGAACGAAGGAACAGATCGAAGAAGATAAGGAACTCCAAGCGTTGCTCAAGTCGCAGATGMCCCCTGAGCAGTTCGCCCGCTACGAGGTTTGGCATCGTCAAACACTTAAGAATGCAGACGTGAAGAGGGTAAGCTGTCGCATATTATGCCTCTAATTCCATTGGATCCATGATGACTAACTATAACCACGTAGCACATCAACAGCGTCACTTCGCAATCATGTCCAACTAACGTTCATCAAATGATGCAAGTGGTATGCAAGATGTACCTTGGAGACATCGTCGAGGCGGCTCGCGACGTGCAACAGGAATGGATACAATTGGGCGAGAAGCAAGTCGAAAATCCCGACGACCCGATGTTCAAGCCGGAGAACGAGTTATCCAAGTACCGCCGACAAGCTCCCTTGCGACCCGAACATCTTCGAGAGGCATACAGACGCCGCAAAGCCTCAGCCGAGAATGGCGGAGCATTAGGAAGTTTATTGGTCTGGAATCAGCAGACGCAGAATGGGGCCGAGAGATTCTCGGTAAGAGCCGGGGGTCGTCGCATCTTCAAATGAATGTGGCTGATTCAAGAATAACGTTGATGCGCGCCTCGGGGGCGATGAAATTTCAGCACTCCGGATCATGAAGGTCCATGAAGACGAAGAATACATGATCCTATCGGCATTGCTATGGCTGAGCTACTACACGAATTATTTTAGGACTCCTGTCCTTTACAACATACGAGTTGTAGCAGAACATACGCCTCGATGCCTCATCTCATCAGGCACTACCTGGGACCTTGCTAGGGGTTGCGACCTTGACCAGGAATACAGAGATCGGCACGGCTGTGCAGGTTTCGATGATTTTGCCGCCACAGATTCAGCCTACCAGAGGTGGAATGAGCTAAGATAGGGGATGGAAGAGGGCACATGTCAAAACAGCCGCACAACTGCACATTGCAGCGCGCTGAGTTCAATCTGGAAAGGAAAGTCTTGGAGACTCATCTGTCAAAGTCGACGGTGAATGATACTAGCATAGCTTTTATGATTATAACATGAATACCCATTACTTTTGATCCGACCAAGTAAATTAGAAAGAAGTGAATTTACAAGGCATTCCTTCTGCACCAGTATCTTTTATGCTCGTAATTGCTAGCATTATCGCTGCCCTTATCGCATTCTTATTACCAGTTGCGATATGACATCCTGATTAAAGATCATGTGATTGCTAATTGCACGTGATACGGTATTCAAGTACTTAGAGCTGTTTGGAGGAGCGCTTTTCACACAGCCCTTATAGCTCAGTGGTAGAGCGCAGCACTTGTAAGTCTCCACAAGTTCATGCTGAGGTCCATCGTTCAATCCGGTGTGGGGGCAGTCATATAACAGTAGCGGTGTTGCCGCTATTCCTTTTATTTTTGGAATTTTTTTACTTATGGTTATTTTTTTTTTCTCTCTTTGGATTTTATTTTTGTTTTCGATGTGAACGGTCTCTTTCAGTGATAGAATGTTGAAACATGTAGCCAAGCCAGCCTTACGCCAATTACATCAAAACCTTGAACTATTATTGTCCTTCCATATTTCATTCATCATTTATCAATCCCTGGGCTAAAAGACCACGGCTGCCGAATCGGTCGGTCAGGTCTCCGCCTTATTATCTAATACGGGCGCCCGTGGGATCACGCAGCCAAGCAGATCGGCAGAACGGCCGTCTTCTGAGAAATCCGTGTTAGTACAGCGCACTAGGCAACAGAATAAACCCTGGCTTCACTGTTACAATCACTGCAGATATTTATACCATTCAAAACGATGGTACTCCCTCAATACTCCACAAGAAGCGGATAGCTTGGCTGTTGATTGAGCAGCATGAGGAAGTGGGGAGAAACACAGCCTCAATGGCCTCTTGGCATGCAACGTACAGGAGAAAGCCGTTATGATCGTCGAAGTTATTCTGTTGCCTAGATCATGACAGCAGAACTCTGTAGGAGGTTGTGAAACAGTGAATCTCAAGCCGAATACCGCCCGAAATACGAGAGGTTGAAGATTCGATTGCACGGCACCTTGTGTGTGAGTGCTCATTATTTTCGATGCCCAGTACGGTGGGTGGATCTGCACAACGATGGGGACATCCGTGACCTGGACAGGATCTTTTGCAACGCCCTGAATCCTTTGGGTGTTGAGATCGCAGATCGCAAGGCTTAGAAACTCGTATTTAGAAACTCCCCATATATTTCTGGGCATCCATGACAACGCCATGTTAAGAATATATACACGCGCTTGCTTACTTATTCATATGTTCAAGCCTCGGGCATGTTTTCGAATCAATCGAGTATCCAAACGAAGAGGCTCAACAACTAGCTCCCACGATGTCTTCCAGCCAAAGCAGACCAGTGTCAATCGTGAAAGACTCCCATCGAGCAATGGAGGAAGGACCAGAGCCGTGGCAATCGCCAAACCAGCCGTCATGGAACACCGCGAGATTCGTGCTACGGATTATATCATTTATCACTGCCCTTTTACTCTTGGGATTTTCTATTAGCGGGTTTGCGGCGCCATTGGGGTTCAGTTCGTTCCCGATTATGGGAACACCGCTGGTAAGTTTAAGTTGCAGATCTACTTACTTACTATACCTCGTCTCATAACATAGCATAGCATGTACTAACAAGTCGATCCATCTAGTCTGTGGCGGCGGCCTTGTATGACATCGCCGAGTTCATCGTGATGTGTGCTCGAAGAAGAAAGTCTGGGATCCGACCGGCCGTGTCCCTTGGTTTCGAGCTCATCATCTCGATGGGAGGCATCGCTCTATCAGCGCTCATGATCGCCTTTACTATCGACTCCTGGCAATGGCATAGGTACTACTCCGATAGTAGCGCACTTCCCCCCACTCCTGTTCCGGAGTACGTCAGCAACGGGAACTTTTGGTTTGGCATCTCCGTCACTGCCAGCGTTCTTGCCACATTGCTATCGTGAGTCCCAAAAGCTGCCATCCTCGGATACCTTATAGGAATGCTAACACGCCCTCAAGTCTGATACACTTCGTCCTATTCGTCCGCGACTGCGTCGAAGTGGATAGGCAACGAAAGGCCGTGGATAAATTTCTAAAGGAGCGGACGTCGACCCGCGCAGCTCCCGTTCAAGAATCTGTGCACAATGTTCCCGCCCCATCGTACGAGACAGTTGAGCTCGATACTTACGATGATATGACCAAGTCCGACTTAGTAAGGCTATCCAACGAAATGGCACCACAAGGTCATAAGCTAACATTATTGCATAATGCAGAAATGATAGAACCAAAGACGCTAAGGCAGGATATGATGACGAGACCAAGAGATGAGGCAGGACCGTCTTCATGAATCGGAGCTGATTCAATGCTATCTGTAAGAATCCATCATGGATGGGTCCAGACAAAACACCGTTTTAAGGGATTTGGGATTGGCGTCAGGGCGCAACTTGATGAAAATTAATGAAATGCTCCATTTCTAAAGTTTTATGGTCGGTTTCCTTGAGAGACATCGAAATAGACAGCGCATTAATACTGGTGGTTTGCTCCAGTAAACTGGGTAGTGTTAATAATAAATGAAGCATTCAGCCATTTCCCAGCCAACCTTTAGCATTCGTTACAATCTCAAGAACTTTCAGCATATTTATATGATTAGGTGCCTAATACTTCCTTCCCTTTTTGAAGATAGTGGTGGGTTGGTGGTAATAAATCTCCGATCAAGGGGAGTTAAGGCCTCGGTGTAGCTATGATCTGCTTAGTCATCAAAGGGGTCACTCCTGAGTTGTGATGTCCATGGCAGTTGCGATGCTAAAAACAGCAGCGTCACTCACCTATGCGAAAAGGGCAAGATTTCTCACGTCATCAGCTACTTGGCACTAGCTAAGTTATTGATTACAAGTAGCGTACTTGACGATCATATACGATTCTACGATCAATTAATGGGCACCTATTATTATCGGCTTACTTAATTAAGTCCATATACTTACTCATCGGTCAACCCCTCTGAGGCTGAATTTACCGAAAAACAAAGTAATGGGTTCCAAAAATTTATCATTGACTATCTAAGCATCAAGTCGATGACGTGCGTTTGTACAGCAAATAGAATTTTCCTTCCAGGTCCTGCTATCTTATTGCCCTTGTGTGAGTGAGCCTTGCTTCCTGTTGATAAACAGGAACAATGAGATCATGGGCCGGCTGCGTTGAAAGGTACCAATTGACAGCATGCAGGAAAAGTACGTATCAGTGACACCGGTCAGTTGCGTGAGCTAATATCAGGTCGATAGGAGAACGCAACGACGAAGACGTCAAAGCCGAATGTTTGTGTGTCTCGGGCATAGAATTGTGCCCGAAATTGTGTATGTCTCTCAGGTGCTCATTTGGGCTTTGGCGAAGCTACCTAGATAAGTAACTGCGCAGAGTAGGGTAGAGCGCCATAGAGGGGGAAATGTTCAGACCGTTCCTGTATAAACAGGGGGAAATGCTCTCATTGCTGAGATCGGATAGTGAGTTGAGTGTAGAGCCACCACCTTCCAGAAGTGTTGGCTATTCCAGTAAGTAAAGAAGTCGCGTGTGATTGGTATCATATGAGGGTACAATAGTTGTACTTGGAAAGGCGAGTTCAATGAAGGTGGTTGCAGATAGTAGACTTCAATGTGAATTCGCAAAAGGTGATCAAGAGAGTTCTGTATAGTATTTCTTGATTTCTTGTCACAACTAGGGTAGGACAAGAAGTGTGGTATAGATAGGCGCTATAGCTGGCGCTTATTAGAAGCTCGAATACGGGTGACCCTGCAAATCGTTTTGTAGGGTGGAATCTACCACTGAATCGGCGTATATGTGAGGTCCTGGAGGTAGTATAGATCCAAGTGACTAGGTGGACTGGGTATTCAGTCCTTATGCCTGAACTGGATGAGAATTAGCGTCGAAGCTAGATCATAAAGGGAACATGGAAACTCGATTGACATACCTAGAGACAAGGAAGGGTGATATCAAGGAAATAATTCTGTTGGGGTAAATACCAAAGGGCTCGAGAGACCCTAGTGGACCGGAGCAAAGTGATCAGGGGATGCAGAATGCTGTCAGATTCTGCCCTCATTGATATTTAAGCAGTTATTCGAGGATTATATCTTCGGGGCGTCCAGTCAATCGATCATCGACTAAGCTGTATCGCAGGCGCGGATTCAGGCTTGGACCTTCCTTCGGAACGACGACAACAAACTCCAGTTTGCTGATTGCCACATCCTTTCCAGAACCTTTTTTCCACTGCTCGAATCGGTTCAGCAGTTGTTGCTCAAGGTCGTTGGGCTTGACACGGATCATTGCCTTGGCGAAATTACTGTTACCTCTTACCGCGACTCGCATTAGGTAGAGGGTTTCAATGTTGGGCCAGGATCGTGTAATGGATTGCCAGCATGGTTCGACGTTTGCAGGTAGGTTGGGTGATTCAGTCTGAACAGCCAGAAAACGGACAGCGGAACGATCGGCTAGGCAGTACTGGTGCCGAGCACAATGGCATCCGCGACATGCGCCGTGACAGGGTTCATAGATCACAATGTCATTCTCATTGAAATCTTGGACTGTCCGAAGATTAAAAACGGGGTCGTTGGGGGCCATACTGAATCGCTTCTGGTAATGAAGACGAGAGACCCATAGTGATAACCTGGACGTCATGAACCAGCTGGGAGATGGAACATAAAGGCCAAACCACATGACCTGCACCAATGCAGATCGGTTGCGAATGTATACTAGGCGTGGCGTGATTGCGAACTCCCAAACCATGATCTTAATTTCATTAGGCAACTTGCTGAATAGGTGGAACTCTGTAAGAGGCTTCGACAAGCGTCGCGACCGGCGAAGGTATCGGAGACCAAGACCCGTCTTTGGCTTCGGTGCTGCCCTTCTTGCCCTTTTCTTGGCTATGTAGGCAGAATCCGGGGGATCGGCCTCCTTAGACATGTGACCAGCAAGACGAGCGGATCGACGAGTTGGCATTCGAGGCTGTTCGGTCTTTGGGTCCTTCCTGGAATGTTTCTTGAGCGTCGGTGATACAAGGGATTCATCCCGATCTTGCATCTCGGTATCCACATTGTCCTCGCCTGCTTGAGGCTTGTTACTGTGGTCTTCATCACCGTGGTCCTCATCACCGTACACTATACTCTTAGACTCGTCCAGTCCTGAAAGGCTCAGTGCAGGTAAGGGCTTCTTCGAAGATCTTCGAAGTCTTTCTCTCAAAGAATCTCGATCATACGATATGGCGACCATGACGTCTCCGGGCTTGGTCATTGAACGTGTAGTGGGCCTTGCAAAAGACCTTGTAGAAGAAGTAAGGCTAGTGGTATGTGCTGGTGTCATTGTCTGAGGTGAGTCCGCCATATCAACATCCTGAACACCGTTCCGCTCCGGGTCCGGGTCGGGGTTGCCCCACTCATTGTGCTGACCTCCGACGCCGAAGCCACCGGCGCTGCCCTTCGCTTCTGCCATTTCAGTTTCGAGAGAGAAGTGTGATCTAATGTTGTTCCGAGGTTTGGGGGTTGGGAGACATATAATTTGCGAACTGTTGTTAGGTCCTGGAGTAGATTGGAAGTGGTTTCCTAGCGAAGCCGATTTTAAGAAGCGTCGCGTAGGGAATGGTGAAAATGAGTGTGAATGCGTATTGACGCGTGTCAAGCTAAATGGTGTTGGTATCGCAAATAGTTGCGATGAGCTTGGGTTAGATGGTTTGGACGAGAGGTAAAACTTCCTGAACTTATGAAAGACTCGCAAGATATGCAGACAGGGAGTCTGCCTGTCAGGCTTGCTCTTATCGTCAAGGCGAAGCGATACGGCTGGCGCTCAGGTCAGTCCAGTTCGAGATACAATTGGGAATGAGCGATAATGGCTGCAATTCTCGTGCGGCTCTAATACATTTAGGAAAGGTATCACTTACTTTGTGCTCGCGATGAGGTCTCTATCTCTGTATCAGGTTGTGACTGGGTGGGTGATGTGCGATAGTTGGGCTGTCTTCGTAGCTTAGAAGTGTGACGGTGAGGGGAAGTGGAGGGAGCATGGGGAAAAGATCGAGGGGCTCGTGGAACGGGGCTGCTCCAAGTTGAAAAGCACTGGAGCCAAATTTAGCGCGCACACCCCTGTTATTCGTCGACCTTCAGGTGCTCGTGCATCTGCCTACATGTATGTCCCAGGCAATCAGTATAGCGGGGCAGGTACCTATATGTTCAGTGCGTCGGGCATGAGGTCCTAGGTAACAGCGACCTATAAGCTTGGGACAAGACCATTCTGATTAAATCTCGAAACCGCAACTCATTCAGGTAGACGCAAAACCACGGCAGGTGTTATAATACAATAAATCAATAGGGAAATCCAAAGGCCAAGGATATAAAGAGAAGTTGAGTCGGTATGTACCCTCGAATTTCAGTCCAGTGGGCTCTTCAGGACACAAGTTGACAAGGAACATCTAAAAGCAAAAAAGGAGCTCCAGTTTCTACTTTGGATATGAGAAGGAATGCCACGTTCATATTTCATGGATATCCCAGATATTATTTCTCAATTTAGGTTCTTCAGTAAACTTCGTAAAATTGCTTGAGCAAAAGCTAACGGGGTCAGCTAGCTGTGATCTCTGCCCTTGAATACCTCATTGCGGAGCCGCATAGGACTCCCAGCTTTTCGAAAAAAAAAAGACCAATGAGGGAGAAAATGTACTAGAGGATTTTATTTCATAAAAATATCGAATGGTCCTGCACGAGCCTGCAGGCACGCACACGTGTAACCTCAGTCTCATATGCATGGGACCCGGGAGCCCCAGCGTTCTCACAATCACAAATGGTTGGTGTGGGGTCGACGAAAAGATCGCAGGGAAACCCTTGGTGGATCCATCTAAAGGTACCTACAGGTAAGGCGCAACAGGGCACCTCCTACATGTACATATACGTGACCAACAATGTCATTTGACACCTAGATGTTAATTAATCACATGTACATATATGCACGCATCTAATTGAAAGAAGCTAATATCTACTCTCATTTACGCTATTCTACGACTGTATACATTGAGTATCGCCGACGCTATAGTCCGGGATGTAACAAACTTTAACATGTGGGGTTCCACTGAATAAGCTTTAGTGGGGTCCCGAGCCGCCGAGCCGGCGCTCTGGGGAAATTTTCCAATGCGTCGGTAGATGCTTATAACTTGACAGTCGTTTTGCCAGGCGGAAGAAAAACTCATGGAAAACTCGTTCAACATTAGTCCAATTGAAATATCAAGCTGTGCACTTAGCAATGCTACATTTCAGAAACACTTCTTATGTACATCGGTAGGGTGAAAGAAGTACAAAAAGCTTGGATTATCAACGTTAAAGTCCAAGTGCCCCAAGGACACCTGTGGAGATCTTGTGTATTGCCTTATTCAGAACATGTCCTGTTTAGGGATAATCTGATAATATTGAACTGCCCTGGCTAATCTAAAAATAGGCGAACTGTGTAGGAATTGTTCTATTAGGGCAAATTCACCACTACCAGGGTAACAATGTTGATGAGACAAGATTCAGTAATCTGCGGAGACGTGTTAGTAAGCCGCCTATTAGGTAACATGGATTTAATCGGCTCAGCACCCCCCTCGCCTTCAGTGTATGGTGTGCCACCTTTTCTGCAATATTTCATGTATGACATCATGAAAATCGCATGAATAACAAGACTTGAGTCAGTTCTTTTGCCTATTTTGAACACTTCATCAAAGAGAAGGGATTATTGCATAATAGCTAAATGGTACCACCTGGTTCGAAATACGTCTTCTTCGCTTCGATAATATGAACGTGAATGGATGTTTGATGACACCATAGTACGATCTTCTTCCGTGCACTTAGTTAGCTGTTAAATTCACGACCTTTCAGTGAAGGGTAGCGTTCAGACTGTGAGGTAGACGGTGTCATTACACAGCCAATATTCATCCTATAGACGATGACCTTTAGCTACCGATAATTTGGTTGGGGATAGAGTAGGTCGTTTAGAAAAGGGATCAGCTGGAGGGCTCATTATGTTGATTTTCCAAAAATTCCAGATAAGACTGATGCAGAAAATACAATGTAAAAAGTATGGGATTTACGAACATCTTCTAATGGTGGCTGAATGTCAGATTCACGAAAGGAGGTTGCGTGCATTTTACCCAGCCGTTCAGCACCTACTAGCTTCTGAGATGCAATTCAGCATGAGATACATTCCAGGATTGAAATCTGCGGTACGGTGAGAGACGGAATGCCTCGGAAGTGTAACTTGCCGGAAGTGATTCAATCAAAAACATGTCAAGATATTTCAAAAATATTACCATGTATTACTCCCGAGGAGTGTGCTTTAGTCGTCTTGTCACGATGGCTTACATAATCCGTGGCCTATAACGCCTCGAGCACCTCCATATAATTTAGCTGCTAGCGACGAACAGGGAAGGTCCATGGGGAAAGATATCCCGGAAGCTACCTAGTATATTGAATTACTAATAATTAGAGGGGACATACCTACTCATGCTCTTCAAAAGAGGCTTACGGGTCGACGGTATTTGTAATCATATAACATGGCCTAAAGAAGCGAATTCTGTATCGTGAAGAGGCGTATGCGCATTGTTACCCGTAGCTCTTTAGACAGTCGTGTGATATTGGGTCGTCTATGTGTAACAGTTTGACTTGTGCAACTTGATTACTATCATAGCACACTTGTCATTTGAGCCCGCGTGATATTTGCGCTCTTAAATGGTCAGTCGGCCCTCCTCGGAGTTATTTGTCACCGTATATAGACCATGTTGAGATTAGTATGCCCCGTTACTACCGGACCCATGGAGATCTCGGCAACAGCATTCGACACCTTCAACACCCTGAAAACTTTAATAAAGTCTTCTTTCACGTAGCACGCACTTGCCCTTGGGCAACTTAACTCCCCTCTACACACCTATACTATTTGGATGTCAAAGAGCCTATTCGCATTTGGTCACTGTAGCAATATTCTCTCATATCTGTTCAGGCAGTCCTGAAACCGCTCCGACGAAGAAATCGGCCTAATTCTCAGAAGACACTACCTACTCCATCACCTCGACAATGTGCCACGCTATCACTTGGAATTTCTTCTGCATGACCTGTGGCCGAGGCCCACTTAATGCACATCCAAACGTACGTCACGCCCGCCCTACTATTCCCATTCGGTCTGTGCGGGACGAAGCATTTTCCAGCCGTCCCTCCCGAGTACCCAGAATACCCCCTTGAATTCTGTAAAAACTTACCTTCTCGCTGTAGTGTGTCTGGCAGACAGTCTGTGAATCGAACAAGGCGGGKACGACACAGTGTCCGAATTATACGTGCGACGAACGTGAATCTCGTGGAGACGATTGTGTAGCATGGGGAAGACGACATCTTCCACCTCCCCCACCTCCTTTTCCCAAAAAATGAAGATTGCATGAATTGTGGATATATTGTCTAGAGGCTTCAACGCCCGAGGCAAACGTATAGGACCCAGTCTGATCAGTAAAGTCATAAGTGGTTTCCCAACTATGCTTTGGCTTGGGTATCTTTAAAAAGGAAGCGGCTTGACTTACGGGATTAACGCCGAGCTATCGGCGCAACGGATGGCTTAGTATTGCATAGAGGTGGTGGGTTAGGGATGCCAGGAAGCTTCAAGGGATGAAACATGGACTCAACTACCACTCAGCGAGCCACTGTGCTTAAGTAGCTAATAGCGCCGTAGAAAGCGAATCATTAGGTATACATTATTGACTTCCCAGCGCTATAGAACCAAGATGGCCCTATATAGATATTTGTGGTCGTGAGATTGAGGTTTCGAAGCTGCGGCTAGTGAGGAAATAAGCATGGACGATATTCCTGGGGACAAAGAGAAGATTGTCACGTACTAGAGAGCCCGAAATGATTTAGAAATTGATATATAATACCTCCTCTATTGGAATACCTGCTTTCTAGCTGTATTGTAAAGTATCTCAATTATAACCAAGAATAAGTGTCATTTGCCCCCGTAAGCCCGCTCGTGGCAGTGAAGGCGGTGTCATAAGGCCGATCATTGGATGAGGGCAAGAACTATAACCTAATGGCTGGAGAGCCGAGTATACATACAATAAACCTCATTAACATAAGTATCCCTTACGGGATCCGAAGTACCCGAATCCTGACAGGTAAGGAGGCGTAACATTTTAAGGGGTAGGCTGATCAAAGTGATTGTTATGCAACAGCATAGTCGTATACTAATGATATATCGTTTAACTGTCTCGTTAGCTTTATGTTCTACTACTTAGGTAGATAGTTCACTCTCAACGGGGTTTGATAGCGAATGACCGAAGCTGATGTAATGTATATAAATCGTCGTCTAGTTGTGTATAATGGATATGTAAAAGGCAGTCGTTCAGACGCCGTGAAAGCCTTCGCAAGTATTACCAATATTACAAATAATTGATTTCAAATTATCAAAGAAAAATGGCAAGCGGACAATACACCAACACGGGGAAGCTAAGCTTCGGAGTTGAGATGGAATTCTTCATCTTTTGGGCGAGAACAGGGACCGAAGCTTCAGCGCCTGTTCCGGCGCCGTTCCGGTCTCACCCTGGTGGTCCGTTATCCACCATCCCGGTTAACCTACATACAAATGCAGCGGAGAACTTAGAGACGAGGATCAGGCAGTTCGTACAAAGCCTCCCCGCACCAGAAACAGTCGTACCACCAATTCAAATTCAAATGCAGGAGATTGATCCGAATTTGAATCATTTAAGTGATTATAACCGATGGGTAGTCGATACTGATGTGACATTAGACCCATCACTTGGAGACATGGTTTATGAAAGTACTGCAAATTGGGGATGGGCTGGCGTCGAGGTCGTGTCGCCAGCACTCTGGGCTACTGATGAAAACTTTAACCATATCCGTCGGGTTTGTGAGTTCATTCATAATACGTTTTGGACTTCTCCTCATAGATCCGCGGGTTTGCATATACATGTTGGGAACGGTAAGGATTATTTTCCGATTCCGTCTCTTACCCGACTTGCCGCGTTTTTCTACGCGGCAGACCCAATCTTAGCACAATGCCACCCAGAACATAGGCATTGGAACATGTTTTGTAGAAGTATACGTTTATTGTCGGCGTTGGCCCTAACGGATGCTACAGACGCTGCGCCAGGCCCAGCAGATCTAGAAGAAGGTAGCGAGCCAACACCGCCCCAATGGATCGATATTTCGTCATTCTTCCGGAATATCTTCAGATGCATTCCTAGGCGTCCAGAGAATACGAGGAATGAAAGAGAGAGAGCAGAGGATCGTTTTCCACCTCGACCGTCCCGGGCGGTCTATGACCTTCCCCATGGGCGAATATCCCTGCTAGATGCAGTCAGAACACTTCTCAGACAAAACAGTCGGATGGAGATTGCCGGCCTGATGGCGACTGGTGTTTTACGAGGATCGTACTTTTTCCCAGCTCCCTACCCAGAACTGAAGAGAACTATCGAGTTCCGACGACCAACCAGTAGCGTTGATGCTGCTGAAGTCGTTAGCCAGGCTAGGTTCGCCGTAGCTCTTTGTGAATTTGCTATAAACTCAACCCAAGAGCAGTTCAAGAAGATGATTCTCGACTTCGACACCTCAGACGATCACCCGAAGTGGTTCGATGTCTACGATCTTCTCATAGAGCTCGGCCTCCGTCCCGAAGCTAGGGTCATCCATGCGGCTTTGATGGGCAATATGACTGATGCAGTCCGAACACAATACTGGTCAAGTCGTTAGCTGACTGTAGGGAGGTCTTCACGACTTATTTTTAGAATCTAGTCTATAATAAATATACTGACTAAAAACTACTATTTCGGAACCGGGCAGCTAAGGCTACCAAAATGAGCTATAACGTAGAGTAAAGAGTAAAACAATTGTATTGTCAAGGCTTTCCCGTATTTGAAACAGTATCAAATGGGGGTTAAGGCCTAATAAACTTAGCTTTAGTCAATAGAGATCCTTTGTTCCTTGATTTAATTTTGTTTCTCCTTTACAATGATTGGTGCCCCTGTTTTCAGACAATCGTCTTCTCCTGTTCAATGCTTTTGTCGATATTTAATACCAGTTATTATATTTCATTTGACATACCAGATAACTAGTATAAGTACCTAATAGCAGTAAAATAACAGCTGTGAAGTTTGCATCGCTTTCGCAACAGTGCCCCGTATTGTCATTACTGGATTTAGATTTCGAGACAAGGCAACCAAGGTATCACTGCAGCACTATGTCAGAGCCAAATAATGATGAATTCTTGGTGCCAGATGGCATAGGTATTTTCTTCGGCTGCGATCACCGCTTCGTTCAGGCCATCACCGACGACTGTCTGGCTCTAGAACAGGCCTTGCAGGATCGCCTACAATGCCCCCTTTGCTCCTCTCAAGAAGTGAGTAATTTCTTCCTCAAGCGTTCTTTTCCCTCTTTAGGCCTGCATTGGAGATCATGATTTTATGATCAATATAACTGAAGAGTTATTGCTCTTGAATTACGCCTCAAATTCCTGAGCCCCCTTTCCTAGGGAACTTAATACTGACGATGTTGTAGTGTCTAGTGTGTGGAGCGAGCTTTTCAGGTTGGCTAGACTCTTGTGATTCCTGCAGTCAATTCTGCCTATTCGAGGTAGTGGCCGATGAAGCTATCTCTAAAGGGATGCACAAGGTCCGCTTTGAACATGGGATTGTCATGGTCCCCACTGTTGGCAATGAGGTAACACAAATTGCCGGTTGGACTGACGCTCTCTCGTTGGGAGATGGATATGTGAAGTTATTAGAAGAAGTGGAGTCGGACGGGAATATTTATGCGAGCGAAACTATAGAGTTGGTACTGTCCAGCGCTTTGAAACTCGATAAGGAACAATAAGCAGGTAGCACTTGTCTAGCAGAGCCCCTGAAGATCGAGATGCGTACTTTAAAAACTGACCGATCCCTGAAGGTGAAAATAAGATCTGTTCGGTCTAGAATAAGCAATTCGCCAGAACGTCAGTTCGATTAAACTTTTCCCCCTTTATCACTTTTAGAGGCTAGTATCAACTCCGCCTATAATCAACATCGCACGTTAAACGTACCTAAGCCTATACCCATTCCGTTCGTCCACGTTCTTAATGGAATGTAATACCATTGGACGCATTGAATGTGAGAAGAGATTAAACTTCCGTGCAATTTTGTGTGAATCAATGTATACCTTCTTACTTTGAATGGCAGCACTGGCCCTGGCAATATATTATTGAATCCTAACAAAGGTATCTTATATGTAGCGACAACGATTCTAAAAAATGCATCCTGCAAATAACCAGAGATAAGCTTTAGCGTACCCAGCCTCTATGCTCGGGACAGCGCGTAGCCGACTGATGAATATTAACCTAATTTTAATTATGGGAGGTGTTGATCATAGCTGAACAAACTTTTGTCTGAGTTTAGCAGTCAGAAATGATATCTCCGAAGGGTGTACTGTTAAAACAGAGTAGGATTCTTAAGAATTTTGAAACATTTTAATCCGTAGTTGACGTTATAACAACGGAGACGGCCTATGTTAAAGCCATTGAGGACGCTACGTTTCTAATAATATGCAGAGTTTACAATATACTTTATGATGAAAAGAGGCCACCACGGTCGACGTTTTCGCCGGTGGAGAAGGCATGCAACACAAAGTGGAGCATTAAGTGTATAGTGTTAGTAGGTAGTTCCAATCCCTTACCGTTCAATGAGGTCTTATAACAAGACCCTAACAACCCAGTTCCTTATCAAATATTACTTGGCCAACCAGTACCTTACGTCCACGGTCCTTGATACAACCAATGAAGTCGCGAAATCGTCTAGAACAACCCGCAAAGGTTCTCTTAACAGGGGTTCCGACTACTTGTTGTCAAATCCTTGGCGTGCGTTGCTCGACGGACCACAAGCTCCATTGCATCGCCTAGCGGTGTTCCCCGGACGAAATGATAGGGCACAGTCACGTACTACTGGAATATGATATAATTCAATAGCTTCATATCTCTCAAATCATGATACGTAACAGAATATTTATAATCGTCATAGTTCGTAAAGAAGTGGCGCATTGAACTGATGTGATGGGGATACCGACAGTGCGGATACATAGAACGTGGAGGTTCTGCAGAAGAGCCGCCTGAGAACAATCCAATCGGCATTAGTTAATATGGTCCCAGCAGGGTAGCATAGGTAGAATTATGTAATGTGAATATGCTTGAGGTATACTGGTTTAATCTTCTTGTTTCCGTATTTCGTCGCACGGCTTGGTCTGGACCTCGGTATAGGCCGATACTGGATCTTCCCGTATTCGTAAATGTACATACCTCTTAGCCCACTTCACATAGGAAGGAGACCTTGGCTTTAGAAATGCGTAACTATGATGTCAGTTGTCACGGGAAGATCACTGTTCAGTGTAGAAATATAGGTTCAATATAACTCTAATCTATGGCAACCTTCTATATATAACTCTTTGCGAGAAGTCTACTACATATTTACCTAAGATTAAGGGTATTAATCGTTAAAGGGGAAGGTTTACTTGGAAGGACAGTTGTCTTGAAGTTGGCTAACAGCTCTTTGCAATAGGTCGGGTAGATGTTGAATCGTTGGTAGATTAAGAGTGATGAGCCGAGTATGGTATCAAGGGAAGCCGTTTCCAATTCGACTTATATGATCTATCCCTAACTTACACCTACCTATAATACTAAGGTATAAGTTATAGTCTTTCCAATACCGAATAAACTGTATAACTTAAGTCATGAAATCACATGCAGGGACCAATAAATAGTGCATAATGATTTATAGGGACCAGAAGCTCACGCTCAAATCTGCCGACGGTTTTAAGAATGTTAGGAATGGGGTAACACAGCAGTTGCATGACGTTGTCCGACGTCGGAGGACAGCTGCACACCGCATCTTCTCCAGAAACCTGGAAAGTCACTATGAGCTGCAGTATGCGTGCTTAGCACCGTCGAGCTTCATATGAAGACAAGCATTTATCTAAATTCCTAACAGTCTGCGGGAATGTAGGAATGAAATACAACAATCGCCAGTCCATTGGACAATGAACAGGTTCGATATCGATTCGGCATGATCGTCTGCCGGTCTTTTAAGCTAGCTACGACCAACTTCTTCCAAGATGCGTCCACTCAAGGGTAAATGCGCGGTGGGCATGATAAGAAGCAGGCCCATCCTATGATGAGTCGACGTCGACGATAGTGGAGGTAGTATTCGGGCTGTTCAAACACGGGCCGAGGTCGTAGATATAACAACCCGTCCACTTAATAGCCTACCTATCTACCTACCTAGAAGGTAATTATGCATCCTACACACACCAATTAAGGTAGCTAAGGTGAGGGCGATCTGCATGTTGGGGGTCGTTTGCTCTTCGCAATGTGATACATCATTCGTGCATGCCACGTTCTGCATGGGTATTTCAGACAGTTGGCCATGCAAGAACCAAATTGTTCAGCACTTTACGGTTTGTACTCCTTGCTACATAGAAGTCATAATCCATGTGAATCCGAATCTTTTTAAAGAATCGCTGTACACAGACAGGAGCCCCGTAATCGTCCGTGAGTCGTTCATCCGATGCGAGTGTCAACCCGGCCGGGTACCTTATCGGAATACCCTGCCATTTCTACGGTACTGCAGGAGGCGAACAACAAGCTACCCCTGCACTAACAGCTGTCCACTTCACATACGTAATGCAAGAACATGAGGGGTAGATATTGTTCCTCCTCCCTCTATTCGACTTACTAAGTTCTTCAAACCAGGGACCATATGCACATCGCATTTACTTCCTCATTCCATTACGTTTCGAACCAACATGGAACTGAAGATAGGATTCCCGCTGCCGTCAAGGGGCGCAGCTCTCTCCAGCTCTGATATCTTACTGCCCTTGCATACCCCAGATTTGATCATTAGCTGAAAGAGGCACAGCAATTCCTCTAATATCGCTCACGAACTAAATAGCCAGGGCAGGATTCCTGAGGCTCCTAATGTTGACCGTCCCGGAAACACCGAGCTCCTAGATACAAAGAAAATMCCCGCGCCTATCGCGAAATCTGGCCTAAAAGCATGGTTAAGCGAATGTAACCCGTCCGTATATAGCTAGGGTGCCGATTGAATCCCACGCACGCAAGGGTATCTCGTTTTTGAATACATATGGAAGGTTGTTGACCATCTGGGTGATTCCGTTGTTGAATCGTGTCCTGCACCTCGAGTGCGCGTTGGTTCCAAAAGCGTACCAAGCTGAAGGCCGGGTTTAAAAGCCCCACCGATGCCAGGGCGTTGTACGATATTATTAATTCCAGACTCCCACGTGTCTTGGCAAGACACGTACCATTACAGCTTTTGGTTGGTTCCCTATTAGAATCTTCTTTTATACCGAGACGCTATCAACGGCTTTCTGGTTGATCAATGGGGTGACTCGCACGCACGAACTATACACGTATGACGCTAATGGGATCCCGGCGGACGGACAGGGTTGCTGACCTCAGCCTATGGAATAGAATTCCGTTGCAGACCTCTCCACTATCTCGCTTTAGACTTCCTCTACGACATGGTAAAGACTGTTAGAACATGCGCTCGGTCTGCTGCATAGCACTATATAGTAACGGGCAGTGGAATGCAACAGCTATGGAGACCATACATGGTGGCGGGCCCCTCAGGCCGGTTTTTGAGGCACCACCACGGAAGCTTCCATCGGCATGGTGGGAATTGTTAGAAGCACGAGGTTTACCCTCCTACGGAATAATCGCGTTGCGATCCATTTATTGGCCACAGGTCTAGAACTGTCGAAGATCAGCCTCATCCGCTTATATCAGACTGTCAGCTGGTTGAGCCGTGCTACATAGAAAATAGGGCTCTGTACTATCTCATATGCATGAATTGTAATAGTGCGCCAACTAGGCAGTTGACGTTTCACAGAATGGATGTGATAATCGCATGCAGATTGCAGACGTAACATTCCAGGTTTCCGCCACGCGATTGACCCCTGCATTATTACTTCATGGTTCTCTATGTTGGTTCGAATTTCTCTAAAGAGAAGTTGACCTTGCATTCCCAGAGCCTGGCATCGACGCTAGACTGGCCCCCCTGGACTGTAGAATAGTAGCAAGCTCTGGGTGTACTAAAGATGGCCTTATTGGTATACCGTATGATCCATAGTATTCGTTATTGAAGTTGCATGGAGGCGGGGGTCCGGTTTACCACGCTGGCATTGTTGAAGACATATTAGAAAGTGAATTCCACCAGCTCTGGTAGTAGATTGAGTCAATGAATCCCTTCCATCCCTACTCTCTTCTCTTAGATCCCTATTAATCTGTGACGATAACTTTCGCTTCCTATATCGATGACATTACACATAGAAATCAGCTCAAAATGTCTTATAACGAGAGAGATATCGTGACAGGTCTTGGTCATGATGCTTCTATGCCAATCGCGATCGTGGGCATCTCGGGCAGGTTCCCCGGAGATGCCACAAGTCCAGATAAACTTTGGGACTTGGTAACACGGAAAAAGAGCGCGCGATCTGATGTGCCGAAGAATCGCTACAACATAGATGCTTTTTACCATCCTAGTGCGGATCATCAAGGGACCACAAGCGCCAGGAGCGGCCATTTTCTGAAAGACGATGTTGCAGCCTTCGATGCCCCTTTCTTTAAGATAACGGCGCAAGAAGCCCACGCTATGGACCCTCAGCAGAGAATGGCCCTCGAGCTGTCTTATGAGGCTTTAGAATCTGGTAATGCTCGCAAATTGATCCGTATTGTTGCGAGCAAGACTAATGCGTTTCCCAGCTGGTATCAGAATTGAAGACGTCTCGGGGTCAGCGATGGGCTGCTACATGGCCTGTTGTGTCAGGGATTATGCCGCAATCCGAGCTATAGACCCGGACGATTACCCGTAAGTGTTGTTTTTCTTTGGTATTTGGCATCCTTTTTACTAAAAATGTTTTAGTCGATACGAGGCGAATGGCAGCATGGGCACAGCCATGATTGCTAATAGAATCTCTTGGTATTTCGATATCAAAGGGCCCAGCATCAGTCTGGATACTGCGTGCTCCTCGTCTCTTGTAGCCCTGCATCTTGCTTGCCAAAGCATTCGGACTGGTGAGACTAAGGCGGTAAGTTGCCTGGAGCTAGACCGCCAAACATAATAGTCCTACCTAAAATGGTGCTAACTGCTGGAGATCGTAGGCGCTCGTCGGTGCGACAAATCTAATATTAATGCCACATACATCAAACCACTTAAGCACTTTGAGCTTCCTGAGTCCAGACGGTAAATCGATGGCATTCGATCATAGGGCGAATGGATAGTATGTGGTCCACTATCCCTATCTTATTCAATATTCATAGAAATAATGGCTAACCGGCGCCATCTAGTTCGCGTGGAGAGGGTGTATCGGTGATAGTAGTAAAATCTCTAGCCGATGCACTCAGAGATGGTGACGTCATCCGAGCAGTCGTTAGAGGCACGTCCGTCACGCAAGATGGACGAACGCCAGGTACGGAACCTGACCATGTTAATTGGATTTGACTAACGGTTTAATAGGGATTAACCTACCCTCATCCGAAGCGCAAGAAGCTTTGATTAGAGCGGCTTATGCTAACGCTGGATTGAGTCCTGATCAGACTGGTTTCTTCGAGGCTCACGGACCAGGTAAGATATCTGCAGAAAATTCAGGGGCATCTTCTGACCGGTACCCAGGCACACCTGCGGGCGATCCATTAGAAGCGTCCGCCATTGGAGCTGTTTTCGGAAAAACGCGAACGGCGGACAACCCATTATATATAGGCTCGATAAAGGKTTGAATCCCAATCCCCTAACTGTCGAACCAACTGCTAACATAATAAGACAAATATCGGACACTTAGAAGCCGGAGCTGGAATAGCCGGCCTCGTGAAAGCTGTTTACGCCCTCGAAAAGGGGCAAATTCCTCCAAATATCTGGTTCGAGAAGGCCAATCCTAAACTGGACTTGGAGAAATGGGGTCTAGCGGTGAGTGCCCGCGACTTCACTTCAACTCGAGAATCGTCGCGGTAGAACTTAACACTGATTTCTCTTCAGGTTCCAACCGAGTTGCTTCCATGGCCCACCGATGGGTTGCGCAGGGCCAGCATCAATTCATTTGGTTACGGCGGAACCAATGCGCACTGCATATTGGACGATGCCTATCATTACCTCCAAGAGCACGGGCTTACCGGGCGACATAACACGACAACCACCGTACCGGGTCGTAGAGTAGAGCACCAGCCAACCGAACTGACCAATCTTATATCGCCAACTGACACCTCATTCACTTGCTCAGATATCAGTGGTTCAGTCTCGGAGAATGCCAGCGTACGCGGGAGAACTTCCTCAGTTTCCGATATCACTGAATTTGGGGAGAATCCCGCCACCCCACAGCTGCTTGTATGGTCATCACACGAACAGAGCGGGATCAGCCGGATGGCGACTAGCCTTCAGTCGTACCTGAAAGATCAACGAATATCACCCGTAGACGAGCCAACTCTCCTGAAACGACTAGCTTACACCCTATCTAGTCGGCGTAGCAGGCTCTCGTGGTCATCGTTCATCGTGGCATCCAATGTGGGTGAAGCGCTGAAGGCGTTCGACATCGCGAACAAGCCTATGCGGCCTGCCCAGAACCTTTCTGCGTTATTCGTGTTCACAGGCCAAGGAGCGCAGTGGTTTGGAATGGGTCGAGAACTTCGCGCCTATAGCACCTATAACAACAGCTTGATAGAAGCGACAGCTCATCTTAGATCACTAGGCTGCGAATGGGACCTGTTGGAGGAGCTCGCCGCCTCAGAGACCGAATCGCGTATCAACGAGCCCCAGATTAGCCAGCCTGCTTGCACCGCAGTCCAAGTCGCGTTAGTCGATCTATTTAGGGAGTGGGGTATACTCCCGTCCATCACCGTTGGACATTCCAGTGGTGAGATAGGAGCAGCCTACGCAAAGGGAGCCATCTCGCGCCAGTCTGCGTGGACGATTGCCTATCATAGGGGACGTCTCTCGGCTGGTTTATCCACCGTAGGGGCTATGCTCGCCGCCGCGTTGAGCGAACGGGATGCACAAGCGTATATCGACAAGGTTTCGGCAGAGCCGAAACCAGTAGTGGCCTGCATCAACAGCCCCATCAGCGTCACGATATCTGGGAGTGTGGAAGCCATAAACGAGGTCCAAGGTTTAATAGGCACCCAGGCTTGGTGCAGAAAACTCCTCGTCAAGACGGCGTACCACAGTCCCTTCATGCAGGAACTCGCCCAGCCGTATCTCAAGTCCCTTGAGGGCATCCAGGCGGACACGAGCGCGGGTACGGGAGTCCGCATGTTCTCGTCCGTCACTGGGGAAGAGATCGGCGACGAAGCACTTAGGTCACCCCAGTACTGGGTAGATAACATGGTATGTCCAGTCAAGTTCAATCATGCGGTAAAAGCAATCTTGAACTCCCCGGAGCTCCTCGGTAAAACAATTGCGGTGGTGGAATTTGGGCCCCATGGTGCCTTGCAAGGTCCAATCAAGCAGATCTTACAGGCACAAGAGGGAAAACGACAGGATATTCATGCCCTCAGCCTTCTAACACGGAAACAAGACGCGATCCACACTACTCTCACCGCTGCTGGCGCTCTTTACCAAAGGGGATTCTCGGTGGATGTCACCAAGGCCAACCTTCTCGATCCTGCAGAGGAGCTTCCCACCCACTTGGTGGACTTGCCACCTTTCGCGTGGAACCACAACTCGAGATACTGGTATGAAACGGCTCTCTCGGCCGCTTATCGAAACCGGAAACAGCCAAAGCATGATTTACTAGGAGTTCGAAATGAATTCTCCAACGACGGAGAGCCGAGCTGGCGTAAGTACCTCCGCTTATCAGAGATTCCTTGGCTCAGGCATTATATGGTCAATGACAAACCAATTCTCTCCTTCTCTGGAGTGCTTGCCATGGTCGTTGAGGCTGTTCGTCAAACTGCCGAGCCCGCCAAAACAATTGAAGCTTTCCAGCTACGAGATGTCTTCCCCGGAGCACCGCTTGTTCTGAGCGAGGCTGAGGATAGCCCCGTCGAGACTAAGTTGCAGTTACGTCCTTGGCGGGTAGCCTCTAGATCCTTGACAACGTATTGGAAGGAGTTTACCCTATCGAGTCGTAGCCGTGAGGGCGAGTGGACGCAACATAGTACCGGCCTTATCAAGTTGAAATACGCTGCGAATGACCAATTCTCAGCTTTTTCCAATGAGGAAGCCTTCATAGCCGAAAGCTACCGTGCAGAGTACTCACGTATAGCGAGCTTGCCGTTGCAAGAGCGCAGTACGGCTAAGTTTTATGAGAAGGTGAGCACTTGAGTCCGTCCTAACCAGTACGTCGAGACGTCGCTAACGTAGAATATAATAGTTCTCCAAACTTGGAATGCAATGGGGTCCGACGTATCAGACACTCGTGGATTCGCGTGCAGGGGGCACCGTTATCTGTAGCACACTAGAGATTCCAGATACGAAGTCGCTCATGCCCCAGAACGTCGAATCTCAGCACATCGTTCACCCCACCACTCTCGACAGCGCATTCCAAATGTTGATGGCTTGCGATGGAGTGGCGAAACCCACGGTTCCCAAATACATAGAGCGAATCCAAATCTCGGCCAAATTGCCCACTCAAGAAGGTMCCCGCCTCCGAGGCTTCGCCGATATCAAGGAGAGACGCTTTGATGGAACGAACGGCACCGTTGTGATCTCGGGCGAGAAGTGGGATGAGCCCCTAATCATCTTCGAGGGCCTAAAATCAACGGATTTTGCCGCTAACACGGAAGCGCGGGAAGACGCACAGGCTCAAATCGAGGCTCTGAAGAAACTAGGAGCATACCCGACATGGGACATCGATGTAGAGAATTCGGCCAACGCGACCAAGGAATTGCTCAAGGAGACCTGCTTGAAGGCGCCTCAAGCCGAATACTCGGTAGTTCATGATCTCGAGTGGGCCGCTTACATCGTATGCAAGAGGGCTACTAAGCGATTCAGCCCCGAGGATACCGAAAAGATGGCGCCGCACTATCGGATCTACTATAATTATATGAAGCGCCAATGTGAGCTTGGCGCAGCCGGGAAGCTGCCCTGTCAGACTCTCGAGTGGATGGTGGCTGGCGAAGCTGTTGAGGACGAAGTCTTGGCACGAGTTGCAAAAGCGAGCCTGGAGGGAGAGATGATGTGCCGCATCAACGACAACATGTCCAGCATGCTCCTAGGCGAAGTAGAGGCATGGGAAGTGATGAGTCGCGATAACCTGCTCAACAACATGTACCGTTACGGTCTTTCTGACGAACGCACCCCCGCGATCCAGTGCGAGTATATCAAGCGCCTGTCGCACAAGAGACCTCTTCGTATTCTCGAAGTAGGAGCCGGCACGGGAAGTGCCACGAGTCGAATCCTCTCCAGCCTCGGGCCGAACTTTGCGGGTCGATTGCTGAAGTACACGTACACTGACATTAGCGGTGTCTTCTTCGAAGCGGCTAGCGAAGAGTTTAAAGACTACAGTGTCATGATGGATTTCAAAGTCCTGGACATTGAAAAGGACCCTTCGCAGCAGGGACTAGAGGAGGGGTCGTATGATCTTGTTGTCGCCTTCCAGGTTCTGCACGCGACATCGTCCATCGGAACAACCTTGGCTAACTGCAGGAAGCTACTGAAGCCAGGCGGACACCTCATTGTCACGGAACTGACAAACAAGATTGCAAGACGTTCAGTCGTCTTCGGAGTCCTCTCTGGATGGTGGCTGGGTGAAAATGACGGACGACAATGGGGGCCTGAGCTTTCCGAGGAGGAATGGGACACTCGACTACGTGCGCAGGGATTTTCGGGCGTTGACTGGTGCTTCCGCGATCGCGAAGATACTGGCCACTCCTCATCCATCATCGCATCTACCGTCCCGTATGAATCTAAGAATGAGCTGCCAAGTAAAGTAGTAATTGTCACGTCGCCACTCGAAAGCGTTCATACCACGAAGTCGATAGTCAAGCAGCTGTCGGATCGCCTCACAGCAAGCGGGGTTTCCGTGGAACAGAAGCCGCTCCTGGATCTTGCTAACTCCGACTTAAGCGGGACGCGATGCATCGCCACGTTCGAACTTGAACAGCCACTGCTAAGTTCGATTAGAGCTGATCAATATGATGCCCTGAAGCACATGGTTCTTCATTCCGAAGGTACTCTGTGGCTGACAAGGGGTGGTACCTCCATAGATACCCGAGCGCCAGAGCTCAATATGGTCGCAGGATTCGCACGAACCATTCGAGGCGAAGCTCCAGAGGTGAAATTTACGACGTTAGACCTCGATCCTGATGTACCTTCTGAGGAACCGATAGTGACAGAGACAATTTTGAAGGTGCTCCGCCTGCAAGGAGAGCCCCTTAACTCCGACCATGAATTTGCCGAGAGAAAGGGAACCCTTCACGTCCTTCGCATATGTCCTGACGAAACTCTTAGCAGGCTTCTTACCCCAGAAGAATCCCGAGGAGATCAATTGACACTGCAGCCCATCAAGCAACCAGGCCGACCGCTGAAACTCGACTTGAAAACTATAGGTGAACTCGACAGTTTCTATTTTAGCGATGATGATGACTATTCAAAGCCCCTAGGTGACCTGGAAGTCGAGATCGAGGTTAAAGCTGTTGGATTAGACCCGTACGACATGGCGGTCGTATTAGGTCAGCTCTGGGATCCCACTCTCGGCGTCGAATGCAGTGGCGTGGTAACTAGGGTGGGCAAAGACGTTGCCGAGTTTAGCCTTGGAGACCGGGTGATGACTTGCGCATCGGGCTGGTACAAGACCTTCATTCGGAACACGCAAAACATGTTCCAAAAGCTACCAGACGAGATGACCTTCGAAGAGGGCGCGACCATGATGATATCTTACGGAACGGCAATTCATAGCATTTTCAATGTTGCCCGGCTCCAGGCAGGAGAGACGATACTAATTCACTCAGCAGCGGATTGTGTAGGCCAGGCTGCGATCAGCGCAGCCCAGCACGTCGGTGCCGAGATCCTAGCTACAGTCTCTTCAGAGGCAGAGAAGCAATTCCTCGTTGAGCACTATCACATCCTCGATGACCACATCTTCAGTAACAAGGACGACGGTTTCGTGCAGGGTGTCAAACGAATAACGAAGGGGCTAGGCGTACAGGTTATCCTGAACTCGCTAACTGGTGAGCTGCTAAGGCAGACTTGGCATTGTATTGCGCCTTTTGGCCGATTCATCGAGCTTGGAATGAAAGACATCCGTAAGTGCGAAGTATTTTGGATCTTCCCATAAACATATACTAACGCCAAGACGCAGGGAGTAACACTGGGCTTGATATGGTGCCTTTCGCCAACAATGCCATATTTGCCGGTGTCAACGTCTTGACCATGTATCGAACAAATCGGCCTCTATTCAGCAAGCTTATGACTGATGTCTTCCGTTGCTACAAGGAGGGAATCATCAAGCTTGTCAAGCCGCTGCATATCTTCAAGTTTTCGGAGATCGCAGAAGCGTTCCGAATGCTCCCGGCAAGGAAGCACGGAGGAAAGATTGTCCTTCAAGTTGTCGATGACGACAAAGTACCAGTAAGCTAGGTCCCAGGGGAGCCTCTTTTCTAGTATAGAGCGCTAATCGTAACACAGACGACTCCTGCCAAGCCGGCTGAGATTCAATTACGTTCTGACGCTACTTATATCATTCCAGGTGGAATGGGTGGTCTCGGCCGATCTTTAATGAAGTGGATGGCTGCGAAAGGGGCGCGATATCTGGTCGCTACCTCCCGATCTGGTGCTAAGGATCCCCGGGCGCAGCAATTACTTGAGGATCTTTCTCAACTCGGTGTAAAGGCGAAGGCCTTCGCCGCTGACATTGGTTGCATAGAGCAATGCCAAACAGTCCTGAGGCAAATAGCAAACGAGGGATATCCGCCAATACGCGGAGCGGTTATTATGGCAATGAACGTCAAGGTATGAATTCGAATAGAACGGTATTGGGTGGTGGGTATGCTAACATGATACTCAAGGACTCGATGTTTGAAACGATGGGCTTCGATGCTTGGTGGGCAGCATTAAGACCCAAATATCGGGTAACGTTGAACATGCACCGGATGTTGCCGAAGGACCTAGATTTCTTCATAACCATGTCTTCGGCAGCAGGGCAGATTGGATCGATAGCGCAAAGCAACTATAACACTGGTAAGCCATCTCTGGCCGTATCAGATTATGTTTGGACTTCATCTAACTACGAGATAGGTAATACGTACCAAGATGCCGTCATGCATTACCGCCGCGCTCAAGGTCTGAAAGGAACCAGTATCGACCTTGGCTGGATGGGTGAAATAGGATTTGTTTCAGAACAAGGGAAGGTGCCCGAAATCGTGCGGGCCGGTGCGCCCCAACTGACGGAGAAACAATTCCTCGCGGTTATAGAAGCCGTCATGGCAGACCAGGTCGGAACGCAGCCGGTTCTGGGCCTTGCCAGTGGCGGGTTGGTGAAGGCCAATGGGGATGATGACCCTTACTGGTTCTCGGATGCACGGTTCGGACCACTGAGCGTATATGATACGCAGGCACAGAATGGAGCCGGATCGCAGAACCGCGCAAAGAGCAACGCTGCTGCTGATTTCGCGAGTATACTAGGATCTGCAGCTAGCTTAGACGACGCAAAGGGTGTCGTCTGTTCAGCATTAATGGCGAAACTCGCGAAGAGCTTGATGATGGAGCTAGAGGATCTCGATAGCGCTCGGCCGATCAACACATACGGAGTCGATAGTCTCGTTGCAGTAGACATTAGAGCATGGGCGCTCAAAGAGTTACAGAGCGTGGTGCATGTTTCCGAGATCCTGCGGAACGTTCCGATGCTGGAGTTGGCGGGGACTATTGCTTCGAAGTCGAAATTCTTACCGGAGGCACTTCGAGATGGTGCTGCTGCCCAGGCATAAATATACCTAATGAAATGGATTTAAGGGTACGAATTATGACATGATATGATAGGCTTAAGTTTGGATACCTATGGATCAGGGGCTTTGGATGGTGGCTTGCTGTTTTGCAACTGGTTAGAGATTAGAAGTATAATATGATATATAAATCGGTTAATTCACTCACCAATTCTATCACATTATTCGCCTCAAAGCTGTTGCGAGACTCGTCGTCAGCCTTGTCGATGGGAAGCACAGATAATGCTTCAACTCAATTCTGCCAAGATACCAGTGACTTCATTCGCATCGACATATTCAGATTCGGCGTTTGAGAGACAGGCCGAATGGACAAATGTTGACCGTTCTCTTTCTTTCAGCTTGAGTCGATGTGATAACTCCCCGGCATTATGCCTTCTGATACCACCACCAACGATGGTCTCGATACCGAGCGATTCAGCTCTCGTGATAATCTTACCCAACATAGAAATGTTATTCGCTGCGTGCCCAATACCGCCTGATGTGAGTATGGCGTCAAAGCCGCAAGCTACCAGATCATCAAGTGCCGTACTCCAAGAGTCGCGCTCGTCGAGATCTGATATGCCATCGTCACAGCTCACTATTTCGTCAAATGCCCGATGAAAGACAGTCTTGAACGGGCGAGCTGTTTCGACGAGCCTACAACACCTATCCTTGTCGACCCAGCATCTATTTGTGTGACCATGGAATCCATTAGTCAGCTGAGGGGTCTCCTTCAAAATCCCAAATACGAAGCCGTCTCCACGTGCGTCGTTAAGGAGGCCCGTCTCTTTGAACCTTCGGATATCGGCGTCCATCTGCTCAAATTCTTCGTCCGAGTAGATGAAATCGCGTGCATGTGCTCCATGTGGTGGGCCTCGAGGTCTGATCATGATGCGAACGGGGACTTCGATGTGGGTTACACTTGCAAGATCTTCAAGAGAAGGCGTCAGCCCCCCATCTGGATATGAGCCGGCAGCGTTGAGCTCAATGCGCAATGCACCTAATTCAACTGCTCTTGAGGCAGCCTTTGCCCCAAAGACAGGGATTTCAAGCCCGATACCCATATTACCTTGTTTAAATTGTTGATATACCAGGCATGGACCACTGTCAGGCCAAAGCCGAAGTTGTGTCCTAGCGAATTGAAGGTGTTGAGGGAATGGAAGACCAATGAAAAGTGATCCTTGGAGGGGAAAGGAGACATTGAGATGACATGTGGCCCGTGCGTTATTACCCAGAACTTAGACTAGCATTTCGTTATCGATAGCTGTACTACCACACTATTCAGGGGTTACATGTAACTTCACACCTCGAGGAAATAAGACAACATCGACACGTTTCTAGCTTCACCAATACAACAACTCACTACAATATGGTAAAACATCGCGAACCATGAATAATCTAATACAATAACACATCGCAGAACATCAACCGCATGCGGTTATGACGAAACATCCCCTAACCGTCCAGTTGCTGCCCTTCTAATCCTTCAAGCCAGCTCATTTCCTCCACAACGACGCACCAGATGATCACTCCGTACTCGAGTAGTTACCACCCTTCCCCGGGACATATCTCTCATCTCTCACAGCATCATATCCAATGTTGCCATCGTCCCAGTTGATAATAGCACCCCTACCCATATCCTTATAGTTAGCAGCTCGGACACCTCCAGCAGATTGGGCTTCAGTGCCGTTTGATGCCTCTGCACCTTCACTCACGTCGTCTCGATTATTCTCACCCTCCTGAACGAAGAGTGACTCGTCTACTGAACCGTTGCTTGCAGTTCGAGAAAGCGAGGAAGGATAGGTCGTGGTGTACGAGGAATAGCTAGCCAACGACTCTGGACTGGGGTGTTGCCCCGTTTGGTATCCCGAAGCGAAGCCGTGGTGAAGAGTCTGGGGACTATCAGTCGAGTATCCGCTAGGGATTCGACTGGCAGTGGTGGTCTGCGGCACGGCAAGCGGCGAAATGGGTTGTGACAGGGCAATAGAGCGGTCTCCCATTTCGTAGGTCCTTGTGAACTCAGGGTACAGATCCCGTCCTGCGACTCCGCTGGCAAAAGTCTTCTGTGACTTGGGGTATACGGAAGTTGGTAATGACCCAGGAGCCGAACGCTTCCCCGCTTGATAACCCCAGACGAAATTTTCAGCCAGGTTGCTGTTGGTGGGCCTGCTAATAACAGGCGTCTGGTACTGAAATGGAGATGAACTAGGGGCGAACGACGTAGGTGGCGCCGCCTTCCAGCCGAATGAGACGTCCTGATGATTAGCGTAGGCAAGATTGCTGTAATTGGGACCTGCTGATCGTGAGGGTGGCATGACTTGCGGGCCCGCGGGGGCGAGGGGACGCAGAGGTCGGGGCGGACGAGATGATCCGCGGGAAGACGCACGAGTAGAATGGCGCGAAGCCGCGCGGGTAGCAGGACGAGTTGAGGGGAGTTCCTTGCGAGCGGTAGACTCTACGGAAGGTATGACCTCTTCGTTCTGACGTGGACGGGTCGCACTAGGGGCAGCAGTGGGAAGAGGACGCCGCGACGCATTGGAGTTGCCCTCCTTCGAAATACGACGGCGAGGTCGCTTGGTGCGAAGATTGAGTATTTCGCGGTTCGGCCCTACATCCAAGGTGTTGGCACAAAAATGAATAAAATCAATAGGGACAGCATACCGAGCTTTGCCAGGTACTCATTGACATAAGCCGTTGCGTTGGGCGATCTTCGTTCGCCTTCGATGTTCTGAAAGTAATGTTCGACTAAGTCAGTCTCGGTCAGCGTCTCTCTTATCCGTGAAGTTAAAATGAGTAGCAAAGGGCTAGTTTACATAACATCGTGCTAGTGTACATCCGGCGAACACCTCCTTGGCGCTCCATCGCCCGATGCATCTCAGAGGCGAGCTGATCCCATGTCTTTTCAGGGTTGGCTCGGTCGATGCCGACACGTTTTGATGATTGAGCGACGGCGGTTCTCCAGAAGTACCTCTCTTCGAGGTCAGACCACACTTTTCCCACCATCTTGCCGATTTGCAATCGGAAATTATTCAATGATGCTTTAAAGTATGATTGTACTCGTTGGGTATTTTAGATCTCAACGTCCTTTGTAAGGTAAGAGAACTATTGGAAGCTGTAGAATGAGAGGATGAATGACAGAGACGGTTGGGGAAGGAAAGGTTTGAAGGATAGAATATGCTTATATGATATTTATATGGTCTACAACAATTCCCATTTCCGACCAGTTTCACAATAGAAGGGCAAGTTTAACCTAGCCCCTCCATGCCTTGGCGGGAGGATGAGTAGATGCCTCAAGATCAGACCAATGTGATTCAGGAACAGAACAACCCAGTACATTAACAACTCAGTAGCTCTCCTGTATCTCCGGTTGTGCTGGGATAACCCGTATACAGGGCTCTGATCGAGGCGCACATGAAGCTGACCGTTGGGGATGACCAGATGTGTATCCACCCTCAACTAAATCGCTGTGGTCAATGTGAAGTTCAGAAAATTGAACTGCTAGCATGAGGCAAGTACTAACCCGACAGTATCAAGTGCAGCCCCCGGAGAGCTGTATAGGTGGGTACCTCCCATGCTGCATCTAGCTGTAATGTGGCCCGTGAACCGGTATCCCGGAGCTCCAAGATCTGTTTTGGCAAGAACTGCCGGTTTTTCTATCTGATGTCCATGTATTCCTTTGTACCTGATTCCCCCGCCTCCCATGGCGTGAGCGTCATGAGGACCGGACTTGGTGATGGTGTGGGACAGATGAAGCGAACTAAACCGCCATGCAGCAAGATGATTAATCTCCGACCCACGAGCTCCTCCGAGCCTCCTAGCTGGGCGTTGTGGGGGCTCCGTAAGACTCAGCAATAGAGGATGAGAGATCTTAGCATTCGCCAAAACGTCCTGCTTTAATATCATCTCGACTTTTTCAATGATGTAAGGCGGGCATGTTTCTGACAAAGACAGCAAACAGCAGTGCGTGGAGGGGGTTTTACTTGAAGTTGTCTCCATACTTGCTGACGGGTATCACAATACAACTACGTCAGAGGGAGCAGAACCGGTTAGAAATCATTCGCAGAGGAATTGAAAACCAGCTTCGGGGCCATTAAATGAAAGTAGAATGCAGCCTTAGGCAACTACTTGTAGGTACCTTTCCTCGCTCTCAACTTCCCTCTAAACACGTCGCTGAACCAGATTATCTTGTCTATTCATAACATCTCTGGCGTAGTTATACTTGTGTACTTACCTCAATCAGATTGAATATGAAGTTATGTACATTCATTATATGAGCTCATTGACAAACTTGTTTCTACTCAATTGATGATGTGTTCTATTACTTAGCGTTGTCAGTGAGTTTCCTCTAGTTTGGGATAACTCATATTATTCTATACCGGCGTCAACAGAACTAGAGGATTCGCTGTGCCATCTGTAATCCTCTTTCCTCATACATCGGTGTTGATAGAAATGCCTGGCTTCCAGATACAGTTTCTAAAACAGGGAGTTCGTGATACAGGACAGTCTGCCTAGATGTAGCCCTAACAAGGGCGAGCCACCTTAATAGATCAACCAAGTAGCTTCACATTGTCACATAACCGACAATCCTTCTCTCATGTATAATCTCAAGCCTCGTAGTACTACTAGCTGATTTAGTTCAAATTATTGCGATAAATACCCTATTCTAGTAGATCTCAACACATCAGGTCGTTCCTCCCTAAGAATAACGAGCTGGTCTCAACGAAGGTCAGCCAAGAATCAGTCCATCAGTCCTTATTGCAAATAAAACAAATCTCTTCACAACAGGGGCTTGCTCTCATGCTCCCACGGAACCTTGAAACTTTTCCAAGCTAGATGTACTACACAAAGTCATCATTGGTATTCCTGTAGCTTATCCGACAAAACCCTTGTTGAAGTATGTTGAGATCCATGGATGGTTAAGGAAACTGTGTGGCGCGCGTAACAAGCTAATGTAGTGGCCCAGGCGCAGTGTTCCGTGCCATTGGAGCGATTTATAGTACGGTTTTGTGGGTATAATCAATCGAATTTCAGACACCATAGGCCATCCATGGCGATGAGGATGAAAGTGAAGTTATTTTGGATTAGTGCGGGACATGTGAATAATAGTGGGTCATTCGGCAAAACGCCGGGGGTAGCTAATGGAGGGAAGGTGCAACCAGGCAGGGTACTTAGTACACCACGGCAGACGCCATTGCACCTTCCCTTCGAGAACTCGTAGGGGCACTTGCCTTAAAAGAGTTCCTCCGTGGCGCAATTGGCTAGCGCGTCTGACTGTTAATCAGGAGGTTGAAAGTTCGAGCCTTTCCGGGGGAGTTCCTTCCTTTTTTGCTGTTGATTATTTTTTCTCTTATTTCGGAAATTTACTATTTTCTCTTTTATTTAATTGCCGTTTGAGAGCCTCGAAATACGACAAATCGCATCCTAAATAATTTTGCGTCATCGATTAATATTTTGTGTGCAGGTGGCTATTAGGGATTTTGATTTCTAATTTCCCCCATCGCCGCACCTTTCTCACCAGACCCACTTCGTTATTCAACCCAGAAACTTTCAATCAACTCCAACTCGTCAATGATACTTGATATGGTCAGAAAGCCCGCCAGAATCTAGTGGCACAGCTGTCTATGAGAGAGCACCAAGGTAGCAGGCTCGTTAATAGTCGAACGGGTACATAATCCTATATGTCAATCTCCGCAACCATACTCCCTCTCCTTACTATACAGTTCCTGATTTAATTAATAATTCGCATGTTCTACATATCTACAAAATCCATCAATACTACGCGTAAACCTCAGAAATAATCCGGAATTCCTTGCTCGCCAGCATATCCATTCGCACGATTAGTAAGCGTGACGTATTCTAGCCCTCTTTGGGAATACATTTCCCTATGGACGGTATTCGGCTCGATATGTTGCCCTCTGTGCAATTTCAGTGTGTCAGCCAGTTTGCTCGTCAAGGCGGTCGGGCATATCAGCGACCACGTCTCCCAACTGGCCAGTGATGGCGGCTTCCTCCGGGTCTCGTCGAGCAACCAACTCATCGATCAGAGCTCTCACTCGGATCGCTCGAGCATCGTCTATAATGAGTGATGGTATGTATATTGGATCTGGTAGAGAGCGCGTGTATGGTAGGTCAGATGAGGAAAGAAAGGCTAATTAGCAGCCCAAAATTATGGTAGAGAGTGTGTGTATGTGACAGATGAGATAGATACGAGAGTCGCCGGTTCGTAAAGGAACCGGTTGGATGACGCTTCTAGGATAAGGAAAAGAGAGAAAGGGGGGKAGAGCGCGTAGTAGATTTGGATAATCGTTGAGATAAAGAGAGTATGTGTTGTCGTGGGTGGTGAGAACCAAAGAGAGAGATTGAAAGATTGCGAAGATCTGTTCGCCGCCAATGAAAACATCCCAGTAAACACGTCTTGAGATGAAGAACATTTGGCCAAGATGTAGCAATGCGATGTGTACGGAAAACGTCATTCACCAGACAGCCTAATCCTTACGACTTCAAACCAGTGTAAGTCCTTGCACCTTCGTAATCTCCCAGCCGAAAGCTGAGGACACATCATATGATTATCTCGCTGTTACTATCATCATAATATCAATGGAGAATGTGATCGGTACCGAGTATCGACTGTGTGCAGCGGTCAAGGATCTGTATTTGGTTTAACGGCTCAAGACTTCACTCAACAACATTTCGTGTGGCGAGATTAGTAAGAAGGAAGTTTTTGCGCCGTCCTTGTGGATTTCATAGTTTGAGACGATTCACATACCCGGCATTCCACGAAATTGAGCTTTATGATTTCTCGTGAAGAGCTCATGGACATAGTAGACTTCCACACGGCCATCAATCTGTGGCGAGATCACTACAAGCCTCCGGGGGGAAGCAACAGTAGAAGCGCTGCCGCCGCCGCTTCTTACGACTCGCTTGACTGTTTACTAAGCACAGATGCCAGCGGGAACGGCTGACGGTCGGCTGTGGTGGACGGGATCTGGGAGTTCAGGCCATCACAAGACCTAATTGATCTCAGAGGCATGGTTGTTACTTATTCACATTTCGACACGCCTTGTGTGTTCTCAAGAGATACCAACCATCTTAATTCCATTTCGCGATCCTGGCTCTCAACAAATCAGCCATTATATGCTTCAGGTCCGGCTTACGAAGAGTTACGACAGGGTGAATCTCACAGCCGAGAATGGACGAGTATGCGAAGAGGTCTTGTGTCTATCTGATTAGAATTCAGAATCGAAGCGGTCTCGTCCTAGTAGTTAATCCCATGCTGTCTTCAACACTTCGCAGCCGCACTCAAGACGTACCTTCCCGCAAATAAGTCGCTGAGATCGAGCTATTATAATGCAACCGAGTCCCATTTAGATCCGGGTCGCACCTTCCAGACGACCAATATAACAAGCTCCTTAGACTGTAACATCGGGGTATCAGTTATATATCTACGTCTAGAAGTCTTGCGGCCGGATCAAAACTATCATATGAATAATACAATTACAGAAGTTAACATAAACCAACCTAGCAGTTTACAAAGGTAATAAAACGCCAGCTAACTCGGCCAGGCCTATAGAAGCATGTAAATTACCCGGCCTTTCCAGTAATACCTTAAGATACAACTAGAATATGAAGGTACGTTACGGCGGCTCCTTCATTAACTAGGTAGCTTGTTTATCAAAGACTAATTTTCCGCGAGAACACTGAGCGCACCGGAATCGCCCCGTATACATATTCTGACCCATCTCGGTTTACTATACGAGAATCCCTATAATCATAGTTCAAGGGACGCTCCTTCTCCGAGTTAACCGAGTGGGAGCCGGAAGCTCGCCGCGTAACACTGCAAAAAGATATGAAATATCACTAAAAAATCAACAAAATGTAAACGGTCACTAGGTGACTCCCCCGGAAAGGCTCGAACTTTCAACCTCCTGATTAACAGTCAGACGCGCTAGCCAATTGCGCCACGGAGGAACTCTTTAAGGCAAGTGCGCCCCGGCGAGTTGGGTCCCGGAGGACTGGTGAAAAGAAAAATTTGCAGCTATACATATACCCACATACACACCGCTTTAGTACGAGCAGTCAGACCCACCTCCTGGCATCTTACAACTCTTACGAACTCGATCTAATCTAGCACACGCATGTAAAATCCAGGACTGACGTTAACCTACGGGGTTTTGAACGAGATATTAACTGGCTTGTACGATATTGAAAGGTCCCTCCCAAGGCGTGGTTGTGGCATATCATAACGGTTCTTGGCTAACGTTGGCTATTTATGTTGTACAGAATACGTAAAGGAGAAAATACGCACTGCAATGATGCTATGGATATAAAAAACGTTGAAATATTCATTATATAGTAATCTTACACGGCTAACAGCAAAGCTTTGGGCCCCGAGTGTTGCTTCAGGTTTAGTAGAAGGGCCGTGACCGGAGAAGTGATCATAAGGGGCACAGTCTGAACAGCGTTTCATAGAGTTCACCAAACTACAGAGACTGATGTTATGTTATTTAGATGTATCTCTCAAGATGGTTGTGTTATCGGACCTGACTGAGAATCTCATATGAAAACTCGATCTTCCCTAGTGTATTAGTCAGCAGTCAGAGGAAAACGCGGCTCTGTTGAGCTCTGTGTACAGCGACGAGCTCAGCGTGGTGAGAAGCTAGACTACATGTACGACAATAAATACTACAAGCATAGCTCTTCCGACCACATTACGGGGTATATTTGCCTGATTCATGAGAAGTATTGCGTTGCTTCACCGTTGAAGACTACTCGAATGGGCTATGAGGATCAGGCGCCTGGAAACCGCGTCTCATTAAGAATGGCCCGAGTCGTTGCTCCAGCTTGGAAAACTGTGTGCTTTTAGCAGAAACGTACGAGTAGTGCAAGAGGCCGAACGTACCACACTCTTCTCATTCAGGGGCTTGACGCCGTCCTTAATCCATAAACCCCAGCTTTCCATCATGTTGGCCAGCATCATATCAGTCAGTAGACGGTCCCCTATGATGGCAATTTGGCTCGGATGGGTTACTCCAACTTCGGGGTGGGCCTTGAAATGGGCCATGATCTCATCGCCGCAACCTGGCTTCTTCACCCGATGAGACAGCACTGGAACTCCGGTTACACCTTCGAGCTCCTTTGCCATGCGTCCATCGCGGTCGTACGTGGTTGCCCCCGCGGTATTAGATACTATCAGAAGACGATGATCTGGGTACTCTTTCTGGAGTTGTTGGAACCTTTCCTAGTTACTGGTCAGTGTCTGCGGTGCTCTGCTATGGAGCATGGCGAGAAACACAGACGAATCGGCGCAGGTATTCACGTCCAATCCTAACGGCCACTTACCTTATAAGCCGGATACACCTCGTTCGTATCAGGGTAGGCAAAACAATCGTCCTTGTCAAGTACTACAGCCCTAATGTCCACTTTCTTGCCTCGGCCCTCAAATGCTTTTCCAAGCGGACTAGGTAGGTCGTTGAATGTGGAGACTGTCGCATGGGGAAGACACAAGGAAGGCTTTGCTAAGAGTTTGAAAACGTTGATGGTTCCGGAAAAATTGAGATTCATGATAATAATAGGTAAATGCCCATTAAAGGCTTGCTCCCTTAGATAGAGAATTGAACTGGAATTGCATGAAGGGGATTACTAGACAATGCCTGGAAGGGAATGGATTGTGTTTGATTCCTTAACACAATTTTCAGGTTGTCCAAGGCTTGTTGAGCACTTATACAATGCGCTATGGAGCGCTGTAATATCTCGTTTATAGTTGTTTTATAGGGTCGCACTAGCTAAATCTTAGGTTAGCGATTGCCCCGGAACGTTTTTACGTCAGCTTGCGGCTCCGAACCTGCCAAGTCTCTCCCTGTAACGGTGCGGCAAAGCCCGGCTACGACTTTACAGGCCCCTACCAGGCCCCTACTGCAAGGCGCCCCACAGCGTACTGAACGCGATAGTCAGTCGCGATAGTGAATGAAATCATCCGCGCCTGATTCCTTAAAAGTTCTCCCAAATCGTTTTCTACTCTGTGCATCCCCGGAACTTCACATCGCCTTCATACTACCGCGATGCCTATGATATAACGGCCCTTGTAATAGCTAATCTGCAATGGTCCGAACCAAAAAATCGCAGCTTCAGGCTGCGATAACTGGGCCACGAAAGCGAAGCCATGCCGACGAAGATGAACTGACCCAGGACATCCCCCTTAGACGACGGAGTAGCAGACAAACAACCGGCTCGCATTCTAATGGTGCCACAAATGGCGACCATTCCGAATATGATTTTCCCTCGGACGGGGACGATGCACGCCCAGCTGCGGAAGAGACGCCGAGCAAAAGGAGACAGCTCTCAACCGCGACGACCTCAAAGGCCAACGGCGAAGTATCGACTCCTAGAAGTCGTAAGAGAAATGGGGCCGATGTAACGACACCATCCAAGGCCAATGGCAGTACCACCGCTCAGACGCCAAGATGGAAACGAAACGATCGATCTGCGAGGAAAAAGAGTGCAAGAGCTCTAATCGAACAAGTAGTTGGCGGAGACGGGAGCGATGAAGAGGCAGACGAAGATATTGCTAGAGAGATCTACGAATCTAGCGACGAGGACGAGTTGGATGAGGAAGAAGAAGAGGATAACCTACCCGTCGAAGTCGCGACACCGTCAAGAAAACCTCGAGGCCGGCCGAAGTCAAAGCAGACCACGAAGCGGACTAGGAAGAAATCGCCGACTCCGCCACGAGACCTACCCCCACACGAGCTGTATTTCGCACAGAACCGGCCCGGATCCCTGAAGACGTCGAATAACACTCTCGCCTCGCTGAAGCTCCTGACGCACGACGAGTACTTCTCGATTCTGCGCGACTACACGGACCCGCACGCCGAGGATGTCGAGTTCCTCGAGTCGATACACGTCGAGTCGTTCCCGCAGTGGACGTTCGAGCTCTCTCAGGGGTTCAGCGTGTGTCTGTACGGGTACGGGTCGAAGAGGGCGCTTCTGCACAAGTTCGCGAAGCACGTGTACGACAAGTACTCGGACCATATTGCCAACAAGATCGTCATTATCAACGGATACGTGCGGACAAGTTCCCTACGCGAGATCCTGGGCACTGTTGCGAGTGCAGTCAATCCTGCCCACAAGGTGCCGGCTGGTAACGCCTCGGCTATGCTAGATAGTGTGAACGCGCTGCTCTCATCCCACGATGTGGTCGTCACGGTGATCTTGAACTCCGTGGATGCCGCTCCTTTGCGGAGGGCTGGGATACAACCCGTCCTTGCCCAGCTAGCGGCGCACCCGAATATTCGGCTCGTCTGCTCGACCGATACACCGGACTTTCCTCTACTTTGGGACAGCAGCTTACGGTCGTCATTCAACTTCGTCTTCCACGATTGCACGACCTTTGCGCCCTTTACGGCTGAGCTTGAAGTCGTAGATGACGTGCACGAACTCCTTGGCCGGAAGGCAAGACGGGTTGGAGGAAAAGAAGGTGTGACGTATGTTCTTCGCAGTCTACCGGAGAACGCTAAGAACTTATTCCGGTTGCTGGTCGGCGAAGTTCTAGCTGCTATGGATGATGGGGGAGCAACCGACGGCGAGAACCCCGGGGTGGAGTACCGAATTCTGTATAACAAGGCGGTTGAGGAATTCATATGTAGTTCGGAGATGGCTTTCCGGACGTTGTTGAAAGAGTGTGTATACCCCCCTGAATTTGATTATTTTGGATATGCTAACAACTCTTTAGATTCCATGACCACCAGATGATTACGAGTCGCAAGGATGTGCTAGGGACTGAACTCTTGAGTTTGCCTTTCCAGAAAGAAGAGCTGGAGGCAATTTTAGAAGACCTGATGTCATGAGAGGAGGGCGCATTTGGAGAGAGCATTGTCACGATAATCAGCATACCGGATAGACATGAGGATCATAGACGTGGTCACCATATAATACGCATGCTTGCATAAGATACCCTTGGACAATTCAATCTTCCATATTTTCGTTTCTAGCTTCACCTAGAACAGTGTGCTCCTTAGAGTCCGTCCTGTCCACCTCCTTCATCAGCTCACTCTGTCCATCTAACCGCGACCACTTTGGCTTCCCGTCATGTATATCCACAACGCGCTGGCTGTAGAAGATGTGGCATCTAAACACATTTATTCATTAGAGTCTACTTATTTCCCGCCCAGATCTTATGAATTCTGAAACTTACTGAGGATCGAACAATTTCTTGTGCTCGGCATCACTGAACTTGATAATGCCGGGGAACATAAGCACCATATTCCGCCCCTCGTCCATAATAGGCGAGTGGCAATATGCGCAGCTGACCTTGCACGGTAGACGGTGCACCGTCGACTTATCTGGTGAGTGGTAAAACGCCAGTCCCTCAGCGCCCTTCTCGAAATGCAAATCCTCCTTCTCGAAAATGGCCGCCCATTGGAACGGCGCGCCATGCAGAGATTGGCAGTCGACGCAGTGGCAGAATTTCGTGGCCAGCGGCTTATCGCGTGATAACCAGTACTTGATGCGGCCGCAGTGGCAGTGTGCTGTCCACTTCTTGTCGAAGTGCTCGTTGGCCGGGGTCGTCCGGTACGGCGGCTTAGACTTCCAGTCCTCGGTGCTGTCCCGGATTGCGCCTATCTCGGCGCCCGTTTCTGTTTCGCCCCTCGCTACCCCTTTTGCGTTTCTATCTGCCATGTCTTTTTCCTGCTGTTCTAGTGGTGATGCTTGTGGCGTAGAATGGAAGTGCGATTTTAATTGTAGTACGCGCTCGGTGGGGGTATGCTGAATTTGACGAGCCGTGGTGAAGGTTACTGGAGATGGTGATAGCGTCACTGACAGTGAGAATGGAGATGATGTATTAGTGTAGTATGAACGATGACGTCGGAGAGTGGATTGCCAGGTTCTGCTCTGCAGGACCCGCGATTTGAACATTCTTTAGCTGAAAAGTATTAGAATGGAAATCAATTCTTTCTTCCTTCCTCCCATTGCGACTTTTCTGGAGTTTATAACTCTTAGAAATCATGTGGTGAAGCTACAGCATCCTACATCATCGATATAAGTCACCACTTGCTCTATAAGTCTAGATCTCACACCGATATCAAGCTAGTGATGTCGATCAATACATATAAGGTAACGCCTCATCTCGAGTTTTAACCTTCTGTGAGATCCAGCTACGTACTATGACGTTAGAGGAGCTTGATTGAGATTTATGGACGTATTCCCCGCGGAGTGAACATTCCGGGGAGCCTCATCATGTTAGTTACCTCATCACTCTAGACTCTGAAGCTGTTCCCACACCTCGGGAACTAATAGTAAGATAGGCTAAACCGACCTAATTATAGTTGTATTGTAGTCGATATACTATATCCGCCTAGTGACGTCCGTCCGAGGCTCATTTTCAATTGTAGCTGAGTGCAGTTCATGTGATTGTTTCTTATCGGTCATGGAGCACAGCCTATTTAGCTCTAGTTTCATCGTTTCCAGGGACTCGGGTTTCAAAGATGGAAAACTATTATACATATAAATCTTAGGTATCTCCTGATCTAATGGAGCAATAGATACACGCGCTGTGTAGCTTACAATGCAAACTTGGAGACCGATAAAAGAGACTGAGAAGAACGATGACGTGGATAAAGTAACAGCAACTTCMCCCCGCCGGCGCGACCCGGGAACTGAGCTTCAACAAATCAAACACCGTAACACAAGCTCGACTCCACTAAATAGGCTCTTACCTTTGAGGAAATCTCAACATTCGACCTTTTACGTATCTGCTGGCAAGCTCGCTTCATACGTACAAATAATTGTTCATTCAGTGGCCAGGGATTTCAACAAGAAGGTACTTGGCATCCCGGTTCGGCTCTACGAAAAGGATATCCCGCGATTCGATTGAGTGAATACCGACCAAATTGTGTGGGCCGTAGGAAGTCTTGTCGGGTCCCCGCGATGAGCTCACGACAATGCGCTCCCACAAAGCCCTAGAAAGTGAGGATGCGAACGAGGCGCAGTGGGAAGCAGCGCGGGGTGCAGCGGTCGGAGCTGTTAAATGGGGCGCCGCGTCGGCCGTCTTAGGGGGCATTGGCTACATCTTCTCGCCTGTGTACCGGGGATTGACCCCTCAATTCAAAGTGTGAGTGACTCCTTGAATCTTAATATCGTAGCTTGCCATTGAACCCCAGGGCGGCGAGTGATGGAGGCCTCAGACTGGGCGAAGAAACTAAAGGTCAATAGATACCTCCAGATGTCGGGTATGATCCTGGGAAGCATGATTGAAGCCGACTATCGCATGCGGCAGTATGAACAACGGGTGCGCATGCAACGGCGGATAGCACGGGATCGCGCCGTCTGGGCAGACTACGAGAAGGAGCTGATGGAGATACAAAGCGAAGCATCGACATCAGAACCTAAGAAATGAAATCTTCGCCAATAGCAGGGTGTAATTAGCATGGCGAGCCTCCTGTGTTATTAGGTTAGGCAATAAGCCATTCATCTGTACAAATGCACATAAATATTCCACTGCTTTTGATTCTCGTATCAGTTAGCAATCGGGAAATCTCCTGGGAATTTATGACCTCGTAAACGCCAGTGCCATGCCATGCAAATATCTCAAGTCCATTTCGCCAGTTCCCCTCTCGCCTTACATATGCCCTCTTCCCTGATTGCAAGGCTTACTAGGTATTCCTCTACTTGCTCTTCGTCTCGAAGCGCTTCGGATCCATATTAATTTTGCACAGGCGCGCCACGCACCCGCTCAGTTGGAGTAACGTCTGGACACCCTCAAGGATCTTCATATGCGTGAATCCAATCTCGCGGATAAACTCCAGCTTGGAGTGTTCACTCAGCGTGGGGATTGTCTTGGTCACCTTGAACATGGTGGAGATAATATCGTGGCTTGAGTATCCCAGATCCCACAGCTCACGCAGCGTGTCTAGAGCGCTGTCCACGTTCCCCTCGTAGCACGCCTTGAGCATGGCCTGCACCTTGATGGGATGCGGGCTGTCGACAACTTTGAACACATTGTCCCCGCTCACGAACCCGAAGCCTGCGAATGTGCTCTGCAGGTTGTTTATGGCCTGCCGCATGTCACCTTCGGCGCTGAAGACGAGCGCTGCTAACCCGTCATCGCTGTACTGCACTTTCTCCGCTTCGATGATTTGCATTAGGCGCTTGACGACTTGGGCGTCTGTAAGTCGACCGTAACGCAGGATAGCGCATCGGGATTGCAGTGGCTCGATGATCTTGTTGGACTGGTTGCACGCGAATGCGAATCTTGTCGTGTTCGAGTAGATCTCCATCGTTCGACGTAACGCCTGCTGTGCACCGGATGTCATGCTGTCGGCTTCATCGAGGATCACGATCTTGTGGCGACCAGGGGGCAGTGTCACTTTCTTTTGCGCGAAGCCCTTGATTCGATTTCGGACCACGTCGATACCTGGGAGGTGGCTCTGGTTAGCATCGTAATTCCATACCCTGTATGAATGGCTTTCGGAACGAACCTCGCTCATCACTGGCATTAAGTTCCAACACGGCCTCCTTGTAAGAGTCTCCTAATAGTTGTCGCGCGAGACACAGCACACTTGTCGTTTTTCCAATACCCGGCATTCCAGATATAATGACGTGTGGCATATTTCCGTCCTTCGCAATAATCTTCAATCGTTCGATCGTCTCTGTGTTCCCGACTACATCGTCAAGGAACACCGGCCTGTACTTTTCTACCCTTGATTCGAATGTTAGTATAGACTGACCAAAAGCTGTTCGGAAAGGCAACGTACCATGGCAGCTCGTAGGTCACATTGCCATTGGAAGCTCCCGACAGCGCCGCCTTGGAAGCTGACGTTGAGGATTCACCTCTATCTTCTGGCTTTGCTGCTGGCATTGGTGCACTATGGTGAGAGTAGATGTAGTGCTGAACGGAATCAATAAGGAATTAATTGACAATCAATGAGGAATCAATAGGTAATTAATTGACAATCAATTTACGCGTGATTAGACGCGTCTGAGTGGGACCAGTCTTTTACAGAGCCTGGTGGGGCGAGAACGACCTAGTAGGGCCCCTTACATAATCAGGTACGACTGAGACTACCCCTAGCTTCCCCCTTGGATTTATCGTACAGTAAAGGGGAGTTGGAAATAAAACTTGTGAATATTTATGAATATTTTCTATTCATGGTCGTTGTTTTTAACTTCTTTTACCGTGTAATGCTGTGGTGCTCTATTCTAGCTTCTTAGATCATCGCCTTAAGCACGAAGACGCAATTCTATGATGAAACTCATTCGTCCAGACTCAGCAAAATAGAGATCTATCATGACACATAGAAATCCATCCCTTAATCTGCTAGAAGCCCTCGGTCAATCATAACGTCATCATAAGAGGCCCCCTTCCAAGTAACCTTGCCACGATATCAGAAGTACCTAATTCGATACCTTAAGTACGGTAGTCACCATTGATCGTGCTAGCGAAGATCATTAGTATGGATACTAGAAAATGAATATGTGCCACACTTACATATACTCGTGACTATAGTCGCAGGTCCAGTAAGTAGCCTCCTTCTTACCAGTCCCAAGTCTGACTAGGATCTCAAGGTCCTCGTGCTCGAGAATCTGCGCAGCTCGGGCCTCATCAACTACCTCAGGCTCGCCATTGACCAGCAACTTCAGCTCCGGGCTACCATCTGTGGGGACGAAAGAGACGTTGGTCTTCTCAGGAACTATCTCCTCCACCTCGTTCACGGGATGACCGGGCTCGCTGATCAACGAATAACCGGTAGCGCAGAGGATCCGGCCCCAATTGGCGTCTTTACCGTATAACGCGGTCTTGACGAGAGGCGATCGCGCGATGGTGCTGGCGATCTTTCGGGCACCGTCTTCACTTGAAGACTCGGTCACTCGGATGGTGACGAACTTGGTCGCGCCCTCACCGTCTCGCACGACGAGCTTGGCGAGGTCCGTCGCGAAGTCGGTGACAACATCTCGGAATGCTTTGAAGTCGGCCGAATCCTCTGAAGTCACCCCCTGGCCACCTGCAGCTCCATTCGCCAGCAACGCGATTGTGTCGTTGGTAGAGGTATCCCCGTCGATGGTGATGCTGTTGAAAGAACGGTCCACAGCATACTTGAGGATAGGCGGGATAACAGCCGGGGAAATAGGGGCATCGGTCGCAATTACACCCAAGAGAGTTGCCATGTTGGGGTGAATCATGCCAGCGCCTTTGGTCGTTCCAGCTATGCGATACTCTATCGATGGTGACGATGGCAGAGTGAATGTCTTTGAGATAAGCTTGGGGAATGTGTCCGTTGTGCAGATTGCAGTGGCGCAGGTCAACCAATGCTTGTGTGTGTCGCCAAGCGCCTCATATGCCGCAGGGACCTTGTCCAAGATCTTCTGAATAGGCAACCTATGCACCTGTTAGAATAACAGACATACTGACTTCCGATTATTCTCCGGAAGGGTCACCTTTGGCCGATCACACCAGTGCTCATGACAATCGTCGCCTTGTCAGCTCCAAGGCTCTTGTCTGCTTCCTTAGCCATGCGCTCGGCATCCTCAAGACCGCCTTTTCCAGTCACGGCATTGGCACATCCTGAGTTGATGATCACACCCCGAAGGCCAGAATTCTTCTGTTGCTGAAGCAGCGCTCGGCTGAAAGTCACCGGCGCGGCCTGGAACTTGTTCTTGGTGAAAACGGCCGCGGCAGCACAGGGTGTGTCCGAGGTGATGAACGCAAGATCGGGCTTAGTTGTGTTTTTCGGCTTTACACCGACTATGATTCCCGAGACCTTGAATCCCCGCGGATAAGTACCGCTAGTTGGGACATACTTCCTCTTCGCAGCCGGGATGCTTCCATTGACTGGGGCCGAGTAGAATCGAGCGCCTGAGGCTTTCGCCACCAATCGACTCAATTGGCTTGAGGTCCGACAGAGCGAACTTTGAAGAGCCATGGGGAGCGATTCGACCGTTCCCAAGTCAGAGGACGGGTCTAGTTGCTCTCAATGCACTCTTATAGGACAAGAGAGAAGAAGGTGGGCCGATTGTGACTCAAAATTGGCGATTTTATCATTTCAGAAAGTGCCGAAGGTATCCATCGCCAAGTGGCAACTACACATAACAGCTGGCAACGGCCGCCTCGGGAAGAGTCGTATCTTGCTCCCCCTGAACTACTCAATTAAGGTATCCGAGATATATAGCATAGCCTTATTCGAATTTATCGAATAATGGACTTCCTCAAATGGAGGGAGCTTAGTTAGTAGCATCCCGGTTACGCGCTTGTACTCTTGTTGATACCTAGTATCACCTTAGGTGCCCACCTGGCTACATTTACTATTCAACAATCACTTACCTCGGCCAATGAGGATTTCATATCAAGAGAAAATGACGCCTTGTAATACAATTGAAACTTATCTGTTCTTCTGAATGTTGTGCTTTGGAACGACCAATTACTACCGCTGTCTTCCACTGGAAGTGGGCGCGTCGAGTTGTGCGAAGACAACGGTAATAACTATTAACGAGGTCTAATGATTTAAGATATAAGATGTCAGCATGAGTAAAACCGTGGGGGGTAGGAAAATTTCATGTAGGCTAATATATCAATTGTATCTTGGTAATTATTTGGTACCTATTTATCTAGTGTATCCCTCAATCCTAATAGAGAGAGGGACAAAACTCTTCTATTCTATTGAATCAAGAGCACGAATCAATCTATATGAAACTATTTGTATGATCCGGATGTCTTCAGACGAGCTAGAACAAGGCTTTGACTTTCCACCCATACGAAACTCCTCGAGCTATAATAAAGGCCATCGTAGCTGCGAGGTAGAGGCTTCCAGCGAATATAATCAAGCCATTGTATGAACCTTGATCCGCTTTTAGTATCAAACCCGCAATAGGTATTCCTGTTAAAGCACCAAAACTTGCAATGAAGAAGGCTGTACCATTTCTCTTGCCATAATTCTCAGTGTTGCAAACCCGACCAATGCAGACTGGAGTGAGACTGATGGCCGCGCCAGACCAGAATCCAAAGAGCGGAGCGAATGCTGTAATGCTAGATTCATTCGTCCCAACTGTCAACCACAGGGCAAGTATCATTGCGGAGCAGATGAATGCTGTCGCACACATGACATTGAATGTTCCAAATCGATCCGCAACGTAGCCAGGGAGTGCACGACCTGGGACAGCGCCAACATTCAGCAAAACATTTAGAAGATAGGCTTTCTGTGGGTCCACTCCCGCATGTATTGCAAACAGAGATATGTAGGTGTAGGGAATGAAGACAGCGAACTCGATAAGGAAGACCGCAAGTGTGGTAGTAGCAAATTTGGGGTCTAACAGAGACTTGAGATCGATGGAGGCTCCTGCTTTCTTATTCGGCGGCAATCTCTTCCGCAGCAGGCCACACGCCCCTATGCAGCACGCTATGCAGACAAATCCGACGATACGCACCGACCAAGCAAAACCAAATCGAGGAGCTGCGTAAAGTATGATTAGGGGAAAGATGATACCTCCGATCCCTCCAGCTGTGCAGGCTATCCCCGTTGCAAGAGCACGTCTTTTGTGAAACCAGTGTCCGACTGCGGATATACTCGGGTTGAATAGCAGCGATGCGGAAATGCCTCCGAGAAGGCCAAAGGAGAGCAAATACTGATAGTATTCTATACAAATATTTAGTATACATGGGACTCAATAGAATATTGTCTCGGCATACCTTTCGAGAAGCTAAAGAAGAAAATGGACGCAATGATCCCAATGCTTCCCGGCACGATGAGGAAATGCACGTCGTGTGCATCAAAAACAGGACCTGTCTGCACGCCGAAGAAGTACAGCGAGAATCCGTACAAGCTAAATATCCAGCCGACCGTGGACTCGGGATAGTCGGGAAGTTCATTCTCGGATATCCAAGCTTGGAGAATAGCTAAAGTGTTTAGGAGTCCCATAGATGGCATCATGGCGAACCAAGCACCAAGTACGACCAACCAGGCGTCCAACCCGCCTTCAGGATACGCTGTTGTATCATCTTCTATATCGATTTCTTCTGTCAAAATAGACATTTAGCTATGTTTGAGGACGCCTCGAGCATATTATCAGACTTCCTACATACCTACGAGTATTCCCTGCTCTCTCTCACTCGATGGTGACATTGTTTAGGAATGAAAGCGAATTCTCACTTGTTGAATCTAGAGAAACCACGTCCTGAATATGATGTATTGAAAAATCAATAAATAAATCATAGAGACCCTAGTGGGACGAATATTTAAAGACACCAGAAGGGGAGAAAATAAGAAATAAAAGGGAGGTAGTTTGGCTTGGGCTGGTGGTGAGTAAAGCGGGTATAAAACGGAGTAAGTGGATAATAGGAGAAGAATGACACCATCCGGGCTGGTGAGCCCCGTCTTGGCACAGCGATTCGGCTATCGTCAGGCAGTATCATCCGAGCCACCCGGATGGAGTTTACTCGGCCTATGAATGGAATGTGTCTTGTGAGATTACTCACGTGGATCTAATTGCTGTAATTTTGTAGATAGATAATTTCCGTGTACGAGTGGGGTGCAGCTGGGATATCTGCGTGAAATCACCTGGATCCCTCCTGGCCTGGCCAGTCTGATGGAGGTTCGAAAATCTGCAAAGGCTCGACCTAAGGAGGCCTTTTAGGAGGATGAGACCTAAGACAAAGGGTAGTAAGAAATATGATCCCCTGTTTACCTTATACCATCACTCCAGAAAAATAAGCTCAGGACTCATCGCACAACAACGTTGTCCATACCCCTTGCAAGGTCTGTGTCGTAACTTCACGGGGGCGCGTATGTACTCGGCGACGGCCGCGATATCGGGATGCGATTTATGAGTTCTCTTTTACTCCAATCGTTTCCGGATAGCGCCATCTTCTGTCCGGAGTACCGCCTCTCGTCCGCGGCGGGTGGGCGGTTCCCAGCCGCTCTGCAAGACGCGGTTACGGCGTACTTCTTAGTCTATGAGCTATAGATCCTCTCCCAGGATATCGTCTTATCAGGCGACTCGGCCGGAGCTCACCTTGCAATCGCACTGCTCCGCTACGCCAACGCGAACCCAGACCTCCTGCCAGAGCCTGCAGCGGTACTTCTCTGGAGCCCGTGGCCAGACATGATTATCGAGGTTGACATCGCCGACGAGCGGCCCGCCACCCACGTCGACCATGTAGCGCCAGAGCTCATCTCGTGGACGTACCAGGAGTTTCTGCCACGTCCCGAGACCGGAGTCGCCCGTAGCGACCCGTATATCTCGCCTGTGACCGCCGCAATTCCCACTGAGGTTCCATTCTGGGTGCAGTGGGGCAGTGCTGAAATACTGAAGCCCGAAATTATGAAATTCGTACAGGTGCAGCGGTCGCGGTCCCGCGTTGGGACGTATGAGAGTCCGCATGCACCCCATGATATTCTCACCCTAGCGCCTATAATTGGGTGGAAATCAGAAGCGGCTGAGGTGGTCAAGGAGGCAGTTCGTTTTCTAGACGGGTCTTAGATAGAGAATATGATACAATGGCTCCTTCAAGAATTGTGCTCTAAATGAAACGGCCGTTGACGAGTACACATGGGTTACTCAGGTTGGGCCTTTGCGTGAAATTCAGAAATAACCTTCGTAGATCTTAGGCACTATTCATGGTTTATTAAAATCATCCCATGAGCCCCTTATAATACGCCAATACCGGCCTGGGTCTACCCGACTATGCGCAACGTGCCCGCTTTCCTCGAAACGTTCCAACCGGACGTCGATGTCTTTTTTTCTAGACTCAGCTGCATCGGCTTTAACCATTCTAGCTGGGCAGATCTTGTCAGAGTTGCTATAGATATATGTTCGAGAGAAGTCGTTATTCTTCCGTGGGTCGTTATGTGCCGTTGCATACGTCTTCTGATTATCGGGGAGACCAAACACTCGAATCAAGACCCAGAAAATCATGGCAACGAGATGTGCCACAGGCAGCACCATTAGCCGCCTCCAGCCTAGCTTGTGAGCAGCAGTAAGAAGGTCGACGTTGAACTGGTAGCTCCAGACACCAGGGCTGGAATCAAAGATAGTTACGTGTCTGGGTGCACGCTGCCCTTCTTGGCTGTTGCTGCCACCATGTCCTTGCCCACCTAGTTGACCACCAGGTCGCTGCGAGAAGTGGTTGTAAAGGTGGCATAAAGAGCAGGAGCCACCCCCTGATAGAGAATGGATGAGCAGGCGAGGACGCATCGTATCCCGAGGCGCTCCGTTATTCTCGGAATATTCCAGAGCGGCCAGCATTGGCTCAACAGCAGGTGCCGTATCGCGAAGCCCTACGCTGGGAAAGACCAGGTTTACGAAACGACCCTTCACCAGGAGTATGGCTGAAGAGGGGTACATGGTGCGATACTGGTTGATATATCGTGCTAGGTGGGCGTCGCGCGCATCCATCCAGCCTAGAACAAGCACAAGCTTGGGATCGGTCGGAGGTATTGGCTTGTGCGGGCGGTAGAAGAAGACGGCCAACGAGAGCTTCTCCATGAAAGGGAGTGGACTGTCGAGCTTGGGAATGGACTGCTGCCGGCTGGACGACATAACTTCGGATCAGAATTATAAGGCAGAATTCACAACGAGTGTTGCTTGCGGGTTCGTGGACTGAGGATTTTGAAAATGGTTTATCCAATTTAGAAGGCCTCAAGTGCTTAGGTATAAAGCAAAGAAGAGCAAGGGCAACCAAGATGCCGAGGCAAAGTTGGAAGTATCAATTAACAAGGTGGGCTGACTTTACGAGCCGCAGCCGCGGACAGTAGAAGACAGTTCGAAGTAAGGTAAAAACGGTGATATATTTAAATTACGTCGAAATGTTTGCTTTCGAAGGGATGTTAGCACCGATGAGTCAATAATACCGTATAGGTGTATTCAGGATAGCTGTAGTATCCTTTGTAGAGGTAAGTTGAAGCGACGGGACACATAGAAATTTGATACTATGTTAGAGGTACTTCCTTATTCTCATAAATCACGTCTCAGCGGATTCAAGTTGGGCTTCCACCCATCCCATTTCCGACAGCCGTGGAACTTGTACAAGTGTTGCCAGAGATGATCCTTGCGCAGGAACCCACGATCCGAGTCCACACGCCCAGCACAAGCTTCGAACTCATGAGACCGGAAGTGCTCCTCGGTAGGGGAGACATGCCCACAGAAGATACATTCTGGCTCGCGCTGGTTGAGGCGCCAGATCAGGAAGGATTGGCCGGTTGATAGCGGGATGCCGCAGACCCACCGAGGTGTGTTATTATTTAATAGGTGGACAGAACTCTCATGACGGCGCCAGTCGTATTTCTTGGTAAAGCTGCGAGGACAAAACGTGCAGTGGAAAGTACGAGCCTTTGCCGATGTTGATGGCGGTCCGGAACCCGTTTGGTTATTCGAGCTCCCTAAGCCGTGGGAAGAAGTGGAGAATAAAGATAAATCGTCTGCGGAAGAGTATGTGTGGCACGAAGATGCCGAATCGGATGACGGGTTCGGCCAAGGCGAATAGGGGGTAAAAGCCGAGCCCCCACTGCTTGACGAAGGTCCCGCATCCATGTTGGAGATATCAAATTCATGGAGTCCTCTGAGTTCTTCTAGAGGCACACGGAGGGCTTGTTCAATGGCGGACTCCGATACGGGTTCCTCGTCGGGGGGTGAATGCCGCCACCGTTCAAACGGGGTCATATTTGACATAGGCGGGGKAGGCATCGGGGATCCTTGGGGGTAGACGGTCTTATCAATAGCTTTGATCGAAAGACGATGCCGCCGTCTAGCATTTGAAAACCAGTCCGAGACTTGCGTCCTACTCAGCCCAGACTGCTGGGAGAGGGCAATTCTCTCCTCTTCCGACGGGTAAGGATGATCAAGATGGCATGAAAACCAATTCCTCAGCAGGTGGGTTTTCCTAACGGAGCGGGAACGAGGTCTCCTGCTAGAAATTGACGGAGTATGTAGTGTGTACGGATTCTCCGTCACGATAGCATTTCCAGAAATCGGCGGACATGCTTCCGGTTCCTCGTTGACTCCGTGCAAGTTATTGATGACCGGCTCGGAAGTTTCGAAATCGGCGGGATGTCGCTTTGCTCGTTCTGCCAAGCTGCATTGCCGGAAGAGAGCTACGCAGCTGGAACATGACGTGACTGGATTTGGATTGGCGGATGTCGTTTGGAGCATGAAGCATTGCAAGCGCAGACGCCTACAATATGTGCAGGGCTCGACTGGCCGCCACGCTCCATTGGTCCGAAAGAAATCATCGAAGCTAATGTCAAATTCGCCAGCAGTTCGTTCTTTGGCAGTTAGGGTATCATCTAGCTCCAACGTGTCTTGTACAGAGCTGGGATCTCCATCAGGCGAGTGTGCCCCGTGTATGCCGGAGGGCGCCTCTTCACTTAGCGTCGTCTCAAAAGTGGTCGCTTCAGCCCCTGTTCCCAACAGACGGGGACAAATTGAAAATGAAGACTCATCAACTCTATCTAGGGAGCTATATCCCGTAGTATTGAAGTTGAATAAATGATCAGGACCACGCTCTGATATATCCATAGTAGAATGCCTCCATCATAAACACCCAGAAGAAATTTTGACTTGAACAGGTGGGGAAAACGTCGTACAATGGCGTCTGTCGGCCAAGACCGGCGTATAATTGGGTATGTCCGAGCTGTACCGAGAGGGCGCAAATAGCGTCGAACGGCCCTAATTGAAGACAAGTAGAGTCTTCTTGAAATAAACCGTTGATGTAGGTTAAAACCTTGAAGGAAAGATGCTACTTACGATCTCGGGCCAATTCATTTATTTGGCACGAAGCTGCCTCACTATCTGCCATGGGTTCCAGCCGTCGGCCAGTATATTTTAACCCGAGCGCCCGTTCCTGGACGGCTCCCTCGACAACATCCACCGACCTACTCGCTCGATTCCACCAGCAACTGCCAGATTATCAGCGGACTAGGTTAATAAATCTGGACGAAGTCGCCCAAGAAGTTGGTGTTCGAAGTGTCTATTTGAAGGACGAAAGTAGTCGATTTGGATTGCCATCATTCAAGATCCTCGGCGCATCATGGGGTACCTTTCGAGCGCTGGCTCGCGAGCTTAACCTGCCCCTGAATTCAGATGTCGCAGCGATCAAGCAAGCCTCAGCCTCACGGAAAATTACTCTGTATGCCGCAACCGATGGAAACCACGGTCGCGCAGTGGCTCGCATGGGGGCAATTTGGTCTCTCCCAGTCAAGATACATGTTCCTGCATGCACGGACAACACTACAATCGAGCTGATTCGAGCCGAAGGGGCAGCTGTCGTCGTATCAGCGGGCAGTTATGACACCGCAATTGCGGAAGCTCAAGCCGCTGCACAGCAAAATAGGGGAATTCTGATTCAGGATTTCGCCTTCGAGAATTACGAGGAGATTCCCAAGGTAAGGTTTCTAAATACCTAACCCTTCAATCGCAAGGAGGGAAGTGTAAAACTTATACTTCTTCTAGTGGATCATCGAGGGATATCAAACCATGCTACGAGAAATCGATGACGAATTGGCGGACGTCCATCCTGACCTCGTGGTCGCTCCTGTCGGGGTAGGCTCTTTTGCGCACGCCGTCGTATCTCATTACAAGAGCAAAGAGACTCCCTCATCGATCTTAACGGTGGAGCCCGACACGGCAGCTTGCCTCTGGAAGAGCCTAAGGCGAGGAGAAGTCCAAACCGAGGAAACAACTCATACCATCATGGCAGGATTGAACTGTGGAACTGTGTCATCTATCTCTTGGCCCCTTTTTCAATCCGGTGTGGACGCGAGTTTGACCGTCTCAGATTATGAGGCCCACATAGCTGCTGTCTATCTGAAGGAACATGGAGTATCTGCCGGTCCATGTGGCGCTGCGACTCTAGCCGCTCTGCGCCGGCTCAATGCTTCTGATAAGGCAAAATTAGGCTTGGACCATAATTCAGTTGTCGTTCTACTTTCCACTGAAGGCTCTAGGGACTACGAAACACCCCTAGATGTCTCAGTGGACCACCCTGTCGCTCTGACGCAGATCTTAGTTCAGATAAATTCCGCAAATCCCACGTTAGGGTCGATACCAGGGCCTGGAGAGACCAATATCGCACGATATATCGCAGGGTGGCTCGAGCATCGCGACATTGAGACCCATTGGATCGAGCCCATTCATGGTCGGCCTTCAGTAGTTGGAGTAGTACGAGGTTCCGGTGGGGGCAAGAGTCTCATGCTTAACGGGCATATAGATACGGTGACCACTCTCGGATATGATGGCGACCCCCTCAGCGGAGAGATTCGCAACGGAAAACTATATGGTCGCGGATCAGCAGATATGAAATGCGGCGTAGCTGCTGCCCTGGTAGCTCTTGCCAACGCCAAGCAACTTGGTCTCCGGGGAGATGTCGTCTTCGCCGGGGTGGCGGATGAGGAAGCTGGAAGTATCGGAACAGAACAAGTGCTGCAGGCTGGGTGGCGCACCGACGCAGCAATCGTGACTGAGCCAACAGATCTCAAGATAGTCCACTCGCACAAGGGTTTCGTGTGGCTTGAAGTTGACATCCACGGCCTCGCTGCCCATGGCTCTCGCGCTGACCTGGGCATCGACGCTATCTCAAAAGCTGGTTACTTCTTGGTCGAATTGGACCGATACGCGCAACAGCTCCAACAATCTACCGTTGACCCTGACGTGGGGTCCCCTAGCATCCACTCGTCAATTATCAAGGGCGGCGAGGAGGCGTCATCTTATCCAGCCTTATGCACTATAGTGCTAGAGCGCCGGACCGTCCCCGGCGAAACAGTCGACATGGTTAGAGCAGAGGTTCAGGGTTTGCTTGAGAAGGTGGCAGGCAATGTTCCAGACTTCCGCTTCAGCTTAAGGGTCACCTTCGACCGATCCCCCTTTTCTATTTCACGCAGCGATCCCTTCGTTTCCCTTGTAGGCAACGTAATCGGCCAGTCCCTTGGGAGAGAACCTATGTTCCGCGGAGAGCCCTACTGGACAGATTGCGCTTTGCTTGCAGATGCCGGAATTTCAGCCCTCCTCTGGGGACCTCGAGGGGAGGGCCTCCATGCTAAGGAAGAATGGGCTGATGTGGATTCAGTGAGGCAGGTGGCGGAGGCATTGACAAAAGTTGCGATCCAATTCTGTGCGTAGAGTTCGTTAATCATTATCTTGAAATGAGCAACACCATTTTAAGATCATATTTTCTCTTCATGCTCTTCATTCGTAGGTATGTTATAACGTGGCATGCGCCGTGGAATATTATGTGAATGATCTTACAGCACCAACATGACTACGAGATATCTACTACGATTGAGTCATTGTAGATCCCTACTCCTGAGCACCTAGGTGTCTACCTAGGTACGCAAAACTGATATTCTTGATAGTCTTGGAACGATTAATTTCTCTCAGATCTATAGCTATTTTGAGTATTTTGCTTTTGCTAACGCAAGACTAGGTCGTTCAATTTATATCTGAGTCTACTCACATCTTACAGGATTCAGACCATTCGCCAGGCCGATGCCTCTTCCCAGCAACCTAGGTACATATGAGACACGTATGTGTCAAAGGACTCCGAACCACCGAAACAACTCAAGTCTGTTGACACTTGTCACACAGCTTGTATTCTCCGTCTTCCTTATCTTTCTGCAGTACATAATGTCCGTTCTCCCGAATAAACGGATCCTCTAGGCAACGATCGCAAGGGGAATCAATACCAAGGTGACCCTGAAGAGAAAAGTCTCTTGCCCCGTTAAGAATCTCCTTTTTGATCCAGCGAATTTCCATACAGGCGTTGTAGAACTTATCGACGAACAATATCAAGTACAATGTGGCCTCGACGAAAGGGATCCAAAGTTCCTGGAGTGGCTTGATACCGAGCTTATGGGCCAACTGAATTCCTTGCAGTATTCCTCGCAGTATTCCTTGACGCTCTTTTTTCTTAAGTCCGTCTGCGCTCTCTTCGCCTTTGCGAAGGACTCTCTGGATCTTGAATGCCCTCTTCTCCAGACGAGATTTCAGTTGATCCACGCAGTAATCCGCCAAGTCTTGGAGAGACAAGTGGTGTGCTGTCTTGAAAAGTTCCATGTACGCTACGTAGACAGTATTTTCGTCGTCGTAGGCTGGTGAGTCGAGCTTCCCTGTGTACATCCAGGTGACGCACTGTTCGACTGCTTCGAGATCCTCTTCGTGGATGTCGTAGGAATCGCTTTCCGCATTCTAATCTAAGTTAGCTCCCTTGTAGCGGTATGTTTCAAAACATTACGCACCCCAGACATTTCCAATAGGGCAACCCAAAGGTGGCCGCTCTTTCGGGTGAGGACTGCCTTATGCAACTTCCAACTGCGATAATCTCCCCGGACTGAATCTACACACCCGAACGTTACATCGGGAGGGTCTTGGCATTCGAGCAAACTCGTATAGAATTAGCACGAGAGCATATATGAGACTAGACACCGAAGAAGGGTTCACACTTACCACTTCTCCAGCAGGGTTGGCTGGCTTGGGGGGTCCATGGTGGCTTGTAGAATCTTAGGTTTGAGTTACGGTGTAAATCTGAAGTAGTACTCGGGGGATGACTCTAGGTTTTAAGACTTTATTTGTTGCGTGTGATATCCTGCGAGGCATCAAAGCTGGAGGGGTTTGAATCAACGATCTGACTGATTGTGTAGAAGGGTTACTCTCCGATCAATAAAGGCAAACGGTAATATTACTTCTATGTAAACGCATTTGCATGTATGATGTCACATGGTACATTTGAGTAACCATCCAAGTCATCTGCATCCGTCCCATCCTGGACCGTTTGAAGAAGAACGCCAACGCGCCAGTTACATCATTATCTTGAAAATTAGAAGTACATGTAGGTACATGGTCTATTCGCTGCGAATTAGTACTTTAACCCAGGTTCAAGTTGAAACCTACAGGCTAGCATGCGATCTTCTCATCATTCTTATCCCATTCATGCTCTTGTTCGGCGTCAACCCTTGCCTACCGCATTATCATCTACACTTACCACGACCACAAAGATCCAGCTTTGGTTGCTTCGCATCCAGCATACATGTAGTTCGAGAATGAAAAGGAGAAGTGGCTAAGTAGATCCTGGCTTGGTCATGTTGAATTTTCCCAAATAGGATGTATGCGTAGCTGTGATTGGTGGGGTCGACTCCCTGACCAACGGGAAGAAGGAGGATCCTATAGATTCTGACTGTCACCATGCACGCAAATTTAATTATTGAATTATAAATGAAGTAATAGTTAAAGAAAATAAATCTATACATGTATTAAGAGACTTGAGTGAATGTAGTAGGATTTAGTTACTGGATAAGTGTTATAGCCACACATCACACATCGTATCGTTAATAGACTTCTGGCTTTTCTCGTTGAACGGGAAATGCTCACTCAGCACCATAGGAAAGTGAATTAAAAGTGGTTCTCGCGGCAGTATGTATAAATATCGTGATAGCTACACGTACCTAGGCCTGGAACATGCATAATACTTGATTGTAATGGAGCTCACATCAAGCAAATCCAGACAGGTGAAATTTCCCAATAACTTCTTATTATCTCAATGAAGCAGAATGGGGCAGTATCTATCCGAAGAGGACAATATGAAGAATCATCTCATCAGTCTAGTAACCAAATTGTAGGTAAATCAAGGATGTAGGGATGTATTCCGTATGCATCTACATGGGTACACTTCCTACAACACTAAGCTTTGAATATAACCTAAACTGACTGCATGGAAGTTTCATACGACAGTGGAATTATCTCCAATAGAATTATTATCTGTAGTCTAAATATGGAACGTCGGTCGGTGGGATATAGCGTATTTTCGGACCCGGAAGCTGACTATCCTGCCATGCCCATTCCGTCTTATCTGGAGCGATAGCACCATCGTATATCTCCCAACTGTCTAGTGCGTAGAAAGCAACAGTTTTCTCGTCGATATCGGTAATGGAGAACAACACTGACCCGTCTGTGTGCCAGCTCAAGCTAACTGTTCGAAGGGGTTCCACATGACATGTCTCTTCCGTGACGAAGACATTGGGGTCGGGCATTCCGGTTTTCTCGAAGTGGCAATGGAATTCTTCTCCTGAGTTTAGCTTGCGCACGAAAAAGTCGTATTTGCAAGAAACGCCGCACGTAATACTGCTATTGAAAAGCGTCCAAGCATCCACGACCTCGGGTTCCTGGCTGAGAGCGATGATGGCTAGTGCCAGGATGGAGAAGATTATTCTCATTACAGCCATACCGTAAGACGCCGTGTGCAAGTGAAGTGGCGCTCTGCCCCCCTTTTTTTTCTTCCGAATTCGCATATTAGGCGTTGTAGTGTCCGTATATAAGTGTATACTACCAAAGGTTCTTGGGGTATTTTGATCAAAGTAAACAAAACAAAGCATAGAACCTCTATGAACAATACACAAGAGCTTCTTGTGGAAACTTTGTGGTTGCATGGTTTGTAGCGCGCTAATCACTCATCTATAAAGACGGTTTTGTGTGGCCGGTGGGCTTTGAGTTTCTAGGTAGCGTGTGTCAAAGGAGGACAATTCCATTCAATTTCACCTGCTACATTGAGATCCATTGTAATATACGCCCCAAATCTCAAATTTAGATTTCGAGGCTTACTCTACTACATGCTGTACTTGTTGTAGTGAAGATGTTCAATGTTGTAAAGAGAAACTGATGACTCATCAAGCTGTCTGGCTGTCAAACCCAGGTATTCATCMCCAGCCACACTACCGAGCTAGCTCAAGCCACATGAGTGGAGAAAGAGAGAAGAAAGCTTAGTGTGTGGCCCAAGCTTTCACACCAAGCTTATGCTATTTCTTCGTTTGAATTTGACACGAAGCGAAAATCCTCTTCCTTCACATTCCATTTCTGTCTTCCCGCCATTGACGGAACGGCGTATCCCAATTGGCCAACCAACATGCAAACAGCAGCGCTGCCTGCGTCCCTGCGTGTCGTGCCACCGTCCCTGTCATTGCCGCCTTGAGGCTCACGTCGCTAGCCGAAAGCAAACGTGTTCTTGCCGTCTCTTTCCATTTCCCTACTTCTACTCACCCACGGGAAGTAGCAGGATTTTCAGCCATCAATCTGTATCTTGATCCAATAGTACAGTGTTGCCCAGATTATCTGTGAACTCCCGCAATCATGGCCGACGTAGTCAGTGTCTACATGAGCGCGCCTCCCATCGCGAGGTAAGTCGCATACTACTCCTTCGACGGGCCGCCCGCGCGACGACTATGTTTGACTGAGCTAACGGCGTCTCGACAGGACGGTTGCGACAGCGGTGTTCCTCTGCTCCGTGGGAGTCTATATCGGCATGTTCAGCGCCGCGCCCTTCGTCTTCCACTATTCGCTGCTGTTCAAGTGGCCTCCCGCCCTATATCGCCTAGTGACGAGCTTCCTGTTGACGGGTCCCAACTTGGCCGTACTGTTTGATACATACTTCGTCTTCACATACCTCAGTCAGCTCGAGACGAGCAACTCCAAATTCGCGAAGAAGGAGGACTTGATATGGTATCTGATGTTTGTCACCACCGTCATCGTGGTAGGTTATATCTCTCCTTCCACCGACCATGTCCCATTATCCCCCCCAGAGCTTTTTTTGTCCATCGAAAGCACAATACCCTGAAGCACCTCATATATCTGCCCGCATAGTGGATCTGCTCTACAGCTATGACGGTTCCTGGAAATGAGGAAGATCACCCCTGCACTGCTGCTGGCCCGTCATTCGCATACCTCAAAAGGGCCAGTCAGGAGTGCGGGCATGGTGGGATGTCTAATTGGATGACTCGAGCAATGTCTTCGGACTCGTTTTCTCGGGTGGTTTCTAGCGCCCTACATACTTTTACTTGGTTTCCTCTTCTGAACTGTCTCCTCAACCTTCTATCCTGTAATCTTTATGGGTTCGAGACAGGAGCAGCTTGCTAATCGAGACACCAGTCCTTGAACGCACTCTTCACAGAAGGCTACCTGCTCCTGCAAGGACTGCTTATCGCATTGTGCTACACAGCAACGCAGGACCAGAGAGGAATGAATGCGCACTTCTACATCATCACCATTCCCGCGCAGCTCATGCCATGGTGTCTTATACTTGTCCAGCTTCTCTTCCCGGGCGGTTGGGAGAACATGAAGATTGGGCTGACTGGAATCGTCGCCGCTCATCTCCACGATTTCCTGACTAGAATATACCCTGAATTTGGAAATGGTAGGAACCTCATTCCCACACCGGGTTTCATCTCGTGGATTATGAGCACACCTAGAGCACAGAATACTGTCTACGGACAATCAATTCAGCCCCCAAGGGGCGGGGGAAGGAGTGGCCCTCTACCTGACTCATGGAGAACCAAGGGACCTGGACGGCGTCTAGGTTAGAACCCCGAGTAGATCTGCAGTTCACGATGCGCAACGAATGTAATAATTCTCGAGGAAATTTGTAATTAATTCGCTTGCTATGCATGTGATGTGGTAGCTCAATACCACTAAGCCGTTCCGTATAACCGTACCTATCCATGCTATATCCCATCGTACACTTCTTTCCAAACTCCCGTAGATGATTTTTAAATGTTCCGCTAATATCCCATTCCATAAAGTCATTATCAAAATTCTCTTCGCGACCCATCGTCATCCGTACATTTCGCTGTTAGCAGAATGAACAGACCCTATATCCGTAAATTCTGTCACCCGCCGCCGCCGATCTACGGCGTGCTTTTGCGTAAAGTGTGATTGTTGATGGTACTGCTCCGGTGGCGTGCCTGTCCTCACCCCGTATCCGGCGGACGACTCTTGCTCCCACCGAGGGCCCTGCCGCTCATTCCTCGCCATGGGGCTCGATATCGAGAATCCGATGGACAGGACCTCGTCGCGGTCGTCGTCGTTACTGTGAGGGGGCGTTACGTCCTCCGCGGGCCGGTCGACTGTTATCTGAGGTGGCACGTATTTAGTCGGTTTCCGGTTCTTGGTGGGCAGCGAGAGCCTAGGTGTTCGTTGCGCCGGCGGAGGAGGCGGGGGTGGAGGGGGAGGGGCGCCGCTTGTGAAGATGGGATGCGTTGTTGGTCCGTGGCTGGGAGGTGGAGCCCGGGGTAATAACGTTGCTGCCATAGGAGCGGCGGGTTGGAATAGTTGGGGTTGTAGATATGTTTGATGCTGTGGTGGCGCTTGGAATTGAGGTGGTAGTGGAGGGAGAGTATTTCTAGCCACAGCCATCGCGTTGGTTGGCGGGACCGTTAGTGTTGGGTTTGTTGGAGGCGCCGCTGCGGCGTTGAGATAAGCATTGACGGCGAAAGTATCAGGTCTGTTGGATTTAATTGGTGGTGGGCTAGGCGTGTCATTTCGAGAAGCGGTTCGGCTCGCGACCCGTGGTATATAAGCTGGATGGGTGGGTAAGTTGGGTTGGCCTGGATGATATGTATAATTTGGCTGCTGGTTAGCCTCGATAGCCTTCTCCATTCGCTCGTAGTATTGAGCGTTGTTTGTATAAGGCTTCTGGGTCTGTAGTTCCCAGTCGGTTGGCAACGAGCTGTTTCCATTCCCGGGGTAATGCGGATAACCGCTGACAAGAGGCGGCGTGATAGACTTGCGTCCATCTTGCGAGTCGAGAGGGTTGCCGTAGAAGTACTTCTGCTTCCGGTGATAAACCCAAAATAATCCCGCGCTTCCGAGGAATAGTAATACTGCTCCAATAGCAATACCGACAATCGCTCCAGGGGTCATGCTCGTGCTAGACGTGTCATTCGAGGTATCATTCGTGGTGTTAGTCTGATTTTGGGCAGTTGCGGTGATGTTTACTTGAAACTGCGTGAACAACGACCCACTAAGACCGAGGAGGTCGCCGGGCTGAGGTTTCTGTTGACATCCCGCTTGTAATGCGGTGAGAACTATTTATAATCAGTTAAGGTCTTTCTACTAGAGCTAGGGTTAGACGCCGTACAGTTTGACATGTAAAACTGGTTAGAGCTAGACCGAAAACACTGAACGCAATCTTGGAGTTGCGAGCCGGAGAATGCACCACTGTCCGCAGTACAGTAGTCAAGTTGAGTCCCATTGCCGGGAGTCAAAAGTTCGGTCTCCAATGCCTGCTTTAGAGGTCGACAAGCATAATCGATATCACAAGGGGAAGATATATCTTTAGTGGCATTCGGAAAGCTGTAGAGGCAGACGTCGACGGAATATCGTAGATTGTCTCAAGCACAAGTTAGCACATCAACTCGCCCACCCCACGATGATAACTTTTCTGCCATACATAAATACCATGACACATCGTTCTCCGCGTTGCTCATTGCATGGCTCTCTTGAAGACATTCGATACAATTTTTGAACTTAATACCACTAGCGGTCGTCGAATACTCCTGATCATTGCATACAATATCTGCTGGTTTTGTCGTTGACGCATTCGGATCTTGCACATCGCCATCTGGATCGTCCAAGCAGAGAGCTGCACATGATGACCCTGGTGTAACTTGTAATGCTTCTGTCCATTGTCGAAAGGATGAGAGGCATAGTAGTAATAAAACGGGGCTCCGGATCATGTCGTATGTAGGGAGAGTAAATTAGGAGGGGTGTCGTCTTAATAGCTCGATCATGGCACTAGCTATTTACCAACCACGATCTCAACTATAGGAGAAATGTATACTGAAGTACTAATGGGACTATGACTCTGGAAGAAAGACATGAACTGAAATCAGACATGAGGCTAGAGACCTACCTAGAATGGAGGGTATCCAATGTATACATATAGGTAGGAAGCTGCATCTCGGCCTTTGAGAAATTCGCCATATGCGAGGCAGGCGGCTCCATAGCGCGGACTACGCTCAGCTCCCCGAAATCTAGAAGACCAACAACGTCGAAGTGCATGCGTAGCCGGTGAGTTGTTTCCCATAATAGCACGAAATGCTGTTAGCTCTAATGAAGGGGAAACACGGAACCAATGAGGTTCAAGGCCGACGAGTGCTCCGGAGACCCTCCCAACCACTCGAATACACAAGTAGCCAATAGGGACGACTTGACAAGTCGAAGAAAGGCGCGAAATGGATTCTCGAGCGAGGGAGTTTCTCGAAAGCTGGAAGTTCCAGTCCGGGGAGGTCGAAACGACTGGACAGGGGTGAACGGCCAGAACGCAACGTGAGTGGTCTTGCAGACGCCGGCCAGAACAGGCGGCCGCTTGCCTACCGAACTAGGAAACTTTGGACCAATCATGTCCCAGCAAACGAGGAAGAAGCCGGTGGATTGGCGTCTGTCAGAAGCTTGAATTGAAAAGATTGCATTCACGAAGATTGATATAAGTAATCAACACCTCGCTTGTCACTGCAAACGTTCTTGAGCGATGCAACGTAATAACAGCAAGCGCTCGCTTCGGCTGAGAATGCAAAGGTAAACAGAGCACAAGACTTTGAAATCGCTTTCGACGACCCACGTAAAGAAAAGCAAGAGCGTAAAGATGGTCAATACTGTCAAGACCTAGAGCCTGCAGCTCAGCTGCCTCTGCCAGCTAGCGTGTTCAACAGGGTCGCAATAGCGGCGCTTACCGGGGGCTTGGGGGGTTTGTATGCAGTCGAGCCAAATGTGCAGTAATGGTGACCGTGGCTTGCAGATAGGCCTGTAGGCATGCCCAATTGACCAACATCCCCCTCGAGGCCTTCAATGGACGATTGAATCAATAGGAAGATAATAATAACATCTATGGACAATATGGCGATGCTTTGAATGATGTGATGAGAAAGTCTCACTGAACTTTTTTGGTTGTTGCTTGAGGATATTAGGGCAGTAGGGTAGCTCCCGCTCCCGTCTGACACCTCAACAAAGTCACGTGGCTCTTCGACCCCGCAATCTCAGCTGGGGAGGAGTTCGCCTATTCCGCTGGCCTCCCCTACTGCCTCCTTAGGTTAGCTTCTAGGAAGGTGCATTGTAAGTGGAAAATCCTCCTGTCCCTTGCCCTTCAAGACGTGCTTCTGCCTGGTAGCCCAAATAATGAGCAATCCATTATTTCTGTAAAAATTCCCGAAATACGATTCTTATAACAACATGATCTGGAATAAATGAGAATCTAAAATCAGAGCAGACACCATTCCAAATATCTAGGAACGGACCCTGCGTGCTTTTACGTTTGGGGATGTCAACTGTTTGCGATCGTATCACCGCCTGTGCCACCAGAGATCCTGTCGTGATACGGCCTACACAATTCTCCCTTGGGGGACCAACTGGAAAGGTACCATGGCCTGGGAACTCAGCGCCAACCCTAAATAAGCGCCCACTAGCGAGGTGATATTCCCAAGGGAGGCTACGAATCACTGATCCTTCCGAACGACCCTAGGCTTTCCACGTAGTAAAATCGAAGCCCCGAATTCGTCTATCAGCCTAGCACCCATCGTCCCAGCTTGTACCACAATATAAAGCATGACTCTGCCTTGTGACATACGCCGCGCTTCTAGAGCTAACGTATGACTGTTGACGGCTATGAGTACGATCCGGAGAGTACAATACGTAGAATGTCTTTTCTATTGGCGATTATGATAGGCACGTATTGTCATCTTCTCGTTGACGGTGCATATTTTGACTTGGTGTATCCCCCTTTCTACGTGATTCTGGCGAGCCTGTTGGGTCTTCTGCTCTTCATTCGTCATATCAGGCATATTGGGCTACCAATCAGCTGGCACTGCTCCGATAGTATTACGAGGCACGCGCACAAACGTCCACGGAGACAGGCTGGTTTTAAGCATGATCACGCTAGTAACCTCGCACAACCTAACTTCCCCTGATTACGGATGGAAAAGAGCACAGTCCCGTAGGAAAGGTTTCCGGTAGGCAACTCCATGAGGCTCATCTCATTCAGGTATGGATCACGTATTCGATATTCCTTCGATATGACTAACCTACGTATGCAAGGGGGGGAACACAGACAACTTCCACTTCCATTGACCTACATGTATTAATATGTAGCAGAACATCTAAACAAGGTAAATAAGATGTGTATAGTATACCCATCATTTGCCATGTGTGGATCTAGTCTCACATAGATAGCCTGCTGTCAGGAGCCGACGGGTTTTATATTATTGACGTCTCACGAGATCTATCTAGTGGCAATTATCTGTAGTCGACCTTTAACGAAGTTCCAGGATATGGCCTTGAAGCAAACAGCCTGCTTCACGCTGCTATCCCCTGTAAGTGACCTCTCTGAGACAGGGGACTTAAGAAATCTCTGAATGGATGACACTGATGACGATCAACAGCAACGGAAAGGATGCCGGATACATGATTCTCGCCGTCGTACCGCTTTCCTGATGTCTCTAAACATATTATTGAGATCACACATGTTTGCATCCGCGTATTTCCCGTCGTGTGTTATGGGCCAACAACCTCGGGGGTATGCCGCTATTGCAAGTCATGGGTGACGAAGATCAGAGACACAGAGATGGCTATATAAGCTGCTGTCAGAATCGACGAAATCTCAATCTGGATCAGCACCACAACAACAGACTCGGAGCACAATCATTCATCTGGACATAACTCAAGATGCAGCCGTCGTGGTTGTCTTCCTCTATCGTCCTCGCCGGGCTCACCACCGTCTCCCTGGCAGCCTCCATTCAACCGATAGGTGAATGGTCCGTATATAATGCGAGCCGTATCAGGTCGCAAGACAACACCCTATGCACCTGGAGCTTTACCGTGGCCGACACCACTCCGGAGGCTAATGGGAACAGCGTCTTCGACTGCGGGTTTAATGTCACGGCTCAACCAGGAGGTGACTGCGGCCTGGCATCTTTTCAGGACTCCTGCAGCGGTAACGAAGCGTTCACCGTTGGCGGCGGGCACAGTGGCCTGGGATTCTACGTTATCGTCCTCGAGAACAAAGATCAGAATTACCAGGCCTTCTTCGGGTTCTCGGATGGTCCCCTCGATTCCGGATCCGAGATCCCCGAGCAGACGAAGCCCATCTATCCCCCAGCTGCTACTAGGCGAGATAAGTTACCAATGAGACGAGACGGAGTTGGCAATGGCACGGCATCTGCTACCGAGTGGGAAGTCCAGGATCTTACTCGAGGTAAGCGACTCGATCTAAGCTGAGTGTAACATTAGGTACCTATGGTATTAACTCAAGTGATGCATCTAGTTCTCAACTTCCAAAAGCATAACATCACCATAGCATTTACAATCCTCGACGGTACCCCCAGCGGCGCTCATTGTCTGCTCAATCTGGACCCTCCTACGGGCGCTGACCTCCCAACTTGGGAGTGGTATGACCGGCGATGCGAAGACAGCGGCTACCACGCTTCGTGGGGTTATATGCCTTCCAGCGACGCTGGTATCATGACGATCGTCAAGTAAGCTCTGATCCCATCCAAACTGCCCATAGTAAAACATGGTCATAAACTAATGGATCTCATAAAGTTCCACTCAAAACGGCCAGGCGTTCTTCGGGTTTCCCAACATTAACTCGACTCCATACCTGGGAGATGCGGGGCCAAACCCGGTTTCGTCCTGTGCCTGTGGTTGAATATCATTGAAAAGGGGCGCGGTGAAAGAGTTGAACAGTCAGGAGACGACCAAGTCTAATTCTATTTGTAACTTTTATTTCAGAGGACGGTGCTTGTTGAATTAAATATCGTCGGCTATTCATTCCTACGTCATTAATCGGGTGTTGTGTCTACTTACATCTAGGTCATGCGCAATTAGGCGCGCGGCTGGCCTCGAAAGGGGCTCGGCTTGAGGAGCCCGGCGAACCAACATCGTTGCGTCTCAAATATGCCCGGATTGTGCGGCAAGACAAGATGCCGAATTCCCGGCTACAGAGGCGTTATTCAAACCTCCTTAGCACGCCACATGAAGCTAACTCAGCTGGATCTAAGATGTACTATGATACAGCGGACTCAACATCTCCGCCGAGGGGAGGATAGATGCTATTAGACTTAGATTCGATCTCAATAGTTGCTGGATTGTATTCACTTCGTGGAGTGAAGTATGAGGCCCAATACAACTATCCTGATTGATATGCCGCTATCCAGGACCGAAAGTAACCGGCATGGAAGTCGGAAACAGGAGCCTACAACATTCTCACCGAAAAAAAGGACCAAATACGACGATCTCTTTTCAACACAAGGCTTGGAAGTTGCGGTCTGGCGATATGACCTGTCTCAAAGACGCGTTTGAAAGGCGTCGTACAAATATTAGGTATATAAATTGAGTGAGGCGCGACGGTCTTTTTATATCTCTCTTGGACGAATCGCAGCTGCAGCGATGAGGCGCTGTCCTGCAAATTTCTCTTAAGGCGGGGTGACACAGTCTCAAATCTAGACCAACGCCTCCACAACGTGAGAGACTGACGATATGCGATGGTTAGTTGGTGAGGGCTTGGAATATTGCGACTGCTAGAAGAGGATAATCGATGGGAATGATTGATGGAACTCTAGCGGTTGGTGATAGGAGAGTGATGGCCTAAAACTGTTAGTGGGGGACGGTTAGCTCATGGGGAGAAGGCCCCGCTGCAGAAAATGTCCGCACTTTTAGCTGCTGCTGTGTAACTTGACCTGACGTCGTGGAGGGGTCACGATAAGGGGTCAATCCATGTACCTATACTTAGATAGGTATATTTATGGGAACATTGAATGGTACAGTCGTTATGCAGCTTGTTGGAAACATTCGATCGTTCGATTATCGACCGAGTTACTCCTAATATCCTATTGACATATTAAACGCTGACTGCGCCAGCTTGGAGAAATAACGACTTGCGACTTTCTAGAACAAATTACGGAATAGACATGTAGCTAGAGTTAGGCGCGGGACGTGCCTCTGATCTACCATGAATGCAACCTGACGACTAAGGACACACGTCTTCCAACCCGGCAGTGGGCTTTCACCTTGCAGGCCAAATGGGAGTTCGGGGTCCGCAGCCTACTTAATAAGGCCTAAGCCGAGTAGACCCTGGAGTCGAATAATAGACTTATGCGGAGCCTAAGCCGGATTTTCTCATAGTCAAAAAAGTAGATGCATCCCCCCACTGGCTATGGCAGAACGTGATGGTTCACGATGATGCTGCGGATACGATGTGGGAGGTAGACGTTGAAGAATATAAGAGGAATATTGGTCCAATTAAGGAGGATACTAGCCCGAATGCTCCCCAAATCGTGGCTCTTCTGCACGTGTGGGCCATAGTTGGACCCTGGTGATTTGCCGAAGGCCCCTGCTGGCCATGGGAACAGCGCTAAATACGCCCTCGTCAGTGGCTGTGATAAGGATTGCCCCCCCTGTCGCGATCTTTCAGAGGTGATCTGACGTTGTGTAGAGGGGCTGGCGCAGGGACAAAAACCCGAAGTACCTGGACCGACCCCACTACTCCGGATACGTACCTTCGCTAGTATTGGAAAGCGCACCTTGACATGTATGAACCGTCCCGCCCTCGCATATATCACTGCCGTTGTGGTGTCAACTCCACATCCGCATGCCATACACGAATCTGCAAATTCTTGAGTAGTGGCTCAATGGCCGTCGAGTTGTAGCGAGAGTAGGCCGCGCTGTTGTTGTCTCCAGATCGAAGCAGAAGTTCTAGGAATACTTACGTCGTCGTCGTCGTCGTCGTCGTCGTCTTGAAACCGCCACCTCGGCTGACACAGGAACCTCCAGTCCTCTTCATGCGATAATTAGTTAGGCGGCAAGATAGGGAAACCGACGCAAAGATGAAGATCGCTTGCTTGCAGTTCGCGCCACAGGTAATCCCAACTAAGGAGAGGGAATAGGGGCCAATGCTAATATGCACTAAGGTCGGCGACGTCGACAACAACCTAAACCGAGCCGATGCCATCCTGAATAAAGCCAACCCCCAGGACTTGGATCTCCTCGTCCTGCCTGAGCTAGCGGTAACAGGTTATAACTTTCGGTCTCTGCGTGACATCTCTCCGTTTCTCGAACCGACAGGGGCAGGAATCTCTTCAGTATGGGCCAGAACGACTGCTCTTAAGTATAATTGCACAACTGTCGTTGGGTATCCGGAGAAGATGGACGTTTCTAGACGATGGCCTACGTCACCCGAATACTATAACTCTGCGTTGATAGTGAATCAAGACGGAGACACGATTGGCCATTATCGAAAGACACATCTCTACTACACCGATGAGACTTGGGCCCTCGAGGGACCTGGCTTCTTCAAGGGCCAGCTTCCCGGAATAAACGGTAACGTAGCGATGGGCATCTGTAAGTCTCCCATGTCCTATGTCAGCAGTCTATGTCTAGTCGCGCTAACTTCATGCCTTAGGTATGGATATCAAGTAAGCGATGCGATAGAACTGACCAACTACTCTGCTGACTTTTTCGTTAGCCCCTACAAGTTCGAAGCCCCGTGGCATGCCTTCGAGTTCGCCTTTCACGTACTAGAATCGAACGCGAACGTGGTAATTCTCAGTATGGCCTGGCTTACCACTGAAGACTTCGGCGTTTACTCGAGTAAAAGCTCGGAGCCAGATCTGGACACATTAACCTACTGGTTGACTAGACTAGAGCCCCTTATCCGCGCTGAGACCGAGGAAGAGATCATCGTAATCTTCGCGAACCGAACCGGAGTCGAAGATAATGCCGTATATGCAGGCACGAGTGCAGTAATTGGGATCCAAGGTGGAGAAGTCAATGTCTATGGCGTCCTGTCCCGTGGGGCAAAGGAACTTCTAGTAGTCGATACGGAAGCAGCCCCGTATGCCAAACTGGTATATCGCCCGGAAGACGAAGAAAAGTCGGTCGATGCATCAGGCGGCGAACCCAACGTACCAAGTGATGAAGCCAGCCAGAGAGGATCATCGAATGCGCCAACTGCCTCGCCGAATCACCCTGAGATGCCCAGTGTATCTGCCGGCTCTATACCTGAAGAAGTAGAAAGCCTTGCAGAATCCGGTCAACAAAGTAATCCACAGACGGGATACGATGGGTCTCCGGTCTCATCTGGGTATTCTTGGCGACATTCTCCCTCGAGCTTCGCTGCATCGACCCAAAGTCCGGGATCAGGCGTGCATGGTAGTTATGAAGAACGACGCGCAACCCCCAATCCTCGCCAACGTCGGCCAAATACCGATTATAATGAGTCGGTAGACGGCGCTGTTCCCCGAAGTGTCGAGTTAGATGTCAATGCCGAATTTTCTGGGCTGGTCAGTAAATTGAACGACTCTCCTACAACTGGCGAGAGTTCTATCAAACGCCCCTCCTCTACCAAAGTCCGGAATACAAGTCGCCATAGAACCCACAAATCGCAACTCAGCAACTCAAGAGAGCAACTAGCTCAGTCGATACCGATTGGCATTAGCAGACATGAGGACCTAAGCCCTAGAGCAATACCTAAGGGTCCTGCCCCAGACGTCGAACAGGCACTCCTGTCGCCGGACCTAGAAAAGCTAGGGGCAGAGCTCATGGTATTTGAAGGAGATGTAGCCAAGGGACCGAAGCGCGACAGCCTCATTTGCCACGTAGACGAAGAAGACTACGCTGCCAAGCTACTTGCCAGGCGTGGAGATTCTACCGGAAAGAAACCGAGCAAACCAGATGCACATACTGGCCACTCCAGTCCTCGCAGTGCCAAGCCAAAGGAAAATCATGGAAGGTCTCACTCGAGGAATAAAGGCTTGACAGAATCGCCTACATATCCTCTCGAGACACGAGAGGGGACMCCTCCTCGACCACCAAGCCGTGGAAGACAACGGAGCGGTAGTAAGACCACGCCGAACGGCTTGTCGAAGAAGACTTCGTACAGCCATATGCCGACTAATGGTMCCCCACCGCCTGGACTTGGCGGAGTACGGGGAACAACCACCGAATCAAGCCGCCATAATAGATACAAGGGCGAAGGCATACCGGGTGCACCGTTGCCTCCGCCGCACCGGTACCGGCAGGATCCCGTCCCTCCGTTGCCAGTCAAGCCGGCAAAGTACCAAAACCCAGAGCCGATCCAAACGGCATTACCGATCAGAACGACGAAATATCGCAAAGGAGAACCTCGCTCAGCATTGACTAAGGGGGCCTTGTCCTCTCTAGAAGCGACAGAATTGAGTCCAAGTGCTTATTTCTCCCCGCCTGTAGAAGAGAAAAAGCCGCCGCCCCCAAAGTTCGTCCCAGCACGTATTCCGCCCACGCCCAAGGCTATGGTACTGCCACCCGACTATGACGGCGGGGKTAATCACCAGAGTATGCCTGTGCCACCAAGAAAACAAGAACAAGTAATTAGTGTAAAATGCCTTGACCAAAGCGCTGAGGAAAGGACGGGGAGACCGAGGAGTGCAGTATGGTAATATTCCACACACAGTACTTTCATGTCGCTGCCACCTTGTTTGACATAGCGAGGAGTTCAGGAAAAGATGGCCAGGACCTGTATGTTAGTTACGCGCCGCGCCTGCGTTTATATGTATGTTAGATATGTTCAATTCCTTGCTTTTGAATGAAGACAGGGACGTATCATTCATTATATACCAACGAGTCCGCCCTTGCTTTAGACTAGAGATCTGGGGTGATCGTAGATTAGCTGCCAGCTCGGCGGGCTCCCCGATAGTAAACGGAAGGTTAATTCAACTTACCCTAATTCAATCTTGTTAGTTGCCTCCGGTGTCTATCAAGGGCGAGGATGATAGTACTGCCTAGAAGATCATGTGCTAGCCAAGGTGACATCTTGTGCATAGTGTCATGGGGAGGGAAGGGGAAAAGAGCGCTGGTGAGGCATAATTGGATTTATTCAAGGCAGATCAAGGCTTTCAGCTTGAACAGGGCTGCGAGCATATATAAATGTATTGCAAGAGTCATTCACGGCTTGGCCTTTGACTCGGCTTGCCGACTCTCTCGACGTCTCGGGGCGGGATGTTTGGCTGAAATGCCCCCGAACTGATGCACCTGCCTGAAATCTGTTTCATTCCTCCTCCGCCGACCACTCATCGGAGTCGAATACACGCCCAGCAAATGAAATGCTACATGGAAATGCTTGTTTGAACCGATTGTCTTGCCCGTCTAGTGGTAAGGATCGAAGCTGAGGGTGATTGGGCCAATGGCGTGAAAGAGATCTTATGCATGTTGGTGCGAAAATCGTAATTTGGACGCCGGCTTCACTTGGCTTTATGAAATATCGAATCAACAGACTCTGTTGGGAAGTCCTACGAGATGCACAAGGCTGTCTGCTTGGCGCGTAAGAGAAAGAAACGATCGACGGGAGGTATGTAGGCTCTATGCAAGCAATTTCGTATTCACTGGAGAGTCCTATTCATGCCTGTTCAAAAACATTGACGAGGATGACCCGAGCGATCGGTATGCCGCCTCGGCGCCCTAAACCGTGCCGCTGTGGCTGGTCCGATCCTGTAGGTGAGTCTTACCCTTACGTTTTACAAGCTACCAACATAACAGTAATTGGGTAATGATTATTCCTTGGCTTCCATGTGGCTTCTGTTCAACCGCCCAATACCGAATGTTTGCTTCTGTGCAGCGTTGCCCGAGCGCTTGGACAGGTAGGGCATTTGATGCAGCAGGGAGAGTCGAAGCAAATAGGGGTAAATTTGGCCAGCTTCAGACTCTTCGTCATCCAGTACCGACGGCTTGGTTCGCCTAGCACACAGAAAAATCTCCAAATTCTCCTGGCGGCTCGCTCGTGCGAGGCCGTTGGCAATGTGATACGCGTGACGAAACACATGTTAGGCTGCTTGATTAGGAGTGACCTGTGCCGGATTCCATCGGTGTGGCTCAAATCTGCCACAGGGGGGCTACCGAATTTGAGGCCGTGGCAACATCGCAGTGAACGTCTGCTCTATGGCAAGTCCAGACGGCTAATTTCTCGGTCAGCGGTCACCTTACGTTGCATACATGGGGCCGCCTCCAAAGGCCCCCGAATGGCCCCCAAAACGGACCTCGCGTAGTAAGTTCCTACACGGTTCGCAGGAAATCGACTCCGCATACATACGAGTGCATGCTGTGTGTGACGAAAAAGGTGGTTATGTAACGATAGTCAGTACATGGTGTCCTGATCGAGAACGCTGAAAGAGTCAATAAGTTGGGGCTGGTTGGGGTCTGTTTTTCGTGCGAGGCACCATCGATCGACAATTGGACGAAATTGATAGTGATCGTCGGTGGGGTTTACTTTAAGCATCTCCAATGAACGGCCGTATCCGAAGCTACCATGCTGATTCTCCACTTGGGAGAGTGACACAAGCAGGGGTCCCGCAGCCGGAACCGAAAGCCAACACACGTGCTCTATCCTCCCATTGGTTCCGATATTCACTCTCCTTCGTGCTGCATCCTTGCATCCTGGTCATCCTGGGCCATCCTGGGCCATCCTTGGCATCCTGCCCCCAACCTCATGGCTGCTAATGGCAGGCACACCCCTACATCCCTGGAAAGCCCCGATTGTCCGATTCCATCAAATCACGATGGTGGCTCCGCCCGGCCCCCCTCCTCCCCAATTCCCTCTCCATGATTTGCATGGCCGTACCGACTTGTTGGCCGACCGAACAGGTTTAGTGAGGTGATGTGCAGTGGGTTGAACGAGGCGGTAGAGACACATATCACCAAGCCATTCGCGCTTACAGTCATATCTCCTCGAAGACTTCAATTGTGAAGCCATGAAACCGCATCCATCAAGCGCTCTCGCTGCTCCCTTGCTTCGTGGTTGAGCCAAGGCTGTCTCGACGGGGACTTTATAAACCTCCGCTTGCGGCTCCAGACCATTATCGCCTGGGCCCTGAAGGATCATAGCTTGGCTGCAGCCAAATTTCCACCTCGAATATTTGTGCGACCGCCGACAAAGCCGTGGCTACGGCACATCAGTGCGATACCCGATCAGCTTAATAAGAGCATCAGTGTCCAGCGCCCCTCACTCGCAGACGAAATCGCGCAGGAGCCGAGGAGCCTTAGCGATGCTGTCTCGCGTTCTTACTTTCGCCGCGCTCTGGCGTGCATCGGTGGCCGTAATCGTGGCGAGCGGCTCGCCATGTTGGACGCAATGCGGTAATGTACCCCAAGCCACGACGGACGATCAAATCGTCTGCGACGCAGCTTCGTATAGCTCCTCGTCGGCCGGCCAAGTCTTCGAGGCCTGCGTGGGTTGCGAGTCAACGAGTTCATACGTAACGACACACGACCAAACAAACGTATCCGATTTGCAATATATGCTCTGTAAGCGTCTGCTCAACTCATTGCGCACATGTAATAGACTTATTGACCCATGCATAGATAACATGCGATATGCTACGAACGTATGCCTATTCGATGCGCAAACGAATCCGTGTATTACTTCGTACGTACCTAATTCACGAGCACGATGTCTCCTTACATAATGATGCTAACTTTACTAGCTTCGCTTGTGCCAACGTAAAAGCGGCCATCCAGTATCAGAATCTGTCATCTAGTAGCTCGATATATGGCTACTGCGACAAATGGACTGAGTACAACCTCGACAAGTGCCACGCTTGCTTGAGCTCTTCTCCCGATGGCAATTATATTAGCAATTGTAAATCTCACCGTGAGCTATTTCACAATTTCGTGCTAACTTACTATCCCAATCGCAGTTATATCAATCCTAGATGGTGCCTGCAGATTGAGACTAGACCCACCTGCAACCATCCCCTTCCAGGGCAGGATCTTTTCCACAGATGTTGTGAACGTCACGAATCCCACGCCCACAGCAACATTCGCGCCACCGGGGCTTCAAGGGCCACTAGACTCTGGAGCCATCGCCGGTATCGTCGTCGGTGGACTTGTCGTGCTTCTCGCCCTCGCCGGATGTGGCATCGTCCTCAACGGCAAGCGTCGCAGAAAGGCGTACCTCCGCCGACGGTCACAGATCGCCAAGAACTGGCCCCCATCCCAAGGTGGGGGCGAGATGTTCGAGACGCCCATCAGCCAGAAGCCACTGCGCGGGTGGGAGGATTCACCCATCAGCGCGGCAACACAGACCACGTTCCCGCCGTACTTCTCCCCATATGCGTCGCAGTACAATAGCCCCATCAGTGGCGTCGAGGGGCCTAGCCACATGGCGTGGCCCGCGGAGAAGTCGCATAACAACATCGGCGTCGCGATAAGTCCTGATCGTGACATCACTTCCCCCTGGGACGACAAGAAAGGCAAAGAGAAAGCGGCCGCCGAGAACTACGGGTATGAGCTTCAAGAGGGCGTGAATAGCGCCGGGGGCTACGGATTCCCGATCCCGCCCCCGCCCTCCCAAGCCCCTACGCTCGGTCACCCGGGCTATGGTCGGCATGGCGCTCCGCGGACGGGCCCTGATGGTATGCTTGGGAATGCGCTATGAGTGGCAACTCCAATCTCTTTTCCATTTAATGAGATATTTGATTCTTTGATTGATTTGGGTGTGTATTCTGTTAGCCTGGCGTTACGGTAGGGGGGGKTGAGTTAATGCGCTATTTTGGCGGCGGGCACGCGGGGCCGGAGCGATAATATCAAGATACCATGGATACGGAGTTGATGAGAGCTTGGGGTCCTGCCGCGCAGGCGGTTTAAGTACCAAGGTTTTGATCTTTGGGTAGCTCAATCTACTTGGATTTCTACAGAATCAAGACTATCCACATCTTCACTCATGACTAGTACCAGGTGATGGTGGTGTTTCTATGCATACCTAACCTTGCCTATTTATGTGTATTAAGTATCCATTGTTAGGTGCTTCGGTATTTCCACAGCCGATTCCTATTGCATTCCAAAGAGGTAAGGAGGGTCTTTTCATAAACACATCACTTGGGAGTTGGCTTGGGCGTCATGTAGTGAACGTATTAAGATATCCATGAAATATGTAGTGGGGCATAGAATGTCACGCATTTCCTTAGTAAATATCAACTAGTGAGAGGTACCTTGGGGGCTGATATAGGTAAATTGACAGAAAATAGCATGAGACACAGTAGTATCATATGTCGGTGTTACCCCTATTCCTGGGTACGCTATCTGTACTTCGAGCTTCTCTCCAAGTATGTTGGGATGTCCTCGTCAGAAAGAGCAGAGATGTTCACTTTATCCGCCGGCGCCATCGCGATGAAGGTGTTCAAACGAAGAGACAGGCCAGAGGAGAGTAAATGTCACCTTACAAGAGGTATGAAAGCGGGGAAAGACAGATAACCGTGTGATACGGCTAACTCTGTGGCTTTGTACTACGTGAGAGAGGAGAGCAGTTATCACATTCCGTACTCGAATGCTTGCGTCTCTCCACACTCAGGTACTTATATTAAAACCTCAATAAGCACTGAAGATATCCATAGGAGTCTTAAGTACGTGTCCTTCTATAATCTCGATATCGCAGCCGATCGACTACGCTATATCACTGTAATAACCGTTCTTGATCTTCGGAGCTCTGAGATGCCTCGCTGGCCCCCCACGCTCAATGCATCCCCAATATTTTTCGAGAACAAGCTCGTTGATAAGTCTCGTGCTCGGCGCGTATTCGCTGCTGAGCTCGCTGCGCAACTAAAGAAATACGGCGTTGCACGCCTATCTCATCATGGCGTCGCCATCAAGACGATCAAGAAATTGTTCAAATATGTATGTAGTACGACGTGTTTAGGGCAATTTGAAGTAGCTGTTCATCAGGTCTTGACGGCACATCACAATAATAGCTCGTACCCTAATACACATTATTAGCATCGTCGTTTCTTCAAACTTCCGCTGGCCGACAAACTCAGCGTTCTCCATCCAGGAGGCGAATCGCCAGCACGGGGGTTTTCGCCCTGGGCCTACGAGAAGACGGCCACACTACGACCTGATCTTCATGGCCACGCGGGATTATCATCAACTATCGCTGGTAGGCAGCTCCCGAAGGCATTGCTAGATGCGAGGGAGCAATTTGCGGTTGGCCCACCAGGCGACACCGAGTTCCCGACGCCCCAGCTTCCCAAGGGAATCGTCCCGGGATTCAACGAGGCGACGAGGCAGGCTTATCATGAAATCGCGGATTCCTGTCGCTGCCTTGTCGACGTCATAGACGAGGGAATTGGCGCGCACGCGGGCTCCATTAGCGACGCTACCGCTGGAGGTCAGGGAGCCGAGTTGAATCTGAATTTCTATCCAGAGGTCGAGAGAAATGCCCTGGAAAGCAATGCTGATACAGGGACCGTTGATGGTACCCACTCGGAGCATGACGGTGACGTTATCATGAGGCGTATCTGGCCACACTCGGATCTAGGGGTCATAAGTGCCCTGTTTCCAGACCGGGTCGGTTATACCGGCCTAGAGATCCTGGTCAGAGAACCATCAGGAGACAAATATGTCCCCTTATCTATCGAAGAAGAGGGKGACATGATTCTGCTTGTCGCGGATACACTTGAGCGCTGGACAAACGGCCGTTTACTCGCGGCTGTGCATCGGGTCGGTTTACCACCTGTTATAGCCTCATCGGTAAACGGGACGTCTAGAGGTACTCACCCGGGCAAGATTTCTGAGCGAAGATCGGCAGTTATGTTCTTTCGCGCTCCACCGACGGCGGACTTGGGTCCTTTGCCGTGCTTCTTGTCTGCTGATAATCCGGCTAAATATGAGCATATCACTGCTGGAGAGTATCTGAAGCGTCATAACAAGACACTGTATTGACTACCCAGGTAGGTAAGTGTTGGAATACTGACACAGGGTTTTCTGAGTCTAAGCGCCCTTTCTTTGTCAGCCCAAAGTTATGATTCCGAGTAACCACATTAGCTTTTGGTCTGCCTGAAATAACCAAGTACTTGTTTTCAATTTAAATGGGATCTATGGCACTTTACGAGCTTTGTATATGTACCCCTTTTCCTGTCTATCTCCTGGTGGGTACCTCTACTAGGCACCCTAGCTAATACCGTTTAAGTGAGACTTGGTAATAGTGTCTATCGATGATACGTTGGGCTTGGAAATGAATCTATTTCAACCCGTATCTCTATTGTGTTTATAGTTCCAGGTTCTTAGCTTTTGTCTGGCGCGTTTGGCCTAATGATAGCCAAAGTATCCGTCTAAATGTTCACCATCTCAACATGACTCTTGCTTTACTTCCGATTCACCAACGAGATGTGAATGTCCTTCCGAATCTTCAACCGCTTCATTAATATGCCACGAAATATCGTATGCTCGGAAGGTCGCGAATAACACGATCCCGCCGGCGGCCGCAGCCCCAGCCATAGCGGAATATACGATGACCAGGTAAGGGTCTTTCGATACTGGGCCAAGGGCCACACCCAACGCAGCTCCTAGTGCTGCCGTCAGCTGCTCAAAGGACTTGACTAGAGCTTTCATATTGGTGGGAGCCTCCGCGTATGTGAACTCGTTCAACGCCACGAAACCAAAGATTTCCCCGGTCGCAAGAAGAAAATAAAGGGGGATCTGAATCCAGGCACTGATCTCATTGGGTCGGTATTGATTTGCACCATCATATGTTCCGATCACGCCAGCATCGCAGGCTAACGGCTGCGTGAAACATGGAGCGCGGCTGTATATTAGTTTCTGAATACCGGCCKCATAAGCTATTCCAAATGCCATGAACAGAAAGGCAGCTGTCATTCTTGCAATCGGCCCAAGAGACATGCGGCGTCGCGAGAGGAATGGGAAAAGGACCATTTGAATCAAGGGGTTCAAGATGATATAGAAGATAGGGTTCAGGGATTGCATCGTATCGTTTGAAACTCCCAATATTTCCATCTGGTTTGCTTGGGAGATGATGTTATTGGTGGTCTGATTGAAACAGAGATAGAAAATGATGAAGATAATGATGACTCGACAGGCTCGCAGGCCACGGCGTATCTCTAGAACAAATACTGATGTCCACGGAACAGACCGGTTGCAATGCTCTCTCTGATATAACGGATCTGCTGCAGCAAGGCGGAAGCCAGACTTGGTCGCGAGAACTAGGACCCTAGCTGCATGGGGCAACACATTGCCGTGGGGAGCAAGTTTCGCTAAGCCTAGCGTTAACAAAGAACACCTCATAGAGCTTCATGCACATACTTAGTCGGCCATTTAGTAGTATAAATGGCACCATCGATGTGCATAAGACGCACAGGGGTAACAGGTAAGCAGCCCAGAAGCTCACATTCTTTTCCAATGTCGTTGTAGCAAGTGTTATCAGAGATGCGATGTTTATCATCCTATTCAGCTCATGAGATACGATTAGGAGGCATGTATGGAGCGGAATAGCTCACCAGTAGAAGGTATTGAACACAAACTGTGTTGTAAGTTTGAAATCTGTTAAGACCTCCTGTTTATTCCTGTTGAGAATGACTCGTGGAGCTCTTCCAGGGATCTGGTCACCTGGATACAAGTAAGTCAGATGTTGCGGCTATAGTATGTGTCCCACGCTTACATAAAAAGGGGAATATAACGGCAGTGGTGCCTCCTTGCCCCAGGCCGATAAGAACTAAGGCGACGATGAACCCACCCAAAGCAGTCCCCTTATTCGTAACCGCAAATGGTAAAGATGTTATAAATAGCACGATTTCGCCTATCAAGAAAATGCTGCGGAGAATAAACAAAGAGTGCCCGAACAGAACAAAGGGAGACACGTACATTAAGCTGAGAAGTAACGTTTTATATCGCCCTAGCCACGAATCGGAGACGATCGCAAAAGGCAGCGGCGTGAGATAGCTGAAAAATAGGAACGTATTGTTGATAATCGACGCTGTGGACTGGCCGAGGCCAAGTTCACCAGGTGAGAGCGGATTTCCTGGCTGGTTCTGGAGATAGTTCTCTGTTCATACCCGTTAGAGATGTTATAAGACTTATTTAATAGTTTGAGATAAACTTACGCCATGGTACCGTGGTCCCGTAAAAGGCAAGACGCTGCGCAGCACCCGTGAAAGCTACAAGCCATACCAGTTTGGGGACCGTATCTGCTACATGTTGAAGCGTTGCCAAGTCATCTGCCGTTGCCTCTCGTGGATATGAGGTATTAGGATCACACCCTAAGCCAAGGTCGGTGATTGCGGCTTCTACGGGCTCCTTCTTTTCACCAAGGGATGTATTTACCCCTGGAGATGCAAAAATGGATATGTGGTCCACAGGCTCGAGCGACTGGCGTATTGTTGCCATTATCATGAGATCCCCGGATGATGTCCCTGATATTAACGTTCACGAGGCTAAAGAGACATCGGAGTCAGAAGATATGTCTTCTAAGCCATAAGAAAGATAAAATGGTAACTTAGACTTATATAGGACCTAGGTGTTACCAGTAACATATTTAGCTATATGCAGTGTAACGCTATTGTTCCACATGTAGACCTTGATAGGGCTTTGTACTACATGTAGCGGTGGACTAAGATTTTGACGTGTAGAACCGGGGTACCGGGGTCGTTTTCCGGGTAACGAGCGGCCGACCAAAGGAGGATCTCTGGCTCAGATGCAGTGCACCAGCGCAATGAACGTGCGGTTACAGCAGCCCATGCAAGGCATCCCCTTTTGCCTCGATGCATTCCTCATTACTCCCGTTTATAGAGGTTATATATAACGGGTGACATACCCGCCATGCAGCATGGATCTGGGTCTAACCCATTTGCTTTTCGTCCCTGATCTAATATTTACGTGCTGTTCATTGTTTGCCGTTCCACCTAAAATAAAGCCCTTACTTAGAAGGGGAGCCCCTTACTTGAGCTGCGATGAACCGTTCTCGGGTGCTAAGGGGCGCCAAACGGATGTCTCCACATCCTCTAATTCGCCATTTCGGCTTGGCGTCAGATAAGGATTCATCGTCTTTGAATGCCTACTGGAGGCGGATACCTGCCTGGTCCGATGTGACCGTGGATGAGTTTATCAGTTATAATTGGCAGGTACATAAGAGGAACTATTATACGAAGTTGAACAAAGTGCTGATGTCTGACGCCTCATCTGACCTAGACCCGAAAGTCGGTAAACAACAGCGGTCAGCTATTCGCCTTCATGAAAGCAGTTTTACCCAATGTGTTGCCGCCGACCAATAAACTTGAATTGAGTCCTAGAACAGCTGACGAACTCCTTGACGATGTTCAAGTTGGGATTCGACGGGCGCCTATGGCGGTTAGGCTTACGCCTCATCTACTCAGTCTGATAGAGTGGTCCGATCCGCTTCATGATCCTATCTTCCGCCAATTCATACCTTTGGGCTCCCGTGCCAAGCCAGATCATCCAAAGCTTACGTTGGACTCTCTGGATGAGACAGGTGATTCTACAGTAGACGGAATCATTCATAGATATCCAGATAGAGCGGCGTTCCTCGGTATGATGACTTATCGTTCCTAATTCTAGATGCTAACGCGAACACTAGCAATCTCAGTATGTCCCGTGTATTGTCGCAACTGTACCAGGTCATACATTGTCGGTTCCAATACCGAAATAGTTAGCAAAAAGCGGTTTCTTCCAATCCTCAAGAAATGGGAGGTCATGTTCAACTATGTTGAGCGAACACCAGCCATTGCGGACATGCTAATCACCGGCGGTGACACCTACTCCCTATCCCCGGACCAGATGCGTATGATAGGAACGCGGATGCTTAGTATTCCGCATGTTCGACGGCTGCGATTTGGTAGCAAAGGGGTTTCCTTTTGCCCAGGAAGGATTATCGACCCAGAGGACGAATGGGCCGATGTGATAATAGATCTCACACGCCAAGGTCGGAAAATGGGGAAAAGCGTTGCTCTTCACACGCACTTTAACCATCCTAACGAGATTACCTGGGTCACCCGAAAAGCGGCGCAGAGATTCTTTGAAGAAGGTGTCACAGTAAGAAACCAGAGTGTTTTCTTAAATGGTGTCAACAACGATGTCGACACTATGAAGTCATTGATCAATCAGCTGTCGCTGATGAACATTCAGCCGGTGAGGATAGGACTCTGCTTCGTTCGCCGGCGTAGCCAATGATAATGCGTTATTTGCTAACCGTCTTGTAGTACTATGTCTTTCAGTGCGACATGGTGCGCGGGATCGAAGATATGCGTACCCCACTGCATGAGATCCTTCGAGTGGAATCCGCCATACGCGGCTGGACATCCGGGTTTATGACACCAAACTTTGTTGTTAACCTTCCTGGTGGTGGAGGCAAGAGGCTGGCTTGTTCATACGAGTCCTACGATAGAGTCACGGGTCGGTCGACTTTCCTATCGCCGGGCAGTAAAGATCCAAGTCGAAGTTGGGAATATTGGGACCCCCTATAATTGCCTCGCACCCCAGAAGTTCGCAATGGACAGGTAGGGCCGATTAATATGAGGTAGGTAACTACGTACTTTAGAAGGCGTGGTGGTACAAATTTGAAATTGAGTGTGTACTATCAGTAGGCTGGCTATGATATTGCAGATGGCGTTTCTGTAGGCGTTCGCCACGGCACCAAGAACGTGCATGTGCATATGTGTAACCCAGCAGCAAGCCGTAAATGACGATCAACCCCCTCAAGCGTATTGGCAATATGTTGCGACGTGAGTGCGCACAGCAGCGGTCTAGATTATTGGAGTAGTTCTTTAGCATTTAGTTTTACCTACCTCTATGTCCTGGGGTAAATCTTGCCTCTCCAATGACAGATTCGGTAAGCGGCGAGTCCGTAGCTGGCAGTTTTGCAAGCTGAATCTTCAGCTGTCTTCATGGCGACAGCCTTCCCTTGCAAGCTTGTCCTAGGCGCACAAGTAGAAGAATGTATGTATGGTATCGGTATGGAACTTGCAGGTTTGCTAATGCGCCTACCTAGTCGTTCATGCATACTGGATGGTGAATGCGAGCTCCATACGGCGCCATTGCCGAACTTTGGACCTAGTACTCAATAAGAAGCTTAATCTAGATCCCGAGGCTTGCTCCTCCGTGGGGGCTGATCCTGAATCAGCCTCAATCTGTTTGAACAGTACTTCGCCCTGGAGTGAATTTGTGATCAGCAGTCTGCAATCCCTAAAACGACCAGGAGCTGAGAATAACGTCATAGCAATCAAATACATCCTGCCAGATCACCCAGGCTATTGTGCCCGATCAGACTTCCTGCATATACGTTTAGTTGGATGCGATACTGTAGTCTCGCACCGAAGTTTCTTGAACCCTCGTCAGGAGATCGCCCAGGCAGTTCTACTAGACGGTGACCGACTACATGCTTCTCTGCTTCCAGGAATCCTTGCTAATGCGGCTGGTGCATTGGTTGTCCAAGATGTTGACGCTTTAGACCCGACCGAGGCGGAACTTGACAATCGGCTATCCTTCCCTTGGATAACCCCTTTACGCCCCCCTTTCAAGCGACTCGCCTATGTGAGGGGCAGGTACAATCTAGACCACAGTAGCCGCATATGGGAAGCGGCTCATGGACTTGGTATCGCGGTCGTGGTCATTGACTCAGAAGGGCACTGGCTTCAAAAGCCTGAATGGGCTCACTTGCGAGAAGGCTTCATACCCCTAAATGTAGAAGCGGACGAGGGCCTAGCGGACCGCCTCGTCGATGCAATTCGCAGCTATGGAAAGCCGATACATGCCATTAACACCGTCAGCAATAAACGCCTGGTCGCGGTAGCCAAAGCCTGCGAACGCCTCGGGCTCCCAACCGAGTCTTCAAAGGCTTATTACATCGCTTCTGATAAGTTCAAACAGCGACAGATTGAGCCGGCTTCGGAAGTTACCGTCCTGAGGGTGGAAAATCTCCGGGAATTGAAAGACCGTCTCTCCTCGGATCGATATCCGCCACTTCAATACCCCTTAGTCGTCAAGCCTTGTGTAGGCTGGGGCAGCGAGTGTGTTGCTAGAGTTCATACAGAGGAAGAGCTTGTTCGGGCCGTTGAAAAAGCGTCTGACCGACATCGCACATCAACGGTGGGACGTAGCGATGTCATGATAGAGACGTATATCGAAGGCCCCGAAATTGACGCTAATCTCGTTTTATTGGATGGCGAGATTATTTTCTTCGAATGTAGTGATGACTTTCCCAGCATGGCCGATGAGTCTCAGAACAAGTGGGAGGACTCATTTCAAGAGACAGCCATGGCATTACCAACTGCGTTACCACAGAACGAGGTTGGCGAGATTCGTGCATCTCTGCACCAGACACTGCTGCGGCAAGGGTTTCGGAACGGCGTGTTTAACTGCGAGGGACGCGTTCGAAACTCGAAGATGGCGTATACTATTCGCAACGGAGCAGAAGACCTTTTCGAGGTCGAGCAATCCGATCAAGGACGCAAGAACCCCAGTTTCTACCTCCACGAAATCAATGCGCGTCCCCCAGGCTACTACGGCAATGTTGCTTCCAACATCACATACGGTGTTGATTATTATTGCTTGGACTTGCTCTTCGCTGTCCAGGATTGGGAGCGGATCCAGGCTTTGGCGCAACCATTCAAACAAGCACCGCAGTGGTGGCTCGTCATTACCATCATCCCAGAAGAGAAAGAGGGGGTCATGAAAACAAGCGACGCAGGCAAAGAGTTCCTTCAAAAATATGGGGATCTCAACGCCGCAGTGGCTGACCACATGACTTGGAAGAAGGGTGGGAGTAAGCTGCAAGGGCCAAAAGCTCCCCAGCTGGGCTTTGTGGCGTACTTCTCTGTCACTAGTCGGAAAAGCCGCGAGGAGGCAATGAAGTTTTCAAGGAGGATCATGCGAGAATTCAAATACGAATTGGAGTAGCATATTTGGTCATTTAACTACAGGATTCAGGTCTCTGTGATAGTAATGTACCTAACTTGCTGGATACCCGTAGGTACCCGAGAATGACTCTCCTATCTTTTATAAGAGCAAGCAGGTGCGTGATAAATGTCATTGGTATCATTACTTCATTACAAGTTCCAAGAAGCTACCTAGGTAGTTACCTATAGGTTGACTCTCAGGTAGTGATGTTTGTCTCCGATGCTGTATGTCCATGGGATCCTTCGGGGGCGTCTGTGACCACTACATCGACTACTCTCTGCTGGTGGATGACGCCATCTGTTAGATCTCTGGTGCTGGCCCACTCATCATCATTGCCGCCCTCAATTTCGTTGTAAGTCGTCGTCGTGAGTCCCATTCCTCGCAGCGATGAATCCAACTTTCTCGGCCCTGATCCTCCGAAGGTCTTAAGGGTCGACGCCTTAATGGTATATCCCCATGGAAGTAGCTCGATAAAGTTCTTCGATGTGTAATTCCTAGGTACTCCTGAGTMAATCAGACTGGATTGTAGGCTGGCTAAGAATGGTTTGATCGAAGGCACACAAGCTGTAATGACGCTCAGGTGTGTCGCTATCCTAAAACAACTCAGCATCCAGACACAGGGAGATAGAAGAAATCGTTCCAACTAACTGATTCCATACGCTCGGATTGAGGTAGTACCCTTGATTACATCAGAAAGTGTTCTTGCAACACATAGAAGAGATATTAGACGTACAAGTAGGGTCATCCCCTGACAGATACAATTCCATTGAACCTAGTTGAATGCCGATAAAAACACAAACACTAGGTCTTATGTTAGGAGCGACTTTCAGGAAGGGTTAGGTACCTGTTGAGCTGGGGAAGTACATCACACGGGTCCAGAATAAAGCCAACACGGTAAACTTCCGCCTTGTTTGGATTTGGATCGGCCATATAACGAACACTGGGAGCACCAGTAGAACACAGTCCGTTATGATGTTTATAATGCCATGTGAGAAGTAGAGCGCTCTCTAAGATAGGCTGTCAATATCGAGTTGTTGCGACTGCTTGATTCCGGACCATACTGACCTCGTTCACGCATGTGTCATCGAAAGCCCTCATGGGGATTCTTGCTCCACACTGAAAGGAGATAGAAAAGACMCCCGACAAGCCCCATAGTAGAGTGAAGATTGTGAAGCACCTAAGCACAACTTTCATATTCTTTGACGGGGTGATTCGACCGATTAAGATGACCAACGAGAGCTTCGAGAAGACGAATACAAAGACCGATAGTAGTTCACTCGCAAGAATAGACTTGTATTAACAAAATCAGTCCGGATCGCGGATGGATTCGACGTCGGAACACCATACACGGTAGAACGACCGTATCTGATCCTCACTGAGTGTGTCTAGATGCCTCCCTAATCCGTATGATACTGCCTCAGTGGCTGCGCTGCTCTGTCCGATGGAACAAAACTGAAGTGGCTCAGTATCTGACCTGCGATGGGAAGATGTAACTGTTCGTACCAGAGCAGCAACTATCAACACAGTGTCTCGCGAGACTTGTCGCGATATCCAAACTCGTATAATAACACGGACGGCAACGAATAGCACTGATATACAGGCGAATATCCAAGTAGCGATAATAACGTAGGAGCCATGGTCATTGTCGGTAATCTCGCCGAATGGAGGATATGCACCGCCATTGATGGAATGTGGACGGCTAGACGCCATGAACAGAGCAAGTCGATAACGAAAGAAGAATCAAAGACTAAAGGCGATCATCTCCTACTCCACACCAACTAGTCCACGCTTATATGTAAGGGAATACCAAGTAATTCAATGAGGGCTCCGGGGTGAAGGGGTTGTCTCTCATGCGCATGGCTAGCAGAACCGCCAACATAAAATGCAATACTGAGACAGGCCCATATCCCTCCCACCCGAATATTACTCATGCGAATATTACTCATGTGCCGGCTGCACCGTGATTCCACAGTAATTCGGTCGCTGGCTGGCGGGKACACGACAGCAATAATATGCCTGCCTACGTCGACGGCTGGAGCCGTATGACCGGTCGTCTGCCATGACTTGCAGGTCTATGGGATGATAAAGCCTCGCAATGAAGATTGCAAGCAATGAATTTCCCCAAATGGCGCCAAGACGACAGGGTTCGTGGGGGGGAAGCAAGTCACCAACAAATTGGAGTACGATTTCTTGGTTTTCAAATTCATATGCAAACACAACAGGGCTGAACTCGTCATCCCACCAGACCAGCCAGCCCAGGGCAGAAACACGGCACTTGAGAGATGTATGCATTCCTACCGATACAACACCATAAGCCATGACGGGACGGACCGGGCTGGGCTATGCACACTTTGAGAGTTATTCTTGATGGCAACCTCCAAATATGCGTTTTTGTGCACCTGGATACATGCATTATCATCCGGGACCGAACGCTGTGTATTGGTTCTATAGCCACACCTCTGAAACATTCGTTACCTTCGCATCGATTTCTGTTGGTGCTGAAAACTATCCTGTGCAACACACCTTTCCAACGATCAACCCATCGTATCGCTCTTCTGATAGGCGCCCCGACTCGGGTGTACCAGTTGGTAATATCCGACGCACGGTCGCATTTCCAGATCCCGGCCTCAAACCGTTGTGGCGTGTTGGCTAACCTGAATATCGGTGAGCTTCTAAGGKATTTTCTAGATTATGAACAGGGTGCACCCAATGGACGCGACATGCAGAAGAACGACAGCTCAAGTAATACAAAGACGTGAGGGGTTGGGATCCCTTACTACGACGCTGAAAGCACCAGAAGAACGGTTCCAAGGCTCTGCATCTTAACGATCAACAGAAACCTGGTTCCGACCCACGTCCACCTACGTACATACCTACATACAAATCTATTTGGGCATTTACTCTCTGCGTTAAAACTTCGCGAGAGATATACGGTGTAGTGCGTATACTTCGGCTAAGACTGAATTATTTACATTGCTGCGGGCCTAACGCCGTGTCAACCCGCACCGCGCTTAGCACAGCGGGCGCAATGGACGCCACGAAACTCACCTCGGAGCAACTGAGACAAAGAGTTCTCTCTCACACCGAGGAAGATGGACGTCTGAAGAACGCGATATTCGATATAGATGCAAGGGCAGCCGCGATTCTCAGCAGAAGGCATCAGATTAGCGTAAGCAAGAAATAACCAAGTACCTAGTTTCCTGTTAAACGAAGCTGTGTTAACACTTGAGTAGAAGAACTTCGGCTTCACGTCTATGCTGAGTTTCTCTACGACTGTTCTCGTGTCATGGCAAGCTTTCGCCGTGTAAGTATGACGGCTGAACAGGCAGGTATACGCTGCTAACGGGTCAGCCAGAACCTTTCAGGGTGGTCTGGTCAATGGCGGTCCTTCCACTCTGGTATACGGCTTGATATTTTCATTCTTCGGCTCTCTAGCTACTGCAGCTTCGCTGGCTGAAATGGCATCTATGTAGGTGTAGTTTTTGGTTTTCTTCTACGCACAGTCCAGGCCAGGCTGATTGATACAATCTTTGACAAGGTCACCAACATCAGGAGGGCAGTATCATTGGGTCGCATTGCTGGCTCCTCGTCGTTCTTCGATTCTCTTTAGTTGGTTTGCTGGTGGGTTCATCGTCTTTGTGATATCTTCCGCAATATCAAACCTAACGCCGCTCAGGATGGATTACTGCCTTTACTCGAGTTGCGGTTACAGCTAGTGTTGCCTTTCTAGCAGCAACGATGATCCAGGGTCTGATCATATTAAACTATTCGGACACATACGTGCCCCAGCAATGGCATGGGACCTTGCTTTACTGGGCCGTCACGCTTGCCATTGTCCTTGTCAACATATTCGGCATCAGAATCTTCCCCTATCTCGAAACATTAGCCCTGATCTTGCATGTAATCTTTTTCTTCTGCATTCTGGTACCCTTAGTACACTTGGCACCGCGTAGCTCTGCCGACTTCGTCTTCCGCTCCTTCGAGAATAACGGTGGCTGGCACAGCGATGGAGTCTCTTGGTGCATTGGTCTCTTGACATCTACCTACTCCTTTTCCGGTGTTGACGGCGTTTCTCATATGGGTGAGTACCATTGAAATCACAATCAACAAAAGGCTAACACGCAGGCAGCCGAAGAAGTGGACAACGCGGCGGTCGTGGTCCCGAGGACAATGATATGGAGTATCATCGTGAGCGGGATTCTTTGCTTCGGAATCAGCATAGCGATTCTCTTCTGCATCGGTGATGTCGAAGCGGCCCTGAATTCCCCAACAGGTTTTCCGATCATCGAGATTTTCTTCAACGCGACCAAATCTTATGCGGCTACCAATGCTATGGTGTCCGCTTTGATTATCTCCTTCTTCTTCTCCGCGCTCGGCCTGCTGGCATCGGGCTCTCGGCTTATTTGGGCCTTCGCCCGTGACGATGGGTTGCCGTTCCCTCGCTATTTCTCCCACGTAAGTACTGCGGTGTGACCTAGTATGACCCATTTAGTCTTACAAGATGCAGGTCGATAGCCGATTCGGCATCCCCGTCCGTGCCATCCTATGGAGCTCGGTTATTATCGTCATTCTTGGCCTCATTAACCTAGGGTCGACAACTGCATTCAACGCACTGGTCTCGCTAGCCTTACTCGGACAGTATACGACTTATATGCTTCCGACCATCTTCATCCTAGCACGCCGTTTATTTCTAGCAAAGAACATCCCATTCGGCCCATGGGAGTTGGGTAGATGGGGTGTTCCAATCAACGTATTCACCATTGCGTTTTCGTGTATCACGATTGGGTTTAACGTTCTTCCGCCATATTTCCCTGTGACGGCGACAAACATGAATTACGCCGGCGTAGTATTCGGGGCTGCTCTGATTATTTGCGGTATACTATGGTTTTGGATGGGGCAAAAGCACTACGCCGGACCGATTAAGGAGGTGATGGAAAACGGGAACGTGCGCTCGGCACTGCTGAATCGCGAGACAGAGCTTGAAGTCATGAATGGCATAGACAGGACGAAACAAAACGTAGTTTAGATTCGATACCCAACAAAAATTGTTGTCATTGGGAAATCATGTAGAAAGAGTTGTTATTGATATCTCTGCATAAATTATTTCCTAGAAACCTGTCCTCTGACGCAGTTTAAATACCGGGTACCTTATATTGATATCCTTGTTAGCGTATCATTAATTCTTACAGTTATAGGTAAATTGTGGCTCTACCCAGCATTGCGTTTATTCTACTCAATATACCTACATAAAACTCTTATGGAAGATGAGAAAGGTAAAGAGCAGTGCCAGGGTTCGCTCACCGCATAGTATCGTTTTGGCCTTCCATCTCTATTCCGCCAAGGTTGATGTCAATAGAACGAGACATGCCTCTCCAAAGAAAGGTGACTAAGCCTAAGCATATCAGTTATAGCCTCTAACGAGATGTTACACCAAGTCCAACTGATACTAAGCTGGAGCGGTCACTCCTAATAGTATTTAATGCTTATGTTCAACCCCTTTTTGCTAGCTCATACATATAGCAAGTCCTCAGTGAAAGGTGATTCTACTAGCAATAACCAGCTGTTCCCTCCTTCTGAATTCCGTTCAACGTTCCCGTAAGCCCCAAGAGCAAACTCGGAGTTCATTTCGGCCTTGTATTTCCACAGTCGTCATGCTGGCTGCAATGACCGTATACGGGAGTTCAGAGCGTAATGATGAATTTCATCTCACAGCTGAGTAGCACCGTTGAATTAATACATAGCAAGCTTATACTACTATAATAATTGTGACTTACGACCGTCCTAGAACATTTATGCATAATGCCTTGTAGTCCCATTCATGTCCTTTCTTAACCTAGCTTGCTCTTGGCAACACTTGGTCGACAGGGCCATAACATTGCCATCTGGTCATTATACGCCGTAATTGCCAGTAGCCCAAGATAGGATAACGCCAAACTACGCCAGTCAGCTTAGCTTGTCGATCTTAGAGCTTCACTAAGTGCGAGTTGATCGGGAAATACAATAGTCAATGAAATAGCTCCAAATCAAGCTGCACAGAAACGGCACAGCCATCTCACGCTAACCTTTAGAATGTCGCATGGCTGTGTAAGACTATAAGAAAGACTAAGACCCTTGAAGTATCTAGGTTATATGCACGTGAGTCCAACTTGGGTTACTTCCAGTTCCTCTATTGGTCAAGCTCTCTATGTCAGCCAATCACTTTCATTTGTGGAACATTACATAAGCACCCGCTAGGGCTATTAGAAGAGCAGGCCAAGTTTCGTGGTCCCAACACACATAAAGATGCCAAATCATACGTTCCCTGTCATTTCTAGCCTTCGTTTCACAATACTGGTGGCAATCTTTGACTGGGGCTATAAAAGGCTAAATATGGCTTACTTACCTCTCCTACCGTTCTCCGGCTCTGTCCTCATACAACCTAGCATCTCCGTCCACCAACGCTGGCTAACAGGTGCGACATTCATACAAACACAGCCGCCAGCTTAAGAATACCGTCATAATGGAGAAGTTCGACTATGTGGTTGTAGGCGCTGGTAAGTAGTTCAGTATGCTGCTTCCATTAACCGAAGGATAGTCGGCGGGGACAATGATACGAAATTATTAGACTGACGCCTTTACAAAGGATTTCACGGATTAGCTGCCGCTAAGCAGCTTCATTGTCTGAATCCAAACAGTACATTGGCAGTTTTTGAGGGCCAATCCACACTGGGCGGGAAATGGGCTGTGGATCGTTTGTTCCCGGGCCTCAAGAGCAATAATCTCTTAGGGACATACGAGTATCCCGACTTTCCAATGAGCAGCGAAAGATTCGACGTCAAACCCGGAAAGCATATCCCTGGCGAAGTTATTAATACCTATATGCAGGCTTACGCTGAAGAGTTCGGCATCATTGATTTCATCCGACTAAATACCAAAGTTCTGGTAGCAGAGCACCAAGATAAAGTGGAGGGTGGATGGGTTTTAACCGTACAACCGCCGAAGCGAGAACCATTCAAAGTCTTTGCGCGTCGGCTCATCATTGCTACTGGATTGCTGTCGGAGCCCTTCATGCCGCGGTTTGAAGGACAAGATCAATTCGGCGGGAAAGTCTTTCACAGCGCAGACTTCCCACAGAACAGCGACACTCTGAAAGCTAAGACCGTTACGGTATTTGGGGCCGGAAAATCAGGGGTAGGTACCATCAAGAATTCTTTGTTTCCCTTTCGGGATTATCTTCAAAATAGGAATCTATCAATCGAGGGGATTGGGGTGTTATCGCGAAAAATGAAATTAGACATGCTTACTGCCCCTGAACCCCTTTCCTGGAAAAGTACTGACTTGCGATGTTGCAGTGGGATGCAGTCTACCAATATGCAACGGCGGGCGTCAAAGTGCATTGGATTATAAGATGTGCGTTTTGCAAAATACTTGTTCCTCAATTGACAAATGTTAAATGACTTAAACAGCGAGTGGACATGGGCCAGTTTGGATGGCGCCGCCATATGTAACGCCTTTCAAGAAATGGATTGAGAAGCTCGCAAGTAAGTCTCACGGAACTAATTCCTTTCAATATTCTTAGGTACCCTTTCTAATTAATTGCAGATGTGCGGTTTCTCACTTGGTTTAGTCCATGTATCTGGGGTGATGCCGACGGCTATCAGGGAATTCGAAGTTTCTATCACCGCACATCAATTGGGAGATTCCTGGTGGACCGCTTCTGGAATATACTCGCCCAGGACGTCATCACCCTTAATAAGCTCGATTCCCATCCCGATACCGCCAAGTTGAAGCCATGGCTCGATGTTATGTTCACCGGGTGCAGCTACAGTATTCTCAATTATGATCAAGACTTTTTCGAACTCGTTAAGAGTGACAAGGTCGAGATACATATTGGCGAGATCTCTAGGTTAAGCCCAGGGAAGGTTCACCTTTCTGATGGCACTGAATTCGAATCTGATGCATTCCTTGCAAATACAGGCTGGAAGCATGTACCGCCTATGAAATTCCTACCGGAAGGAATCGAAAAGGAACTTGGCATCCCTCATGAAATCGTAGATAACGCCCCTGCAGAAGACCTTGCTAACCAGAGTACACTTATCGAACGTGCTGACAAAGAGATCTTGGAACGCTTCCCGAGGCTCAAACAGCAGCCAGTGTGGAATAAGAATTTCGTTCCCTCGATTGACCAAAAAGGGATCACCAGTGACACAGCATCTCACACGCCCTTGACATCATATATGTTACACCGTTTCCTAGTGCCACCATCGCCCCGGTTCTTACGCCCCCGAGACGTTGCCTTCATAGGGCTCCAGACAAATTTCAGTAATGTCATCACCGCCCATATCAGCGCGCTCTGGATCCACGCCTATTTCTCGGGGAAGTTGGTAACAGACCCCGCAAAGGCGGTTGACGACGAAGAGGCGATGGAGAAGCTGCAGTACGAAACAATGCTGCACAACCGATTCGGCAAGTGGCGCTATCCTACTGAATCGGGCCCCAACTTCATTTTCGACGCTGTCCCGTACCTTGATCTTCTGCAACACGACCTTGGATTGAATCCCTTCAGGAAAGGGAGCATGTTCGCCGAGATTTCTGACCCTTACGGACCGGAAGACTACCGCAACATCAACGAGGAGTGGCTGAAAGCACAAAGTGCTAATGGAGCTGTTAAAGCCATCAAAGGAGAATGAGGCGCCGAAACTTACAGATACATTCGTGCCATGTATATACGCAGACAAATCATCTTACTCCAGTTGATAGCTGAAGGCAAACGAAGATTTCCAGTTGCACGGGAAGGATTTTATTGGTAGTGGCACAAGGAGGAGGKGGCGTTTTGATATTAGATAGCAATCGAGGTCAAAGAGGCTTTTGGGACTAGTGTAACCATCCCGGCTGACCGTCCTAAGCCTTATAGGATGGGTTTGGGCAAGCCACTGCGGATAGGGTCTAGCCGATCTAGACGTAGTGAAGTTGACCGAGCGCTTCGACGGGAAACTAACACATCCATGTACGCGATGATCTTTGAAGACCGATATTCATCGTTGTGAAACTTTAGAAGGGCCTCTTTGAACAATGGCAATGTATCAATGAGCTGACATTAAACTTACTCACCCTTCGTTGTAAAGATCCATGAAGCACGAGTGTGTCCATCTACGGACTACGTCAAACTGTGGAACTGAGACATAGGGCTTGGGCGTCGTAATCTACAGCAGCAGAAGTTGGAGACTGCCTGCTCTCTAGAAATCACTTGCTTATGGCGCATGGAAGGGGCATGGGAAGTACCCGCCACTGTGCCTATTTATACATAATCCGGAGCTTCTTATGGTCGCACTACGTGATCTCTGGTGTGCGTGGCGTAAAAGGCGATCCGGTGATGAAGTGGAGGAAGAACCGTTTCGAGCACCGTTCATTATACCTCCTCTGATTTCCACATTCTATATCAAAGCTAGGTGCTACGCACGTGATGCTCCAAGGGTACTACATTAGAGAACCGAGATAATACCTTTAGCATGCTAGAAAGTGACACGACATATCCCTAGATACCTATTCACTATATTCACAAACTCCAACTGCTTTCGATTGGGCCTTGGAAAAGAGTTAGCGTCTGCAACTCCTCTGAAGACAATGTCTCGGGTAAAGAGAAGTTCTCGACTGCATGGCTTGCATTGGTTGATTTCTATTTAGAGAGCAAACAATCTTCCCTAGTTTTGTGTCCGTGTGCTATGATCTACTCGACCTAGGGCTTATCTTAGTCGACTGTGATAGTCATCTGCATTTCGAGCCACCCCTCGTCGACTAGAAGAACTATATACGGCTTGCGAGAGCATTCATGATTCCCTTACATTCATTGGAGTCGCCCCCGACCTGAAGCATGTTGGTCTAAACCATCGTTCTTCTATTCACGGCGGAGCCCTACAGACTTACTAGGAAATGTTCGACACTATCAGCATCCCCATTCAGCAGCGTTCTGACGATGTGGAATCTCGAAGCGGAGCCGTGGTCGCTATTGTGGCGGCCTTGAACGCTTTATCCACAGCCGTTTTAGCGGCGCGCTTCTGGATAAGACTGCGGATCCAGCGTGTTCACCTAGCGGTAGATGACTGGACAATCATAGCCTCTTGGCTGGTCACTGTGGTGCAGAGCATCGACGCCGGCTTCCGTGAGACTCTCCTATATACTTATCAAGGGGCTCATTGCTAATTCAAGCTTCGACAGAGACGAAGTACGGTCTTGGGAGGCATCTCGCAGACCTACCCCCTGGCGCTGACATTGTCATGGCAAGTAAGCTCAGCTACGCTAACCAGCCCATATACTATACAAGCGTGTCTTTAACAAAGATCTCGATTCTCCTCTTTTACTTCAGACTCTTTCCGCAGAATGCTTACCGCATCTTCCTTTGGGCTATGATGGTATTTGTTGGTCTCACCGGCCTCATCTGCAGCGTGGTCAGCATCTTCCAGTGCAGCCCCGTCCATAAGGCCTGGGACGTCCACGCACCCGGAACTTGCTTCAATCGGCCGGCCTTCTTCTTTTCAAACGCCAGTTTGAACATCTTCCAAGACTTGGTGATTTACCTTCTCCCGTCCCCAATACTCTGGAAGGTCAACATACCAGCCAAGCAGCGCATCGCTCTTATTGGTATTTTCGTGGTTGGCGGCTTTGTCTGCGTTACTGGAATCATGCGTATCCCCACGCTTTCGGTTGCGGTTGCTTCTGATGATTATACCTGTAAGTTAGGGTTCCTGCGTTCAGAGGTAGTTGCCTTGTCTACTAACGAAATGACACGCAGGGGACCATTATGGCTCGGCTGTTTGGTCATCGATCGAATGCAACTCTGCCATCATATGTGCTAGCTTGGTTCACTTTAAGCCCCTACTCACGAAAGCCTCCTCGTCTATCCATGCCGCTTCTCATTCGTCGAGAACTGGCAAGCTCTTCAAGCTCAGTGATGAGCGTAGCAAGAACCTGGCGGGCGGTGACCTGATTACCTTCGGTCAGCGCCAAGGCAGCAGACCAGTTGGCATCCTGACGGAGATAGAGTTAGAAGATATGTCTAGAAGCCAATCTGCTCTGGTTCCTAGCTCGCATGTAGGGGTGGCCACCGCGACTGCGACCCATGATGAAGAGACCCCGTTTCCAATAGATGGCGGGGATCGAGCGAATGTTATCTATGCGACTACGCGCTTTACAATCGCGTACGACGATAAACAAGGATTAGGCAATATTTGAGAAGAAACTGCCGGGCGAAGAGGGACTAGGGGCAGAGAGCCGCGAATTGGTGACGATCTGGCGTGTAAAGAAGGCCATTGCTAACAAGCTCTTATATCTACACCACACGAGTCTATTGTTGCCATTAGCATCACTGTGGCCTATTCGTAATTTGCCATTGACGAGTCAAGCGCCAGGTACCTTTGACTGTCGCGTATCTCCGTCTCGGCTGCTTGCACATTATGCCGTGCTGGAAGATACGGCAAACCACTGTGTGAGATGCCATGAGTTGTCTGTGAAATCGATCCCTTCGCTACTCTGGTTAACCTTGCTCGAATACGATTAGACTACCCCTTTTAACATGCGTGAAGGCGTGTCGGGGGATAAAAAACAACAACCGGGATCTAGTAATAATTTAAATATGAGCTGATATAGCCCTCGATGCAGTCTCGACGGCATTTGAATAATACCGTTGTAGATGTAGGTCTATGGCGCATGAAGGAATCACCCTGTCAAGTATCAGTAGCCACAAAAGTAGGTAGGGAATAAGTGATAGTTGACGAGCAACTACTTGACAAATGTCTGTCGGCTGACACGACTTATGAAATCGCTGCTCGGCTAGTTGATAGCGTTCTGTCAGGTGACAACCACCTATGGGAAAGGCTTGTGATGGCGAGCTCCGTATAATCCTTGCTATATGTGCGTGATCTACAGCGGTGGAGCCTAAGGGTGCCGTTGCCTAAACCATAGGTACCCTAACGTCGACTGTTTACATTGAAGGCAGCGGCTTACAGCTTATAAAAGTTTCGACACAAGCAGAGTTTCCTTACCGTCTTCAACTTACCGATCCCATCCCGGGTCGTATAAGTGTAGACGATCTGCAATTCAGAATGAATGTAAATCAAGAGGGTTTTCATCGCCGCCTAGATGCCCTGCAGGAAATCCTGCAGCGGTACAATCTGAAGGTAAAGTCCTGTCGCTGACATGAGTTGAAAATGTATGAAGTCTTACCCGTCCAGTCAACTCTAGTAACGCCGATCGCCTACGTTGAGCACTGCCCTTTCCACTTCAACAATTTCATTTATAAGGTAGATCTGGACGCGCCGGCGGTTCCGGCAACTTTCCCGAACCAGCAGCCATGCACGTCGGCACCCCCATCGGAAGGCGTATCAACGCTGATCATCCGTATGAGTAATCCGCTTGCTGAAGGCCTCAACAACGCAAACCGCGTCGAAAATGACGTTGCTGCACAGTACCTCGCGCGGCAATCCATTCAGGCCGCAGGACTACCTTCTGTGGTGCCCGCCGTCTACGCTTGGGCTCCTTGTAGATACCCGGATGTGCCGGGCGAGGCTGGATTCGGATGGACAATGACTGAGTTCAAGGCAGGGTCAGACCTGGATGCCGAGTTTCCTTCGCTGGGCCTGGACGATGCCATAGGAGCCGTTCAGCAGTTAGCCAGCATCTTTGCTGCTATACAGAGCGCCAAGATCCCCAAGACAGTGACCAAATTTGGCGCGCTGACTTTAGATGACCAAGGCGTCATCATAAGCGGGCAGCCGCCTCTCCTCAAAATAGGCCCGTTTGACATATATGCGGAACTTTGGGTTGCCAAATTGCAGACGCAGCTGAGCGACGCGGATAAGAGTCCACTACTCAAAGGATGGACAGAAGGAGGTGTTCGGCAGCATATCGACAAGTTCATTGCTAGTGGTGGCGTGGGGAGGGTGCTGAAGGACGTAGATATTAACAAGAGGGTGTTGGTACATGGAGACCTGAGTAAGTTGCATGTTTGTTGCTTCGTCCGGCTCTCCTAGCATCAACTGACGTGACGACAGCTCTTAACAATGTTCTGTATGATAGCACTACGAAGCGCATTACGGCAGTGCTCGACTTCGACTGGTCGGCTGTCACACATCCCTGTGACGAGTTCCTGACAGGACTTTGGGACATAGGAGGCGGCATCCATGAGAGGAACGAGAAGTTTCTGCCAATGCTCTTGTCGGGCAACTTTAGCACTCCACCAAAAGGACTGTCAGCGGATGACGTTAGAAAGTGGGAGGKGGCTAAAGCCTGGAATGAGGCCGTCACTCGAGCGGGTGCCATCCGGCCAAGCGACATTGCTGGAGCGAGTCAGATACAAGCGTTGAGGGACTTGGAGGATTCCCTGTGTCCATTTGAGCTAGCTAGTGAGGTCATGTTAAAGCGTATCTCAGAGGAAAACAAAGTCAGCAAGAAGCAGGAAGCGGAGGATAAGATTCTGAAGTGGTTGAAAACTTATGGGGATATCGAATAGAGCCGAATTGGCGGCTATGGCTGCCTTTTCACTACATATGTAAGAATCCGGTGCGGCGGGATTCGGTAGACGGGTTCATACATGTAGAGTACCTAGAATCTACCGCTAAGTGAAGGAACGCGTCTTAACCATAAGGACGGAGTATGACTTATGTTCACTATATCGCTATCCCACCATTATACTTGATTTTCTCTTTTCGATCCTGATAACTCCTAAAAGATGCAGAAATATATTAATATTAGATGATATTGTACTTTGTTTAACGATTCACAAAAAATCATTACTTGTACATATTAGGTACTTAGCAAAAACTGATGAAGGAGGACTAAGAAGTGGCTGGAGATCGCGTGGTAGCCTGTTCCGCGTCTGAGCGCGTTATCGATAAACCAATTACGGCGTAGCTGTGGCTGGRGCTCCCAATCGGCCGTCACATTTCCCCACACACCGCTGCTAGAAAATTTTTGGAGCTTCCATTTTTTTTCCCAATTCGCAAAGTCGGCGTCCAAATCCAAAGTTCCCATTTGCCTTTGCCATTGCCATTGGAACATTCCCCCTTTGCCTGCACCGTCGCAAGTATATCTACACATTAACAGCAAGTACATACTTGGACGGTTCACAATGGCGACCAAGGACGATATTAAGCCCAAGGAGGACGAGTTCTCAATCAAGCCATCCGCGGTCACTCCGTCTGTTGACACGAGCACATGGCCGCTGTTGCTGAAGAACTACGACAAGCGTACGTGAATAAAGGGACACTGATAGGTTTTAGTTGCGATACTGATGATATCAATTAGTTCTTGTCCGAACTGGACACTTCACTCCTATTCCTAACGGTAGCTCGCCGTTGACTCGAGACCTCAAGTCCTACATTAGCTCCGGTGTGATTAACCTCGACAAGCCCTCGAACCCCTCGAGTCACGAGGTTGTCGCTTGGGTGAAGAGAATATTACGGTAGGACATGATTTTTTTCTTTCTAGAGAAACTTGAAAAATTCGTTGCTAACTTGTCGCGATTCTAGTGTTGAGAAGACGGGTCACAGTGGAACCCTCGATCCCAAGGTCACGGGTTGTTTGATTGTTTGTATTGATCGCGCGACTCGACTTGTCAAGTCCCAACAAGGTGCCGGAAAGGAATATGTTGCTGTCATCCGATTACACGACAAGCTTCCTGGTGGCGAGGCGCAATTTGCTCGAGCCCTCGAGACCTTAACTGGTGCTCTCTTCCAGCGACCTCCTCTAATCTCCGCCGTCAAGCGACAGCTTCGTATCCGAACGATCCACGAAAGCCGAGTCATCGAGTTCGACAATGACCGACACCTTGGTATCTTCTGGGTCAGCTGTGAGGCCGGAACTTATATACGAACGCTCTGTGTACACATGGGTCTGCTGCTTGGTGTTGGTGCACACATGCAAGAGCTGAGACGTGTACGAAGTGGTGCCATGGATGAGACCAAAGATCTTGTTACTCTTCATGATGTTTTGGATGCTCAATGGATGATGGACAATACCCGAGACGAATCCTACCTGCGCAAGGTCATCGCTCCCCTGGAGACTCTTCTCACGTCGTACAAGAGAATCGTGGTCAAGGACAGCACCGTCAATGCTATCTGCTATGGCGCGAAGCTCATGATCCCGGGTCTGCTACGATATGGTATGTACTAACCTTCGCGTTATGCATTAGTTGCTCGAGCTAACATTCTATTATAGAGGACGGTATTGAGGTACACGAGGAGGTTGTTCTCATGACCACCAAGGGTGAAGCTATTGCCCTTGGTATTGCTATGATGTCAACTGTTGAGATGTCGTCTTGCGACCACGGCGTAGTGGCGAAGGTCAAGCGATGTATCATGGAACGAGATCTGTACCCTCGCAGATGGGGTCTGGGTCCTACCGCTACCGAGAAGAAGAAGCTGAAGGCATCTGGCAAGTTAGACAAGTTTGGACGAGCGAACGAGGCCMCCCCCGCCAAGTGGACAGCGGAGTACAAGGATTATAGCGCCCCAGCTCCTACTGATGCTGCACTACAAGCACCCGCCGCTGATGTCTCCATGACAGAAGCACCCGCCGCGACGCCTGTTAAAGAAACTCCCTCGGCGCCCACACCTGCAGCCGAGGATGACAAGAAGAAGCGCAAGAAGCACGACGGCGAGACGGCGGAAGACAAGGCGGAACGCAAGAAGCGAAAGGCCGAGAAGAAGGCGGCCAAGGAGGCCAAGCGTGCCTCGCTGGGAAAGAAGGCCGATTCTGACTCTGAATAAGGAAACTTCCCGTCTGTTTCTGGGTAGGAACTTTCTCCCAAGTAGCATTTGGTTGATACCATTCGGTCGGCTCGGTCATTGGCTCGTTGCATGTGTGTGCCCTTTTTCTTACGGCGTTAACTGCTGTATCATACAGTTTTCTGAGGGTCTGGAAAAACGGCGTTCAGGACCTTTTGCTTTTTCTTCGTTCCATGACGTTTGACACTGTTGAGAGAGGAGAGATGAAATGCGGCTCTTTGCAAGATGGTAGATAGCAGGAACCCGCAAAATTGAACACAAATTTTCATCGAACATGACTTATATGCCTGGTGATTGATGATAGCCTTGGCAAGGTGATGCAGTGATCGTTAGATTGAAAGACTCGCCAAATCCGATATTTGAAGTTCACTCCTGGTATAGCTCATGAGTTCATGGCTTCTGAATGCCGTCGTGCTATGACATTAGGTAAGTATGCGATTATCAGCACGTGTACCAAGATGATCAAATGAGCCGAGGAGAGCAATGGTAATGAGGGTCGCAGGCCGATGGCTATTTTCCAATGAAATTGCCTTATTCCTCGGCGTGCATACTGTACTCCCTCGTGGACTAGTTGCTCTGTCATCAATCACTCAGTTAAGATGAAGTCATCCTTCACCCTTAGAGAAGCTTTGTACATTTCAAGGAACCTACCAAGATTCGAAGCTCTATTCAGCTGTCGATGGAACGTGTGATGCCAAGCCGTAATAGTCATTGGACTATTTATCTGTAGCGTAGCACATAAATAATGATATACCTTCCGTCGTGGGTAGGTACCTAGGTAGTTTGAGAACTATTTCCCTGTTATACTTGGGTCTATGACCATATTGTCCTCCCTCGGGCGGATATGTAGTTATTAAGGTTGCTCGAACTCGTGGTCATATTCCCCGACGGGTGTCACCGGTGGTGGTACATGAATGTGTTGTATACTTGCGTGGGGCAAACAGGTAGTCTTCTATTTTACGTCCGCCTGCCCTCTGTTGAACGTCGGGACTCAGGATTGAGTTGATAGAATGTGCCGCGTGCGACCCGAGGAAGTCTCATGGTTCAGAAATATGAGATCAATCTCGGGATCACGGACGTAAGGAAGCATTACAATTGTGGTAGCAGCATAGTCAAAGTTCATATCCGTCCGTGTTGCAACCTGAATAATGAAACCATGAAAATCGTCTGAAGGGGCGGTAAATCTTACGGAATTTCAAACACGGCTGGCAAGCTATCGACATTGATTTTTGGGATTTGCTTATGTAAAACTTTCTGGCCTTGATCCTCTTACTATGCGTGCATAAGGATTGTTGGTTAAGGGGAAAAGGGGCAGAGTGAACACAGCCTACGCTCATGTGACACCCGTGTAAATAAATGGACCGCTCGCCTTATCCCGAACGCCTCATGAGGTTCGGGTAGGCGGAGTTGAATCGAGTCTCGTGTAAGTCTATATCGACAAGGTCAATAGAATATGGGATTAATAAAAGTTATATTGTACGACGAGAATCATAGCTAGATTTGATGTTTCCCAGATAGAAAGGTCGTTCAAATATGTCTAGGTCACCCGCTTTGGATGGTGGATCAGTTCTGCAAGGAGGGTCGTCCAGGGACAAGAGCTGGGATATCAGCCGCACAGGTGCCGCAATGCCGCATTAGGACATTGGGACCCGCACTGGAATTGGTCCAGAATTCTCTGACATTGGGTTGCGGGAAGATCGAAACAAAATTTAGTGAAGATCATCAACTATTGACTTTCTCGAACGTTGCCAACAGTGAACAGCCTCTTTCCAGGGATCCGCTGAACTTAGGCCCCCAACTTTACCATGGCCGTGGATAAATTTAGCATAACGTTCGGCAGTTGCTCGAGAATCGACATGGGACGACCTGCAGGATTAAGGCCTTATCGAAGGTAAGAATTGGATGGAATTCAGGAAGACAAGCCCATGGGCTTTGCGCAGGTACCCCATTGAATCCCATTGATCGAAGTAAAGAAGTTCGAACCCCTATATCTCTAGAGTTACATAGACGCCTTGTGCTGTTCGTTGACATTATGGTTAACCCACCATCAAGAAGTGTGGATATAACTGGACTACGTCGCATTGCACGAGCCACCCAATTCAGTTCAATGAAGCCTTGCCCACCGTACCAAACTTCAAGGGTTAACCTACTTACCTAACCACATTGGCCTGCCAGAAGGGCGTCAGAAAAAACGCCCCGCGTGCAAATAATACTGTGATATACTATGCGATATTCCTATGCTAGAACGTACTATATGCTACAGTACTATTCGCACATRGGGTGTTTTTTCTGACGCTATTCTGCCTGCTACCACAAGTGTCAGACTCTTGTACTTACAGACATTCACAAGGCTGCTGACCCGCTGTTTTCGTATCAAATCAGATCCAGAGCAGCACTCCACCAATATCAGGCGGTGTTGATGGTCAGTGTATGACAGGCATGAATACCACGATCCCACATATCTGGATCTTTTACGAGGCGAATGGTGATTAAGGCTCCACGACAGGAGTAGATGGATGCCTAGGCGGCCAAGCGGTCGTTCTAGGCGGGTATTGAATGGTCCGCGCCTCTCTCGCTTTTCCCTATATTCTGTCCCACTGGATTGTACGATGTTATGAGACCTAACACAGGTCTGTCAGCCGCACCGATGCAGACATATTCCTTACCGCGACACTGCATATGTGTTCAGTTGGAGATGAAGGGCAAGGGAATGTTACATAGAGAAAAAAGAATCTGCCTACAATACCATGACCTTTACCTTTGGTTATTTTTTCATATAATACAGATGAGCGCCGGCTCATAAATCCCGGATCAACATTCGACATCGGTCCCATTATATGATCCATAGATCGGCTTGCAGTTGGAAGCCTACCCAGTCCTCGTACATCGACATTGGCACTGTCCCTCCTTGGTTTTAAGGTTGAGCCCTTAGCACCAACCCGTTCTTTCTGGCTTGCTCGTTATGCAAGCTGTTGGGAATGAAGCTCCCTACGACACTTGCAGCCACCGCGCTGTCATTCTCTTTCATATCCGCGTCGGTGATCCCAAGAGCAAACGATGCTCCAGCTTTCGACCAAGACTTCGCCGATCCATCGGTATTTGAAGATGAAGACGGCACGTGGTACGCTTTCGGGACGACTGGCAATGGCAAGCATATCCAGGTCGCCACAGCAGAGTGTCTGTATGGGAAATGGAGTCTTCTCGACGACATCGATGCTCTCCCTAAACCTGCCGCCTGGACCACCGGGCGGAACACCTGGGCCCCGGATGTACATCAAGTAGCGGATGGAAGCTACGTGATGTACTATAGCGGCGAGGTCGCGGAGAACCCAGCTCACCACTGCATCGGCACGGCGGTATCCGACTCGGTTACCGGACCGTTCGTACCCGACGAGGAACCTTTTGCCTGCAACCTCACGATCGGCGGCTCTATTGACGCTTCCGGATTCGAGGATGTGGATGGCAAACGATACGTCCTGTACAAAATCGACGGCAACAGCGTTGGACACGGCGGCAGCTGTAGCAATACAGTACGACCGATTGTTTCGACACCCATTATGCTCCAGGAGGTCGGAGACGATGGTGTGACAAAAATCGGCGATCCAATCCAGATTCTCGATCGCACCGACACCGATGGCCCGTTGGTGGAAGCGCCAAGCGTGGTGCGCACAGAAGATGGGATGTACATCCTGTTCTTCAGCAGCGGCTGCTACCTTGAACCAACCTACAACGTCAATTATGCGACGTCGATAAGCCTGCAGGGGCCGTATCAACGAGCAGAGCGTCCGATGATTCGAACGGGCGAGTACGATTTGCAGGCACCCGGCGGTGCTACGGCAGTGAATGTCGGGGATAAAGTTGGAATCGTCTTCCATGCGAACTGCCCAGAAGGACGGTGCATGTACACGGAGCCCACTGTCATAGACGGTCGGGAGGTGAGAGTGGCAATGTAGGGCACCATAGCTTAAACCCCCATAATTCCCATTCGCTGAGGATAGCATGGGAAGAACGAATCGCACATGGCTGACACGATGAATTATGATACAGGTCCTCGAGGGGAAAGGCAGCGAAGAAATGCAGGAGTTGGTAGACGGATTGTTTGACACTTGACACTTGTCGTTCTGAGAAAGCTCACAACGTCACCCAAAGAAATAGACTTCGATACTTCGTTTTAATGTTTTAGACTCGGGAACGATGGCGAACGATACCAGAGCATACACGCAGATATCTTGTTAATAATATTACGCATTCGTTTTGAGACGCCGTTCATGCTGAAGACTTGATGTAAGTTTTAAGACTTTAACACTGAGATCAAGTGGGGGCCTTTCCGTGTCATGGCCAAACCCGAGTTAGTGGATGTGCCGCTACTGCAAATACGGGATAGCTCCTGTACCATGGTAGCATCTGGGGGACTCGGCCAGTAAGAGGCACAGATGCAAGTCCCCTAAGAAAAAAATAAGCGCCCGTCGATTTTGCGCAACATCTTCAACCTGCATGCTGCAAACAGCCCATCACAATCACATTTCTTCGCGTTGTACAAGATATCCTATTTCTTGGTCCCGGTATAGTCTTATCCTACGGAGGCTCCTTGGCTTTTTTCTTGAAGCGCCCCCGGCGACGTTGAAGTGCCCCCGGCGACGTTGAAGTGCTACCTCTCGAGACAGGACTCTTACCACTCGATCTGAGTGCGACATTCAACAACTAGAGGCCTTGATGCAAATTGAGGGGATCCGCTTCTTTGATAAGCGCAAGCTAGGTGTTTACGCGCTATTCTCTTTGATCGCCTTGTTATCGTCTGATGTTCATGAGGTTTATTCATTAAGCCTTTACAAGGTATACTTCGTACGGCGTCACATTGCCTATTTAGGGGTTATAGGAATCTCTTTTCTTCCCAAAGCAGAATCCTGTTGAAGAATTGGGGTTGTTTGGTTGGTCTAAATATGATGACCTGCGTGGTCGCGATGTTTGCCGCTGGTGACCTTTCCGCTGACCCACTAGAGAGATATTGGTAAGATTACCGAGCAAATCACGGCGCTTAGGAGCAATCGTCATTATCCTACGGGGTATTTTTATTGGTTTGCCTTATTCTGGGGTAACCTTTTCAAGATGCCTGGCTCTCACTCTTCAGTGTGATTCCTGTGGCCTGTTTAACAACATGAGATCGTTGCTGACTTGCCGGCTCGAAGACATGCATCCGGTCGGAGAGTTCTCGATGCTGCAAGGGGTAGATATGGACATTGCTGCAATACTACCTTTCAGCGCAAGCCGCATACCCATGGATGCCATGCTTGTAGGCGCCTGCTACCACCGCGCCGCCAGTAGCGTAAAACTAATAGCGCTCCATCACTGACTACGAGTATCTCCTAGTGAGTCTAGAGTCCACTTAGAATAATGAGCTCCCATATATTATTCGGCCTGTCCCGAGGTCGTCCCAATATCCAATGCATTCACGCAAGCGTCCTTAACACTCCTTTTCTCTCTTGGAGTCTTTAATACTAGGCTCGCTCCGAAGCGTACCTATTCGAGACTCTAACCAGCTGGCTGGCGGTAATTCATGGAAATCTTATTGTAATAATCACGACTCTTCATTTTTCGTTCTTTACCACCATTCCTTTAGTACACGGCAGATTGTCGATATATCTCCGGGCGAGATGGCTTCTCTTCTAGTTCTTACGCTCCTTACACAACACGCCGCTAGCTTGCAGGTCACACCAAACTCCCCTTGCGCTTCGTTTTGTGTTGACTCATCCGACCTCGACTTCTCTGATCCAAACTCATCAACGACCAATAACTCCGACATCGCATGTACTGATTCGGAATATGTCACCTCATCAGCTGGCCAAAAGTTCCAAAGGTGTATGAGTTGTCTGCAAGACAGCACCTTTGCTCAAGGCCCGGAAAGTGACCAACTTTGGTTCTTATGTGAGCTCGCTTCTGAGTACTCCTTAGTATATCGATTCTAACAGATTTATAGACAATCTCAGATATGCGTTTGATTATTGCATTCTGGGATTTCCCAATGCCACGGGGGTCCCGTCGACTCCTTGTTCAACTTCCACCGCCTGTGGCGGATTGGAGTCAGCTTTTACTGGTGACAAGTTGAACCCAAAGAAGCCTGATTATTCGTACTGTGGTACAGATGGCTCAGCCATGACCGATGGTGTGGTCTCTGAATGCATGTCCTGCGTCGGCGCCCTGGAGGGTCAGGACTACTTGGCCAATTGTAATGCTTCTCTATCATTTTTCTGGATATTTCGATACTAACGGCCGTCGCAGTCCTCATCGCTCTAGACGCAGGATGCAAGCAACAGCCACCTACGGGAATGCTAATAGGATTGAATGATACTGTCTTCTCCGAGACTAGAATCAGTTCAATTGACCCCAACACTGGAAAACCCACTGGCGACAAAGGACCTGCACTGTCCGTAACTCAGATAGCCGGAATAGCCGTCGGCGCTGTCGTCGTAATCTTAGCCGTAGCAGGCTTCTTATTTGTACATATCCGTAAGCGGCGAAACCGCCGCCTCCTACTAGGAGACATCAAGGCTTCGACGGCAGGGCAAAAGAAGAGTCGCCATCGACCTGCCTCGTCGCTCTCATTCCGCTGTCAGACGCACCTAACTCCAAGGTCGCCCGCATTCTTTCCAAACCCATCTGACAGCGCCATTGAAGAGGAGAAACCATACATAGGCCCATTCTCCGCCCTTGGCTCTCATCCCATTTCGCCTGAGTCGCCGAGGCAAGCCCGGTGGCTGGCCCATAGCGGCCAGTCAGGCGGCAGAGCTTTGCCGTTACACAACATCGCAACCGCCATCCCAGCAATCCCGGGCAACGTGCATTATTCCACATCCCCCAAGGCTGCGTTCTTCTCTCCCACTGATGAGCCGGCTAGCACTACCAGCACTAAGAGCACAGCGCAGCTTCTGCCCTTGAGGCAGTATAATCCCGCCGAGTACGGGATCAGTTCACCCCAAATAGGTGCCAGTTCTGAAGGCACGTTTAGTAGTCCTACATCTGGTACTACGACTAGCCCCTTGTTGAGCCGTGCCTGGGAGCAAAAAGCACCGACGTGGGATTTCCCACCCCGGAGTTCTAGCAAGCCGGCCCCCGTGGGGGCCTGGGAAAGAGTGGCTGCTGGTGTGGCGGGGAAGAATAGAAGGACCAGTAATACGGGGAGTCCTGTCGAGACGAAGCAGATTAATTTCAATTTCCCCCCTCCGCCTACTAGGCGGTAATCCTCATGTACCTAATATACCATATGTACCTATATACATCTAGGTGGATACAGTACTCCGCTGATTAACATCCAGCTTCGTGGCGTCGACCTTTAGGGGGGAAAATCCTGTTTCTTAAGTGGCTTGTTCACCGGTCTGAAATCCCATGGATTGCCCCGTCCGCCTACCGTACTAAGAACGCCTCATACAGGGGCTGTGAGATTCGGTGAACTCTAGCCAATCATGAGCACCTACTCTGCTTGATAGAAGGATGCACAAGCCATCCCCATCTCTGACAGATTCTGTCATTTGGGTAAAACAATAACTCCTAAGACGAAAAATCTCAGCTTGCTGATTGCTTCGACATAAATTTTGATTAAGTGTATGGAAAATTCACTGTTCAGCTGTTATTATTCATTGAAAGAGACCGGAAAAGCAGCCTAGGGCCGAGTTCTACAGGAATCCGATCAGGCTTACCATGTCTAACCTCCTCAACAGCCTCTCCATGCGGAGACAGACAAGATCTCAGAAGCGAAAGCGGGAAGCCGTTGAGGGTGAAGACACGACTAGTACGCGGACGGATACTAAACAAGCGTACGACGCGACATCAGGCGATGACGTCGGACCGGAGGAGGTATTTGATAGCTGCGGAGGACCCACTAACGGAGTCGACATCGTCTTTGTCCATGGGCTTCGTGGGTCTCGGGGCCGGACTTGGTCCAAGGGTGATATCTTCTGGCCTCGGGATCTCCTCAAGGACGATGTAGAAAACGCTCGAGTGATTACCTGGGGCTATGACGCTAAAATCGTCAACGGCTTCTCTTGGGCCAGCAAGGAGAGCCTTTTTGGCCATGCCAACACCTTATTGACAGATTTGTCGAGGCTGAGGCGAGGAATAGTATGGCCCTCTTTCGCAGTCCTCTCGATTTCATCGCGTGAAAGGCTAACATATATCGGCAGAAAAGGCCTATCATATTCGTTTGCCATAGTCTCGGCGGCCTCGTTGTTAAAGAGGCTTTAATCACGTCTGACAGCTACAGGAATCACAAGAGACATCCCCGCCTTGCCGCGATCTACCCCAGGACTATTGGGATAGTTTTCATGGGAACCCCCCATCGAGGGAGCCACCAGGCGACTTATGGCGAGGTCGCAGCAAACGTTGCACGGATATGTTTCCAGAAGCCAAATAGCCAGCTTCTTCAAGCCTTGAGGGAAGACTCTCATATCCTGGAGAAGCAACGCGATGATTTCACAACAGTGTCGCAGGATATGTATATCGTTTGCGTTAGAGAAGAACTCCCGACTGCAGCCGGCTTGGTATGACTTTACCGCAAAGTTACTTCCCACTTAGATGAGACTTACTAAGATACAATCGATCAGATTGTTCCCGAAGCCTCTGCTTCATATGACGGCTTCAACGTTACTCGCGGTTCGATCCACGCCAACCACATGGACATGGTCAAGTTCTTGTCTAGAGATGAGGGTTATAAGAGGACACTAGGTTATATCGAAGATATCCTCGACGCCAAAGTCCCACATGAAGCAGATAGAGGTGCGTCGTGCGACAGCTCTCCTTGAAATTGATGAATGGCAAACCTTGAACTCCTGGGTTTCGATGCACCCAAAGGGAAACCTGTGTTGAAATTTTGTCTCTTAACTGGTATTCCTGTGACTTCGGATATCGACGTGGCGTATCTTGTGTGTAATTTCAAGGACCAGCACTATTAGCGGATTTTCTTGTGAAGTCATGTCATTGGCTTACAGTTGCTGTATATCAATATGAAACTGATATTTTATCAGACGACGAAATGACCCAGTCTCGAATAGATGGTACATTCATCTCCCTTTCACCTGAGCACGACTTTGGTACTAGGTATCTAACTTGTGCTAGATATACTAAGGGCGCTATGGTTCCCAGCAATAGACAGCCGAGAGGAAGGAATAGATGAGGCCTACGCCAAGACTTGTTCGTGGATTCTAGACGGTAAATCAATAGACGATAACGACGACGACGGGACACCAGCCACGCCATCTCAGTTCTTAACCTGGCTTCAGAATAGCGAGACATTTCTCTGGATAAGCGGTAAAGCTGCGTGCGGAAAATCCACTCTCATGAAGTACATATATCGCAATAAAAGGACCAAAGCCACACTCGAAAACTCTCAATGGACTCTGGGCAAGGACTTGATACTGGTGGCATATTTCATATTCGAACGTGGCAGTAACGACCAGAAGTCTAGAGAAGGAATGCTTAGAAGCATCCTTTATCAGGTGCTCAGTACTCGGCGCAACCTTGTCCCAAAGGTGTTTTCCCAATGGCCGTTCTTCAAAGACAAATACTTCCGAGAGGAAGAGCTCCTGCTTCAGCAGAAGATACTGGTGGAATTTGCTAATCTAAAAAAGGCGTTTACCGCTCTGCTGGATCATCTCCAGGGCTCCAATCTCTGTCTTTTCTTGGACGGCCTAGACGAATACCGTATGGTGGAAAGAGCCGACAAATACACAGAGGAGCAGTTAGACCTGATTTACGATGGCGAGAATGAAGACGAGGCCTGGGGCCGGAGCACTTGGATAACGGACGGTCATAAGGAGATCGCCGACTTTCTCCACAGTCTGAAGACACGTAAGAATGTGAAGGTGTGCTTATCTAGCAGAGAGTTGAATATCTTCGAACATGAGTTCCGCAATTTCCTCAGGATAAGGGTCCACGAACATACAGCGCAATCTATAGCCCGGTACTGCGAGGGCCGTCTGACTGAAAAGGCACCAGAGCTCGTGGACCTGCCGGAGTTCGCACAGGCGATCACTAGGAGATCATGTGGCGTATTTCTCTGGGTCCTTCTTGTCGTTGACAGGCTAGTCGACGGCTATATGAATGGAGATTGCAAGGAAGAGCTTTTGATGACACTAGAGCATGTCCCTCGAAGGCTGGGTGGGAAGGACGGCCTCTATTCGCTCATGATGCGAAATATACGACGCGAATATCTGCCAGAGTCGAAGAGATTATTCCATCTGGTTCTTAGATGCCCCGTATTAGATCACAACGACAACAGCCAACCTGACATCATAACCCTATTCTTAGCTGAGCAGGGACATTTCGAACTGGGTAGCAAGGACAAGTTACTAGCAAGGAGTGAAAAATACGAACCAAAAACCTGGGATGATTTGCAACCTAGATGCAACGAATTATCAAGACGTTTGAAGAGCCGATGCGGTGGTCTTCTAGAAGGAATAAAGCCAGTACAATTCATGCACCAAACGGCCAAACAGTTCCTATCACGGGAGTACATATGGAACGGAATGTTCCCGGCTGATATACGCTTTAATGCCGCGTTCGACGTGGAGCTGGGTTTGATGAGTGGATTTATTCGGCGCTTAAAATGCTGCTCAGAAGCAATCATTACTCCTGACCAAATACCCATCAAGCTGCAAGCTACCGCGCCCGTCCAGCCTCGCGCCGCTGAGGATAAATTCACAGACCCATTCGAGGGGTTCATGGCCCCGGTATTTCCGACCCAGTTAGTTGATTTGACGCTCCGATGTGCACGACTCAAATATGACGAGACTGGGGCTATTACCGCTGATCAACACCGTTTCCACATAGTACAGCTCCTTGATGAACTAGATAATGTTGGTAGCCAACTTACTAGTTCTGTAAGAGACTTAGTAGAGACCCCAGACTTCAGTTGGGTCTCTGTGTTAGTAGAACTAAAATATCGATATAAAAAAGAATCGGGCATTGGCCCTTGGAGCTTCTTGCGCGTCGCACTCATATATAACCTATCCGCGTACGTGGAAACAAAAATCAAGCATCGAGAATTCCCTAATAGCCAGCTAGCACCCTTCCTGGGATTTGCTAGCAGTGTTAATGTTCTCAAATTTAGAGGACAACCAACTCTGGCGTTGGGGCCCTATCCGTTCGAAGTTGTTGAGAGGCTGCTTCGGGAGGGCGTTGATCCAAACTACCTTAGTATGGAAGACAGCGGCACCGCGCCACCAGAAGGCGGATCGACTATATGGACAATCTTTCTACAACGAGCTGTTGAAATCCGTGCAGCATTTTATATTGAGTATTTTACAGACAGTTGGATTAAGACGACGAAGCTCTTCCTTAAGTATGGGGCCGATCCCGCAGTACACTGGTATGGAAAAGGAGGTGAGCATAAGGAGACATTGACATTGTTCACGCCTGAAAGGGTTATAAAGGGATTTTTGGGTCACGAACCTAAGTACAAGAAGGATTTGGACGAACTCTTAGAACTTCTGCATCGCCCAGAGGAAAGCTTATCTAAGTGATTCTTCGGAGAGGATGCGACTCAATTATCTCTACGGGGAAGTTCGGCACAATGAATCGATGCAGTCTATACGGAGTTTTAATGTGTCTGTATGGTATTAGATCGGCTAGTGCAGTATAGAGTGTAGTCTATGAAGATTCTACTACGACCAAATCTCACGAGAGGATGTAAACAAGCTACCTAGTATCTCTTACTAAGAGGTAAATAACTACCTAACCTTCTAATGTTTATGAAAGCATATTGCTGTAAGTTGCTTGGGCTAGCGTTTTACCGATTTCCCGCGTACATAGACTTCCTTAATATTCCGATCATCGCCAGTCATGACGAACTTGTCGAATATAGTCCTGATAGAGTCTTCATCTTCTACCATGGTCATGACGCCTGGCGCATTCGTATCGATGATCAGGGCATCGAACTCCTTGCCAAGCTCGAAACTGCCGACCCTATCATCAAGACTGCACACTTTAGCCCCACCTAGCGTGGCTAGATAGAAGAGCTCTCCGATGTCTAGCCCCTTGTCCCTGCCCTGACTCATTACCTCGCGCGCATTCGACGCTACGAGCGCCTGTCTCATCGCGTCTAAAATGCTGCTTGAGAACCCGCCGCCACTGTCAGTCCCCAATCCGACATCTATGCCGCGTCGTAGGAAGTCCCGAATGGGGGCTGCCATGAAGCCCCCGCCGACCGTCATGTTGGAGATAGGACAGTGCGCGACGCCACAGCTGAGCTCCTTCAACCTGCTCATCTCATACTCGGTCATATGGCAGCAATGCGCGAGAATGGAGCGCTCGTTCAGCAGGCCATAGTGCTCGTATAGATCCGCCTCGGACCCCTTAAACTGTGGGAACAGCTCCTGCGTGAAATTCATCTCCTGCTCCGCCTCATTGAAGTGCGTCTGGATCGGCAGGTCCGGGKTCGCGCCCGCGATCTTGCCCAGGCCGTCCAACAACTCCGGGTCGCACGAGATGGCGAAGCGCGGGGTTAGCACGTGTTTCAACAGCTTACCCTCCGGGTCGATGCGCCGGATATGCGCTATGCAGTCCTCTGTATCTTTCAGGGAAGCCTCGACACTGGCGTCGCGGTAGTACTCCGGCGCGTTTCGGTTCATGTTGCACTTGCCGACCAAGGCGCGCTGCCCCTTATCTAGGCAGATGTCGGCCAGGGTCTTGGTGGCCTCCGCATGCAGCGAACCATAGTACGACGCTGTCGTAATCCCTTGCTTCAGGAATCCATCCACGCAACTCGAGTAGATCCGGCGCGCATACTCCGGGTCTTGGAACCGGGACTCGTTTGGAAAGGTGACTTTCTCAAGCCAGTCCAGGATGTGCATGCTCTGCCCCAAGCCCCGCTGCGCCCATTGTGGCGCATGGTTGTGCGTGTCGACGAACCCTGGGATCAGGAATTGACCGCGGGGTAGGTGGCGCACATTCTCAGAAGAGGAGAGCAGGTCTAGTGATGAGAGAACAGAGGGGACTTTATCTCTTGGGACATCCTCCACTAGATTGGTGATCTTGCCATTCTCATCGACGATGACTAATGCGCTCTCGAGTATGATGAGTTCTGACGGCCCGCGTGAGTGAATCGCCGTGCCATGGAACGTTCGAACACCCATATCGTGAGTTTCATTTATTAAGTCGTGAAGTACCTTGTCTCAAAAGATATCCGGCTTCGTTTTTCGATGTGTCTGATTAGAGCTGACTTGACGTTCAATGTTCCAAGGTCCGATTACAGGAGATACATATGCCAGCTGGTATCCGTTGGTAATCGATTCCTGGCGGCTGTTCAGGGGTACATGAAGTATCATGTCAACACACCCCTATATTCGTATGTATTCTCCAAGAATACCTATTAAATCGAAATCGGATTAAGCCTAAGACAGTTTTATACATTCACATATGTACCTAGGCACCTAGGTACAAAATCCATGAACCGTTATTTTCCTCTCGGCATCGCAGAGCTTTCTCGGTATTGTTTAGGTACACCTTTTTTCTTCGAATTTTGCAAGCATTTTCTTATACTCACCCAAAGTTTGGCGTAAAGCTGACTCGAGACTTGACAGCTCCAGTCTTGGTTGAAGATGTCGGAACTACGGTCACATGGCCGATTACCTACACGTAAGCATAGTCGGCTTGGCAGAGCTTCTCTGTGGAGAGACCTAAGCGAAACAAAATTGACCCCACCGGATTAACCAGGGCCGATGGATCTTATCCTGGTTATGTAATCACCATCCCCCTGAAGCGCCTAGCTGCACGGGTATCCTCTTTACCTACCCGCGTCACCTTCTCAGCATTCAAGCATTTCAATCAGAACACTTTCGTCTCGCCGGACGACCAACCAGATTATAAGATGGACACGATCATTTATATTTTTCTGGCATTCCTAATCTTCACAATAGCACGAGTACGTTACCCTGGAATACTCTGAATGTTGGTCCGTTTGAGACTGAAATGAATGCAATGTGCCATTCGACATTCACTAACGTGTCTTGGCGTGGAAGGCATTGTTCGCGGACCGCTCACCAATCCCCGAGACCTCAGGGAAGGTTTACAAAATCACCAACGCCGCCGAGTTGGATGCCCTCTTGTCCTCTACCACTCATGTCGTAGTAGACTTCTACGCCGACTGGTGTCTACCCTGTCGCGCCATTGCGCCGATCTTCTCCGAATTGGCCGATAAGCATTCTTCAAATGGTCATCTCGCTTTCGCCAAGGTGAATGTCGACCATGTCAACAACGTTGCTGGGCGCTATGGCGTCACTGCTATGCCGACCTTCATCTTCTTCCAGAATGGTGTTCCCAAGGGAGTAACGATTGAAACCAGCAAACCTCGCCAATCCATTAGCTCCACTGATGATGTATGTATTGATAGGATTCGCGGTGCGGATCGGGGAACACTACAGGCTGTGGTTCAAGCCTTGGCTAGTCGAGAGAAGTCAGGACTGTCGGCCCAGGAGTAGGTGAGCGCCATGATGATAGTGTGATAGACTGAGCACTATCCAACCTTTAAACTATCGTTACACACGACGGGGTCGCTGGTGAAGTGGGGCTTCAACGGAGGACACCCTGAAGAATCTACCTCCTGAGCGACCGGCTTTCTGCAGACTCGTTTCCACCACTGCTCAGACTACGGAGGACAGACCCTAAAACATAATCATCAACGTTTAAGTTTTGATTTACATCCGGATGTGTAGTTGGCAAGTGTTTGTTGGCAATGTGGGTGATCGTGGTCCATCCCTTTCTCCCTATGTTCCCATTCAACACCCAAGCTTAGCCAGGCCATTTCTAAGTAAACTCCCAATGTCAAGCCATACGAATCAGCTTTGCGGAGGTCACCCGATGACGACGAAACTACCTAATTTGTACATTTTACGAATGGAAATTCTGAGAAGCTGAAGCAAACAATGATAGCTTTTCACGTTTCACACTTACTTTAACTTGGACATGAGTGAAACGACCTAGCCTACTGGCTCATTACCATTTGACTTCATGTAATTGGGTGTCTAACAAGATCGCAACGTAGAGCGAGGTAGGGTGCAAAATCTGACCCTGAGATTGATGCCGGTTAGTGGCTGATATTTTCTACATAACAGCCAGTCCTTTATTAGATACAACCTACCTAGCTACCCGCGGTTTCTATTCTGCTCCTCCGTTCTCCGGCCTTTCTGGATAACCGCTGCTGCCGATAACCCCCTGTTGCCGTCACTTCTAGATTACAGCCCTGTATCACTTCGATAGGTAATTGAGTCCTACGTCGTCAGGTAACATCATACTCTCGCGGAACGTAAGCGCGGGCTGAAGTGAAACTAATTCGGGAGGCCGCAGAAGTCGGTAAAATGGACTCAGAGCGATATTGATCTTCCCAGAAAATGGCCGGATGTTGCGGCAAAGAACTCTATAAGGTCATGTTCCCGTTCAAGCAATCGATATAAGCTTAGAGCGTAGTGAGATGCTCCCGAATATTACACGTTGCGTTTTGGGTATAATGAAGAGTGTTTCTAGGAACTAGTACGGGGCTATGGTCACGTCAGGTTACCGATAACCGCTCGAGGCAGACAGTCCTATCAGAGGTACACAGGAGAACAGCCCAAGATGATATGCGGTCTGCTGTACGCGATACAGTGCATCCGTCGGGTGTCCCCATAATAGGTAATCCAAGGTCCTCCCGTACTTTGTAACCCTATTGCTTCTCATATCTTGCCCGGGCTAGCTCTCCCCCTGCCCTCATTCCCCAAGCTACCTTATTCAATGGCATTCCTCCATGTCTACGATCTAACAATCACTATATCCCGAAATTATGGCTTTTCGATTCAAGCTCTTAGTCCTAACACTACTCTTGATACAGAATCCCAGAACTGTTACCGCAGGTTCAATAGCTGCGTGGATGACGGGGCTTGGTGCCTCCCAGATCATCATGCAGGACGACACGACTGGTAGGATATTCTACAGTCTCTGTAATAGCAACGGAAGCACGCCCATCTTCCCAGCCAATGCGTCTGCATCCTTTGAATTTGATCCCATTTATGCCCCGAGGAATGGTACCAGTCTTGCTGGTACAGGCTGGTATCGGGAAGATGAACTTCTCAACGTTGTGAGTATTTGGAGAAGACATGAAAAGCATTATGCGGCGTTGATAAGAACATACTTATAAGCAGTATAGGCAGCGATATGGTTTCAGAGAGAAGACGGTCAGTTGGTGTTTCAGCTGTGGAAATGCAATACCACTGGCCATTTCAATCTCTACGACAACTTTTCTCAACGAACTATCGGATCCGATCAGTCAGTGCACCCAGAGACTGGGTTAATGGCGCTGAACCTCGGGGAAACTGCTGGCTATAGGGTTTATTACCAAGACGAAAGCAAGGAAACCTCGATTCTGGCCTATACCCAAGCTACTACTACGTGGGATGCCCAAGGCAAAGTGTCCCAAGATGCCATCAAAGGGTTTCCAATTTCGGCAGGTTTCATGGACATAAATAGGATTACCGTCGTGACATCCAGGGACGAGAGCAATATTGAAGTATCTACTCAGCTGGAGGATGGAACATGGCGGATTTGTAGGTTTTGATGAAGTAATGGCACAAGAATATGCTTTGTTAACTTTCTATAGATACGCTTCCAACCCCCCTAAAGACGGTTGAGGTCTCGGTTGATGAAGGCCCTGACAACTTCGATATTATTGTTAAGTCATCGCCTACGAATAATACAGCCCCTGAGGGTTTCCATCTGGATACAAATACTACCGCTAACTGGTCGCTCGAGGCTTGGGACGGCGGTGCAAGCGGCATTGGACTTACTTTAGACGACAATTCTACCCGTAGTATCTATTATATTGGGAACGATTCGCTCCTATATTGCGTCACGGAGCTGGACGGGGCCTGGCAGAAATTCCCGCGACAGGACCAAGAGGTGTGGCCTCGCGCTGATATCCCAAACGCCCCCTTTGCAACAACTTCTGACTACCGCCATAATGAAGTATTCATTTACTACGTGGTCAATGGTCACGTAACCCAGATACATCGATCAGCCAAAACCAAATGGGACCTAGCAACGCCTCTCGCCAAATATAACAGTACGGTGATAGAAGAGCTAGAGTCAAATAGAGGGCTCTCAACAGGAACCAAGGCTGGAATCGGGGTGGGCGTAAGCATGGGAGGTGTTATATTTCTGCTACTGGCCTTCTATGTTGTAATTCGACACAAGAGGCGCAGAGAGGCAGACAACAACCAGACGGAAGCTGAAGTCGAACCAGTTACGGCTGCTGAGAATAAGTCCCCGTCGTCTCAGCTTATATACTACGAGATGCCAACCGCCGAGCAAAGCCATGAAGCTCCCAGCTTTCATGGATACCAAGAGATGCCGAGTCAGGAACAAGCCCACGAAGTACCCACTGATAATGGCAGTAAGGAGGTGACGTCGACTAGCCATAACGACCATACCGAACACACACCATGAAAATCAGACTGTCACGCCCGGGTCCGCATTTCCGAGCTCTCGGTAAGGAATGTTTATTGCGGGATCACTGAGCACACACCGGGCCTGTGATTCTTTGAGCTGTCCAGTGTTCTCTGACCTTTTTAGTTACCTTTTCAACACTTTTCATCTCAGGAATCACAGCTTTCAGCGTACATCAGATCTCATAGAACCCAAACACTGAGTGACGAAGTTCATATCAAATCTGATACTTACGGTGTTTGCCTGTGCATCTCACTCCCTGCTATCGGTCTATGTTTCTCTCCCCATCACACGCACGAAGACGCTCGGCCAACACGGGTCAGTGTAAGTTGAATTCCATTTTTAAATGTCCCTTTCCCGTCCATGCACAGTCTCCATATGCGTTTACTGGTTGCTAACATACACAATAGTAGTAGTCGAGAGTGGTCCTCGTTTCCTGGCAAGGTTTACTCTATATACTCGACTCAAGGATATTCGACAGACAGATATTTCCAGCTCCATCCTCAGACAATTCAACGTTTACGACCTAAACCTCTACCTTCTTAATCGATACTTTATTAGCCGCCCAGCGCAAAGTCTCAGCAGCCATGGACGCGTCTCTCCCCGCCCCAATGAGCGACGAAGACGTTGCATCGATCATCCAGCGGATGCTGGAGCGCGCTCGCGAAGCTCTCTCGATTAAGGAAGAGACAGGAATGCAAGTCGCCGCAAACACACAAATCACCTTAGGTCTCCATCTAGAAAATCTTCAAGCTACAGAGACAATTTGGGATGACCAAGACATGGCCGAGGATCTCTTTGAAATTACAGCTGATGGCCATATCATTGACCTTGAGCTTCAAGGAGAAGAAGAAGAAGTCAGACCTTGCGAGGCTTGCACAGACGACAAGCACATCGCAGAGCTAGCTCGCGCCCCCTGCCAACACGAATACTGCGGTCCGTGTCTCAGTCACATCTTCCGGAACGCTATGACGGACGAATCCTTATTTCCTCCGCGATGCTGCAGAGAGGAAATCCCCCTGGACGAGAACGTGGCCTTCCTCGATGCAGACGTGGTCCAAGAGTTCCCTCAGAAGTCTCTCGAGTATTCTACACCTCGCCGTACATACTGCCACGACAGTCAATGCGGGCAATTCATCCCGGCCGCAAACTACGCGAACGACGTCGCGACTTGCACTCAATGCGGAAGTCAAACGTGCATGACGTGCAAGGGAGCTTCACATGACAACGAATGTCCACATGACGAACAACTCCAGGGAATCTTGCAAATGGCTCGGGAACAGAAATGGCAACGCTGCAATAACTGTGGGGCCCTCGTTGAACTTAACATTGGGTGCAACCACATAACGTAAGTTTCGAACCCCCTTTTTGGTACCACACAGTTTACTCACCTTCTCTAGTTGCCTATGCGGACACGAGTTTTGCTATGCCTGTGGCGCCGTGTGGAAGACTTGCGAATGCGATCAATGGGATGAGCCATATCTGTACGATCGTGCCAACCGGATGGACGCCCTCGGCCATGATAACAACGTCGGCCCTAACCTTCCTGGTCCTGCGGCCTTTGTGCCTTTTCGGGGGCTGCGGGCTGTGGAGGAGGAGGAGGAGGAGGACCAAGCACTAATAGATGAGGTTATCCAAATGGGTATCCAAATGGGTGCCCGAATGTTGGAACAACCTGCAGTGGTGGACGACGAATGCCCGCACCTTCGTTGGATTCATCGCAGAGGAGCTCACAACTGTGAGCAATGTGGTAACTTGATGCGCCGGTTCATTTATGAATGCCGCGAGTGCCACATTAGGGTCTGCCGTCTCTGCCAACGCAATCATATGTAAACGGCCCATACGTTACGCCCCCGGCCCCCCCTTACACACACATACACACACTCGCTCACTCACACACACACAC
>JYCQ01000044.1:0-179812 GCA_000931505.1 Hypoxylon sp. E7406B | reverse complement strand
TCTCTCTCTCTCTCTCTCTATCAGGTATCTATCTACACCGTGAAGAAATACCCTGTCCATGTTGATCCTGCTCGGGTGTGCTGGCTGTTTTGCTCCACGAGAGCAACTCTTTAGCTATTGTAATCAGGACACTTAAGGGTCATCAATGTAGCTAGTTAATCTCTTACGAGGCCCTCGAAAAGATTGATTAATCACGAGGAAATTACTCGGGCGAGTTCGGGTGTTTGAACCGTTTTTTTAACCCTTGCCTATAATGTGGCCAAACAATATCTTAAACTACGCGAGGGAACAACAATAAGCCTAGGTAAGGCCTAACGCTTCGAAATACGGCTTATAGCGCCATAGGTTTCTATAGCTAGTGCTTTTTGGCGTATTTATAGCGCATAAGCTTCCCTTCCCCTACTATATACCTTGATCATCTTTTACTCCATCTCTTATTAATGCGCCGTATAGATTCCCGCATGCTTTTTAGACTTCTTGGTTGTCATTGTGTTACTCCCACCTTCGCCGCCGTCTGCTCCTAACACGTTCGCTACAAGTACAAGGTTCGCAAAGACCCAGATACCGAAGAATTCATAGGCTCCATTCGACATGCACATGCATTGGATCGGGCGAGCAATCAAAAATAGCTTTACTAACTCCTATCTTGAAATCTTAGGTTATATATACAGGGTGTAGAAACAAGATTTCCGCAAATTCCAACAGGAACATGTTCTCGGACAATATAGGAGACAAATAGCTGGTGTATACGACCTGCCACCCTGCACTAATGTTCTAATCACATCTTGTCATAGGGTATATATGCGCTATCTGGCTGCTCGTAGATAGCGGTATCGCTTTTGCGACACATCTTATTTCAACTATATACTGATATGTGCGTCTAACTATCGTAGGATCCCTTTAGCCTTTCCTGGAAACCTCTGTAGTTGGCCTTCCACTCGTCGTCCATTCCAGGCAGTGGGTCTAGCCCGGCCTTCGCTAAATCTCCATTGACCCAATTCAAGACCTTCTCTATATACACGTCTTCTGCCGCGAACATACTGTGGAATCTATCTCCAGGATGGAATCGGGCTTTGCGCTCCCTATGCTCCTCTTTCATAACGGATGTGGGTGGCAGATGAGCGTGTCCTGCGAAAACCTTGGCTGCGACTTGGGCTTGGAAGTCAAATAGCGAAAATGTTGACACTAAATGAGAAACACCTATGAATGCCAGAGTAGGATCCGGAATGTAGAAGACGTCTTTGTGCAAGTTGTGCGTGATATATCCGTCAGATGTTATAAGTGTCTTCTCATCGGCATCCTGCCAAGGTACCAGAGGCTTCTCCAACTCCCCAAGGAAAGGGTAGGAGGTGATATATCCCGTCGCAACAATGACACGGTCGATGCCTTCCAAAATTTTCCCATCTTCAAGTACGACCTTGCCCGGTATCGCCTGACCAGGCTTTAAGGTCTGAGACTCAGCGGCGCCGGCTGTTTCATCCACAAGGAACTCGGCCACCATAGCGACCCTATCGACGCCCTCAGGTAGACGCGACGCAAGTACGTCGAATTTGCTTTCTCGTCTACTCTGAATGATTTTAGCCCCTAACGGAGCTGTTTCCTTGGCAATGTCCAGGGCCGAGACACCAGCACCAATTATGAGAATGGTTTGGTTGCTGAAAGGAATAGGGGTGCGGTATTGTTTCGAATGTGTTACCCGGTCTGGGAAGCGCTTCTTCCACATCGACAACCCGGGGACGTCTGGAACAAATGGGATGTGATAGTGCCCACTCGCTACCACGACGGCGTCAAATTTCCAGGTTCTCTTCGTTAGCTTGTGGGCCGAATTGGTCCTTTCAAATGTGCTTGTTTTAACGGTCCATTTGTTGTCCCCTTCTTGCTTCGACACACTTTCCACTCTAGTGTAGAAGGTTATCTTATCATAAACGTCATGGACTCGAGCGATGTCCTGTATGTACTGGTGAACCACCTTTTGGTCTACGAAATCTTCACTACCCTCCGGCCATCGGAGTAAGCTACTCCGCATAATAGGGGTTGGAATATTATTCTTTAACCCAGCGTAGCTATAAATGTGTCAATAAACCATTTCATCCGACAGTAAATATCAGGCCCCAATCTGGATTGCAGTTATAAGAGGTACACGTGTACGTACCATGGATTGGGTGGGCCATGTATCAGCGCAACTTCGTCCGTACTTAAGCCTTCTTTCTCGACCTCTGACCAATTCGGATCCGGAGGCCGGACATTTGGGAACGGTGGGTCCCTATCCGGTTGGGGCTCATAATCCCATACACCGCCTACAACGCTGGTCCGTTCAAACACGGTGACGTTGAACCCGTCCCGGAGAAGATGAGCCGCTGACACAACGCCACTAATACCGGCACCAATGACAGCTACGTCCTTGATTTTGCCGAGAGCCGACCCGCTCCCAGCTTTACTGTCACTTGTTAAGGAACCCATTGTGTTAATACGCGAAAGCGAGTGGTAGAGCCTGGCAGGTAGGAGGCCACATCAAGATATGAATACCCACGCGGGAGCGGAATCTACGGATATTCGGGGAATGCTGCAATGCAAATCGGCTCATTTACCCTCGAAGACATGATCTCCTCATTTCAAATACTCCTTGTTGATTAGAAATCGCGGCACTCCACTGGGCTGAATCGTGAGATGAGGCGATATGCAGTAATGATTACGTGCTCCTTAGATCCTTGCTAATGTGAGCATAGCACGTGGGAGACTGTACGACCTTACGGGAGGAGCAAGATAACGACTTTTTACCTTGGTAAACGACGTAATTTCAATCATTTCTAGATAAATCCTCTGCTTTAATATCTGAGGACTAGACGAAGGCATGTTCAGCTTACTCTAGTGTGACACGAAAAGGGGACTCACGATCAATATATATCCAGACCTTTATTATATAAATGTGATTCTGAAATAGACGTGCAGCCTAAACTCATTCTAGATAGTGCTAATTCATTGATTACTCTAGGCTAGCTGACCGAGCTTTCTTAGCACGTTCCCGATGATGGAGGACCCGTATAGTCAGGGAAGTGACGATGAGACCAGCAGCAATGAAGACCATAGTGGTAAACCCTTTATGATATTGTGGTGCGTCGACCTGCTGCCAAATGATCAATGGCAGCCAGGCCTGAACCACGTAGGCCATCTCATTCATAGTTGCAACCACCAGAGCTCGTTCCTCGTTATCATCGCTGCAGATTTCGTGAGCCCATGCGAACGTTAATCCACTGATACCTCCTCCAATCGCGCCAATGATGTAGCAAAACCATTTCCATCCCTGTGGGATGGTCCAGACAGCGAGACTCGTGTTGGTGATAATGTTGACAATTCCTGAAAATATCATCGGCGGCCATCGAGCACCCTTGAAGACGGAATCGGATGTCCACGCATATATATACGTGAAGATGACGGTAATGGCCGCAGATATGGTCGGATAAGAATTGATAGCAGTGATGCTATATCCTTCCGACTTCAGCCACAAGGCAAAAGCCGGCTGACCGCCGTAGCCGGATCCATTATTGAAGAAGATGTACAGGAGAGTTAGGGCGTAAATATGCCACGAGGTGAAAATCTTTCTAAATTTGGCCTTCGTGTATGTCCCCCTATTCGCCCTACCTTCAAACTCCATGCGCTTCTTAGCCAGCGCAATCTCGTCTTTGGTTAGCCACCATGCGCGAGTGATTTCGGGGACATCCGGAAAGAAGAAAAACCCTGCTATGGCAATTGGTAGCGATATTGTAGTGTTAATTATGAAGAGCCACTGCCACCCTCGAAAGCCGTTTTGACCATTGAGCGTGTAGACAGCAGCCATCAAGTAACCGGAGAACATCGTGCCTATGGATCCGCTTGCATGGAAAATGCAGCTCCGCTTGGCAAGCTCATCTTTTCGATCTACCGGAGGATAGAATCTCATTAACAAATTACGAACTTTCCCTATTAGGGATGAGAGTGATTACATACTGTGAATTCATTAGCCTCGGACATTTCGTGTAACCACTCAGGGGTTAAGGTGTCAAAATACAAGATATACATACCACCAACTTCCAATCACATATTGTATCCCAGGATAATAAGTGCTTTCGGCCCTAAGAAATGAGATTCAGCAATTTAATTCTTTTCCATACGATAGATTTGGGGTGTCCTATCTGTAGAGGCGGTTAGTGGAAAAGAAATCTTAGTATTACATACAGGCCAATGAAGAATCGCAAAACGTAGATTTGATTTGCAGTCTGACATTTTGAAAGTAAGATGGTCAAAACCGACCATAATACTTCACAAGCAGGTATCCAAATGGACGGTCGAACTTTAGTGAGTAACATATTGCTGATAATGTCAGTGAATCTGGGCTTCAACGGTGAGTGGCGCGCAAACACTACCTTGGAATCTCGCCGATAACATAGCCAACTGTCCAACACGCCACCATGTAATTGAGTTGGTTTCCATAGAGACCTAGGTCTTCTTTCATACCAGACACGAAGGCGCTATTGACATTCACTTGGTCGAGGTATTTGATAAAGTAACCCAGCGAAGCGAACGTCAGAATCACCGCATCTAGCTTGAAGAGAAATCGCCTCTCTTCAGGGGATTTATCAAGCGTATCCCAGAAATACGATCGCCATGTCTGTTTCGGCTTTTGGACTACTGGGGACGAAGACTGAGTATGCGTTGAGTCGGCGTCACTGCGATCAACAACCTTAGCAGTCACGTCGCTGCCGACTTCGACCGTATCTTTGGTCGAGGTGATCTCCTTGCTTGCCATCTCGTGCTACACGAATTGACATGAGAGCTAAGCACTTGAACAAGGGAATGTCCGGGTCATTCCGATATTAAAAGGAACTCGATCCTTCTTGAGGTTTTACAAGGTTAATTCCCGCTACTGTAGGTGTTGACCATCCCGCGCTTCGAGAAGCAGGGGKGTTTTGGGTGGCGTCTCACTGCAGATGATTCCTCGCCTGTTCGATATCGACCCAGATCTGTGCAACGACGGAGCTACAGCTTCTGATTATCAATCTGACTAGGGCCCTCGGGTTTTCCGAGGCTCAATCATACAAAGGAAACACCGGCCATCGGATAACCTGTCCAGCCATTGATCGAGTTATAATCCAAAAAGCTACAGCATCTCACGACTCATGTAACATAGATATTGCGACAGTGCGGGAATATGCATGTATGTTCCCTGGAGTTAGGGAAACAAAGAGAGCCGAGTGAGACAAGTTGGCGATCACCTCAACAGTGGCTGCCATGACGCCATGCTTAACCCCACAAGAAGCATCGAATAGCACCACGTTACCCATCTACCCCGTCCCACGAAAGCAGTCTTTCTCACATCATCCTTCTCCAATATCACGAATTGATAAGGAACTCCAATGATGGCCTCAATAAATCGCGGGGAACAGCCTTCTCCTCAGGAGATGCTGCAAGGAGCCGTCTTGTCACTGCTTCTGCATATCGTGTCTAAATAGATACGGCTTACCAATCCCCCCAGATGAGCATGTGAGCGTGTCCATGAAGATGGAGAATGGCCTGTCGTAAATTGAGGAAAAATGAGGTCAATGGTTGTACAGCTCTATATAATTACATTAAGGTGGTGCGCGTTGGTAGCAAGTGAGGAGTTAGAAGAAGGACTTGCTGTCTTGGAAGACTTATGGTTAATTTCAATAAATAAGATCACAATAAGTCTATCGACCACTACTTAATACTGTAACAATGGCGCCCGCACCAATTGATGAGCGTATCAAGGATGTTGCGGAACCGCGGAAAGATACACTCGGCCTACCTGAGCCAGCGCTCCAGCGTTTGAAGAAAGCAGGAATTGACCTCTCTGACGGGTATCCATATCGCCCAGCAAGGCCACTCTACCTACAGGATATATATAATATCAGAGGCAAGGAATGGGTACATAACGACGCTGGAGCTCGTGCAGACAAGTCAAAGTCGGCGCTTTTGTCTGCCGCCACCAAGGTCACCGATCTCACTACGCACATTGGAACCGAGATTGAGGGGTTACAACTCAAGGACCTCACCGACCAGCAAAAAGATGAATTAGCGCTCCTCATTGCCGAGCGGAGTGTCGTCTTCTTCAGGAACCAGGATCTCTCGCCTCAACAACAGTTAGCACTCGGAAAGTACTACAGTGAGGTTGAAGTCCACGTAAGTACATGAACAAGAACTTGACCAGAGACATACATGAGGTACTTACTCCGTCAACAGCCACAAGTACCACAAGTTCCTGGGAACCTCGGCGTTACTGTGATCTGGCCCGACTTGCAAGCCACTGAGCGGGTGGCCAACTTCCGAAACCCTGGCGGCGCATCTCGGTGGCATACAGATCTTGTGCATGAGCTGCAGCCGGCTGGAATTACCCATCTCCACAATGACACAGTGCCACCCGTAGGCGGTGACACGCTGTGGGCAAGCGGGTACTCGGCCTACGAGAAATTGTCTCCGGACTTCCGCAAGATCATTGATGGCAAACTGGCCGTCTATAGATCAGCGCATCCGTACCTGGACCGAGATCACCCGGAGGCCGGCCCGAAGTACGTTGAGCGCGTGCACCCCCTGGTCCGCGTCCATCCAGCGACTGGGTGGAAGGCTCTCTGGGTCAACCGAGCCATGACTGATCGCATTGTCGGCTTGGACCGTGCCGAGAGCGATGTCATCCTGAACTACCTCTACGACGTGTATGAAAGGAATGTCGACATCCAGGTGCGGTTTAAATGGACACCGAATACCAGCGCGCTCTGGGACAATAGGTGAGCTTGCTTGACCACCCCTTAAATCTCCACGTATATTGACGAGACTTTTACACAGAATCACTATACACAATGCGAGCTGGGACTACGGTGGAAAATACCCGAGACATGGAACTCGAGTCACGTCTTTGGCAGAGAAGCCGTATTTTGACCCTGCCGCCCCGACTAGGCGTGAAGCTCTCGGCCTCCTGGATGAGAGCGAGAAGCAGGTTGATGGTCCCGCTTGAATTGTTACCTCCTTTAGCTAGGCAGAAATATCAAATTGCTCATCTTGCTGTAAATAATGATCATCATACAGAGAATTTCATTGAGGAATGATGGAAATCTCTATTACAGTTAACCGTATTTCCCATACTCGTACCCAATAGTGATGTTAATGAAGATGGTGAATAAAGGACTTCCTATAGCCTGCCTCAACGTAAATTCCGCGATTAGGGKATTTTCCACGTATAGGTACCTAATCCAACGAACCATAAGTCAGAATGTACCGAGTGAGGCTAAGAAATTAGGCTCACCATATTTAAAGTCTCTTGTATTGATGGTTATCTGCCTGGCTTTGGGGGCTGGGCTTGCACAAGGCTTTAGTTCCCGCCTTTCTAAGTAAGTCATATCATATACTCCTGTTGTTATAGTTCAAAGACTACCTAATAGGCATCCAGTTTAAGCAATTAAGTATTCGCTGTAACTATATTTTCACAGCCCCACCGGATGCCTCAGAATGTCAAGATATGCCTAAGTCTAGAGTAAGAAGATTATTTTGATAAATAGGCTTCTAAATATTAATTCCAGGGGCTTCTGAATCACCCCGGCATCTAATCTCAGACAGAATTCTTCAACAATCACGTCAGGACTGTAGCCACACGACTGATTACCTCAGCCTGGTCGGAGCTTGGCAAGCCACACTTAAAGGTTCCACTTTTGTACTTAGATCTTCCCTCATCTTCCACATATACGAATCAACTATCATATCTATGTACATACCATCGCCGTACAGCATCTGTGATCCCTATCATACGGATAGACCTTGTCCATCTGTTGCAAGAAGTCACTCCGGCCGCATCTTGGTATCTTTTGATTACCAACCCCTTTACTCTTACCCCTGTTGGTAACTAAAGGTAACCTTGGTTGCAGAGTCACAACTACTACAATGGCAAACGAGGACGTCAGTGACCCGAACATGCTAACCATCTACGCCCAAGCCGCGCTGATCTGCCAGAATGAGCTAGATAAATCAGGGAAGCCAAGTGAGACCCGGGTGTTTACGAGAGTGCACTTTGACGCTGCGTTGGCTAGAACCGGCCCGGCAGTGTCTAGCAATGCCCTTCAGTAGATACAGGTCTTCACGAAGAAGTTCAATCCCTCCGCGATACCAAAGATGGACAGGACAGACACAATCCCCAATTCCGCATGTGGGACACCGGATGGCATCTGGAGCGAGTACGATGACGCCCAGGGAAAGAAGCTTAAGCTGAATGACGCCCTTGACAGACTTGGAAACCCTGACGGCGTTGGTTACGAGGACGAGCTGCTCAAGTTCTTATAGGTAAATGTATCAGGGTAGAGCCGCCCTTTGGATTTCTCCTTTAACCGTCTGTTCAATGGTAACTACCTCCTTCTATCTAATATTAGCAAAAGTCCAGAGCAATGCAAACAATACAAACGTGTCGTAAAGCCTCTAGCAGATCATTGAGACATAATTAACGTTCAACTACCTTGCTAGACCATGTCGTATCAATCACTAATAGTGCCAGTTGAATTTCTATTCAAAGCTTTTAGCTATCGTATTCATCTCGTCTAGATACACCGCTCATGTCTAATCCTTTACCTAAGCAACCGTCGCAGTCCAATCAGCGTCAATCCTAGCACCAACCCGCCTCATGATCGCGAAAGCGGCTCTACCACCCTCTGCCTTGTAGTAATCAAGTGGTACCGAGGTCTTCTTTCCTTCGGACTCGACCACCGCTTCCTTCTTATTAGCCCAGGACGAGGGCGCGCCGACAATGATGACCCTGTCTACGGAAACATTGCGCATCTTCTGGAGCCATGGTCCTTCCTTGATGCTCTCAACGTCGCGACCTTCGGCATCAGTAGAGGTAAGAGTGGAGCCCTCAAGCTTGAACTTGCGGTGGATGTATTGGCCCTTCTCGTAGTCAAAGGAGTCGCCGTCATCGACGTAGATTTCTCCTTCAGCTTGGCCATTCTTGCTAACTGCCACAACGAGGGTATAGTCATCAAATTTCATCAGTTGGGAAGAACGACGCGGTGTGTCGCGACGAGGGAAGATATGTCCACCACGCATCAATAGAGGGATAGTCTCGATAGGAGCCTCCACAGTCAGATACTTGCCCTTAGTTGTAGGAAGCTTCTTATAGCTGAAGTAGTCATAGTAGACCTCGTCGTCTGGGATATAGATGTCTGCAGTAGTCTTGTCCTTCTCCACAACTGGCTTAACCAGGAGACCAGTCTCGCCGACAAAGAACTGGTCATCAATGTCAAAGCCGCCTTCCTCGCTCGGGTGTGTCCAATAAAGGGGGCGAATGATGGGGCTACCATCTCGGTTAGCGTGGTAAAATGCAGTGTACCAGGCTGGTAGTAGACTGTAACGAAGCCGTAAGGCGGATGTAATGATGGATCGATACGGCTCTGAGAGCAAGAAAGGCTCTCGTCGTCGGGCATCGATATGAGCATGGCCTCGGAAGAAGGGATAGAAGGCGCCCGCTTGATACCAGCGGCTCTGCAATTCCAATTCTGGATTGCCGAAGAAACCACCAACATCGGCTCCTGCGAAGGGGAACCCTGAGATTCCTTGGGCAAGAATCATGGGGATAGCTGCTCCCAAGTGTTCCCAGCTGGCCTGGTTGTCACCAGTCCACATCGCACCAAGACGTTGCGAGCCCGCAAAGAATGATCTAGTCAGTACGAACGGACGTCGGAGCTCACCCTTCTTTCGAGAGAGCATAGCTTCATAGGTAGCGTTGTGAAAGGTCATTCCGTTAACGTTATGGACATCCCGATGCTCCCAGTTTCCATAGTGGAGGTTGTCTTTAGGCATAGTAACTTCCGGGCCGTTGAACACGGACGGTTCGTTCATGTCGTTCCAGATGAAAGTGTTCTCCATAGTGCCCTTGAACTTGTCATAATTGAATAAAGATGACCACCACTTGATTGCGGCTGGGTTGAAAGCATCGACCCAGTGAGAGGATCCAGGCCAGCACCAACCGTCGAAGTCATTACCATCCTTATTCTTAACGGCTAGTCCCTTCGACTTGAGTTCGTCGGAGACATGATATCCCGCCACATTCTTTATATGCGGATCGATGATGGTAACCAATTTTCTTCCGTGGACATCCAAGTGCTTGCCCATGCCGATGGGGTCTTTGAACATGTCGTTATCCCAAGTAAAGTATTTCTTGTCGTCGGTGTATTCGATATCCAGCCAAATGACATCATAGGGGATGTGATATCGATCCATTTTTCGGTCAACCTCCTTGACGTCGTCGTCGGAGACATAATTCCATCGGCATTGGTGATATCCAATGGAGAATTCTTGGGGTAGTGCGGTGGTGCCAGTGAGCTCGGCGTAGCTCTTCGAGATATCACGAGGAGTAGGGCCTAGAAAGATGAAGACATCCATCAAACCGGCTTCCGACATCCAGTGGGTGTGAGTATTGGTTTTGGCTCCAATTCCGAGGGCTAGAGGGTTCTTCGCTTCCCTAGCCTTGGTAATGTCGATCCAAGTCTCGGCGGCATTGAGCCAGAAAACGCCAACAGTCGAATCCTTTCGTTGAGCTTGCATAAAGGGAATAGCACCGTACAGAGTCATTGGACTGTCCAGAATGTACTCGAAAACATCTGCATTGTACAACCTGTAGGGTTCCTCATAGTTGCCCTCGCCGCCACGAGTCTCTTTTAAGGATAAAGGACCGGCGTGTTCCGGAATTCCATAGACGTGCTCATAGCCTAAGAAGGTGATATCGAGGGCAACACTCTCAGGCCCACGCGGTTTGGAGTCTGTGTTGCCACCGAATGTCTCTTCCCACCAGGTACTTTCATCCTCCGATGGAGCTACCTCAGGGGTTTCTTCCTTCTTCTCTTCCTGTCCTTCTTCACCTTCTTTCGTCTCCGGTGGCGCTGGTTTCTCGATCTTCGGCCGCCAATGCTCCATGTTCATTAAGCCACGGTCATTGAGTTTGATGTGAGCAACACCATCTCGCTTGAATTCGATGGAATACGGCTCGTAGTTGATGTCAGCCTCGAATGATAAGTTGGGCCCATACTGAATCTTGATCCCAGTTTTGCTCTCATGAGAGACTTTGGCTTCTGTGTCGATATCCAGTCCGCCAACAATAGACCACTTCTCAGCTTCATTATATCGCTCTTTTCTAGCTCCACTATTATGTCTAATTTCAATGTCCTTCTGTTGCCTTTTCTCCTCGTCGACCGTGACGCGTGCGGTACCCGATTTCAAGAATGATACGGTGATTGGAAGTCGGACAGTGTTTCCTTGGTCGTCGATGGTCTTCAATATCGTCGCGTGCAATTGGCCGTCCTTGAACGAGGCCAGCTCGGAAGGAATCTTGTAAGGTGTTTGCCAGGAATTTCCTAGAGAAACAGCGTTGTTGGCATACGCTCTATTCCTCTTGCAGAAGCCCGACTGCTCGCATCGTTTGAAATCATTATGCTTAACCGAAACTACACATACAATTAGCTGATGCACGTCAGCATTTTAATAATTGAATAGATACCTCCGGGCGTGAAAAGAGAACACAGGACCATGAAAAGGCACAAAAAACCCGCCCATCTTGGGGACAGCTGGCTCGTACCAGCACCGACCATATTGGTCCCTTGGCACGGCGTCCCTTATGAAAAGTAAGTCGTATCACAATGACAGGAAAAAAAAAATCAAAGTAGGGGTAGGACTAAAGCATTGAGTTACATAAACACCAGATCATGAGGGGATTTGCACAATTGCTTCGCAAAGCCGCAAGCAATTGTATATGTGGTAAGTCGTGGATGGCCAAACTTGCGAGCTGTCCATTCAGAAAAGATCAGCTATGGTTTACAGTTTACACTTCACCAAGCTCCCTTGTATTTAGCCTATCAGCCACGACCGGGGTCGGGGGGGTTCAGGGTTCCCCACCATAACAAGGAGAGCTCCCTTAATCAGCCACAGGTACCTTCCATTCGTTTAAGGGTTGATTTAGCTGTGTACTAGCCACAATGCGATATTGAATCTGTCCCCTAAGAAGCTATTGCTGAAAATGTTTAGTATTGAGGACTTCAATGTTCATATTCACCGTCCTATAGTGGCCTGTTGCGGAATTTGGTAGCTAATGCCGCCCTGATATGCGTCGTGGGGAGATAGGCAATGACTACAGTCTCCGTGATTTGCACATAATCTCCTTCAATCTCATCCTTTTCCATCAATCACAATTCTTATAACACGGTCACATCAGCGATTGTTTTTTTCTTGTACAGCTCAGCTACATACGCTTTTCGATGCTTTAAATTTTTGAATTAATTATCCAAAAGGCCCTTGTTTATTCGTACATGTACTGAGAATTCATCAAGACTTTTTAAGACAACTTATTAGAGTGGTATCGTGTTTCCATTGACAATTCAAGACAGACACCACACCTTGAGGTCCACCACGAATCCCAGGATGTACAAGCCACAAAACGTGCCGAAGCAATTCAATGGAGGACGGCGCCACATCTCCGAAAGCCACAGCAAGCCCAATCGGCAGCAGCCCAATAAGCCCCGCCATGCCAATCACCCCGCCCTGAGATATCTTTTCTTCAGCTTGTCAAGCCTCTGCCTCATTTTTTTCTTGTTTTTCCTTTTCCCCTGGCAGACACAACCAGACCGTCAAGGGTGGACATTCAGCCAAAGCCTCAAGCACGACATAAATAACTACAAGGGAGCTCTCTTTCCGTCTCCCTCTACTTCTACCGTCACCACAACCACAACCGTCACTCAACCTCCTATCGACACTACCCCGCCAAAAACCGAAGAAGCGGTGCCAACCCCAGAAGTCAAAATGTCGACCGAGCAGACGTGAGTGTCCAATTCTGTATTCAGGACATATAAGTACTACAAAGTTGGTGAACTAACACCTTGTGTATAGTTTCATTGCTATCAAGCCTGATGGCGTCCAGGTATTTCAGTTCATCACCGTTTGAAGCTCTCGAATATCGTCCTAACCCCCTGATTCCAGCGTGGCCTTGTTGGTGCCATCATCTCTCGCTTCGAGAGCCGAGGGTGGGTTGACAATAACACGTCCTACCTTTCAACCCACTTACTAACTCGTATAATAGCTTCAAGCTTGTTGCCATCAAGCTTGTCACTCCCGGCAAGGCTCACCTCGAGAAGCACTGTAAGCTATTGCTACCTCGCCGCCCCACAATGGTTCGATGAACTAACACAGTTACAACAGATGCCGACCTCAAGGACAAGCCCTTCTTCCCTGGTCTAATCGAGTGTATGCTGCCATAATATCGATTGCCCTACTCGACAAAGCTGACCCCGAGATTAGACATGAACAGCGGCCCGATCTGCGCCATGGTCTGGGAGGGCCTTGACGCCGTCAAGACTGGCCGAAGTACGTTGACCCTCACATACCACTACGATCACCATACTAATACCCACTCGCACAGCTCTCCTCGGTGCTACCAACCCTCTTGCCTCCGCCCCTGGCACCATCCGTGTAAGTAACATCTCGACTCTCTCCATACACATTCGGACCAATTCTCTAACATTGCTTAAATAGGGTGACTTCGCGCTCCAGACCGGCCGCAACGTCTGCCACGGCTCCGACAGCGTCGAGAACGCCAAGAAGGAGATTGCTCTGTGGTTCACCGAGGGCGACGTCGTCAGCTGGGAGAGCGCCCAGGCCAAGTGGATCTACGAGTAAGAAAGTTGCTGTAGAGCTTCCTTACGACGCAAGACTAGCTTGATCTAGCTTGGAAAGCTCCCAAGATCGTAGAGATAGTTCGGTCGAGTAAAAAGTACATATTGCAATGAATTAAAAATCATAGAAGAGATCTCTACCGAGAAGAGAAGTGGCCTTTATTGAGATGAGACGTGACCCCTATTCTTAATGCTTTTGGTACATGTGCAGGGCTGCAGAAGTTATAACCTCAGCCACCCGGACGTGTCTTCCATACCGAACGTCTCATAGCCACGAACCCTCTAGCTAGCCAAGGCGTCGCCCAGAGACTCAATGCTATTCTAGGTATTAGCAGCATCTTCGTAATAGCGTAGGCAGCTGCAATCTGAATCCCGATCTTGTATCCCTTTTCCGTATGATCCACCGTGACAGCCTTCCTGACCTTACGCCAAGCCGTCGCAGTCTTGCTCTCCCCAGTTCCCGCTCCATCTCCTTGCCCGTCATCCCCAGGAGTATCAGTCGCAGACGTATCTTTCCGCCTCCAGAACGCCAGCCGATTCACTCCCTTCTTCCGTCTACTCTCCTTTTCCTTCTCGACCTCCTCCCGCAGCTGTTCCTCCAACCTCTCCTCGCCCTCCTTCACCCGATCTCCGTCCGCACCACCCAGCCCAAACCACCGCTTCTTCTTGAAATATCCTATATACCGCTTCAACCCCTCTTCCGCCCACGCCGCCCACGGCCCCAGCACCCATGACGTCGGCACCCAGTCCATGGCGTAGAACAGATATGCCAGCCCGAAGAGCGGCACGATGGCCGTTAACTCGTGGAGCACGAGGAACGCGGCGACATGCGAGAAGGGAGCTGAGCGCAGACGAATGAGATACGGTTGTAAGCGTTTTGGGACCCAGCGGCTGGCGCGGTTTAGGATTGCGTCGGCGCGGTGGGTTTTAAGCGCTTCGGCTGAGGACTCGGCGTTGGAAGGCGAAGATGAGGAGGGCTTTGTGGATTGGAAGCGATGGTATCGAGGGCGCAGGGATACGCGGCCACGCAGGGAGGGGAGGAATTGAATGGTTGGATTTGGAGGTCGAGGCAGAGATTGTGTCGCCGGCGTGGAGAGTAACGAGAGGAAACGAGCTTGCCCCCGCCAGAGGAGGCGACTAGACGAAGACATTTCGACGGCCCTTCCCAGCCGGGCCTTAAGGGGGTGGAGGCGTCAATCCGGATGCAACTTCTATGTTGAGAGAATAGGCTAAGGGGTGCGAGTATAGGAAAAGGGCAATAGCTTTGGGGTTCAGTTTGTTGGAAGCTTGAGCTTGGATTTTAGAGGCGTAATTGCATGGTGGGGAGCTGAGCAAGGTGGGGGTCAGGGTATGACAAGTTCTATTTCGCMCCATCCTGCCACGATCCGATCCCGAAACATACTAACGAAGATCGGACAATAATAAGAATCAAAAGAAGAAAATAGGGACTCTGAGATCCTCTAATGTAGCTGCATGATTTATTCCATTGTGAAGCGAAGTAACTCGCCGCATTACGGAAATTGCGCACCAAGCCCCTTGGCTAGCATACTCTCGGGTTGTAGACCCTTGCCTTCTTTCAAGACTCCCGCCTTGCGTAGAATATCCACGCAAGTCTGGATAACTTTCAAGTCGACGCCTTCGGTCTTGATAGCGAATTGTACGGTGCGGAGCCACTCCCTCGCATCTGCCTCCGAGTAGTCTAGCTCAGTACTAATGTACTTGACGGCTTCATCGTTATGGGCAGCAAAGTAATGAATGCCCTCATCGAGCTTCTTAAACAAATCTAGGAGCCGCTTATCCGGGTTGTTCTCTGGCAGTAAGTTCGTCGCTGCCACGATCTTCCAGCTGCTCCACGGCGTATAAATCTCGCCAACGCGCCGGATCTCCCCGTTGTCGTAGTACCGCTTAGATGTAAAGTGCTCCCACATGAAGAAGTCGGCTGTGCCGTCATTAACCGCCTTCCGCAATTTCTCGAAGGTCTGAAGCACCACAAAGTCCGCGTACGGCGACTCGCCAGGAGTCAACCAGCCCTGCTGGTCGGCTAGCACGTACCCCATTACCTGGCTTCCGGAGCCGATGCGCGAAATCCCGATCTTGGACCCCTTCAGTGAGGCAACGGACGTGATCTCGGGCCGCTTGGCGCCGGTCGAGATCGCCCAGCCTGTGCGCGTTTGTTAGTAATCCCAGCGAACACAAGACCAAGGCGTGAGAGTGATGTACAGAGAGGCGTCTCAACGTAAGTGCCGACAATGCGGTATCCGCCATCGCCGGGAGTGTCTTCCTTGCCCAACCCCGCCACCCACGCTTCCGTGAGGCCAATGCCGACATCGATCTCGCCGGACCGGATTGCTGTGATCATGTGGCCTGTGCCGGACGGAAAGGGGATTAGCTTGGCCGTGAGGCCGAAGTACTTCTGCGCGAAGTACAGCGGCGTAGAGAAATGCTCCGGCACAAAGCCGATCCGGAGGGGTTGTGAAGAGTCTGCCATGTCTACCTACGTATAATTCTCAACCAAGCACACCACGGACTTGGGAATTTACTAGAATCGCAAGCAGATGCCTACGGGGCTCAATAATATTGCTGGCGGACGGTTGGCTAGCAGAGCAAGTTGGAAAGTAAGTAGCAACGGTCTGAGATCGAAGAGAAACAGCGCATGACGTTTTACGTGCTTAATGCACCAGATCGGCAATTACTTGCAGCGGGTATGCGCGGGACTGCGTGCTGCGGGGCCATCACAAAGCTTGTGTACTAGTAAAGGCGCAGCTTCGAAACGACTTCCACGTTCTTCCTTCCTAACCGCTCGAATATTCATTCAATTTTCCACATGTAGGTAGCTGGTTCTTGCCTCTCCTTTTCTCAAGTAATTGCAAAAGCGGGTAAGAAGGACGATGAAAGCAGGGGTATGTAATCGAGATATTTACACTTCCGAAAATTCAAGTGACTATTTGATTGGTTCTGACTTAGTGAATAGGTATGTTACTAATGTGACGATGGATACAAAGGTATTGTAAGACTATCCTAGCTCATACAAATGGTTTTTGTCCTGAATTAGGTAATGAGCCCCTAACATACCGCCAAAATCCCTATTCAAGCATTGGAAATAGAAGCTTCCAGATTACTGTAGATCAGGTTAGGTAGTAGCCTACAAGTACCGGGAGGCTCCAGGCGGTGTTGTCAGAGCAATAGCTGATAAGACTTCTTTTGATCGTTTCAATGATAAACGTCGATAACAGTACCTACCCGGGATAGGGGTTGGTCTAGCGGGACACGGGAGCCAGGGGGCAATCCTTAAGCAGACCAGATAGGCAGCGCATCATCGTGCTTGCCATGACGGCACGTATCAACGCCACAACATTATGCAGTGGCTTGGGGGTCACCGACTACCTACCGTCACCCTCTTTCAAATCTCGCCCGGGAGAAATCCTACCATAGCCACTATTCCCTTGGCCGTTTCTTTGATATATCTACATGATAATAATACCATGTTTGATCGCCTATAATCAAGGTTGAGCAACTTGCTCCATCAGAACTTACCGCTCGATATCTACCCGTTAATTATTCAAAACACTCATTCTTCATTAGTTCTCTGTTATAAGCGTTTTGAGTTGATCATCACGTATCAATACATACGACCTGGCACACTTTTAGCCATGGGTGCGTCGTAATCGGATGAGTTCACATCCATACTTCTGTGCCTTTGATCTTAATACTGATATATCCTAGACTAGGGAAACGTTAGACATACAAGTGACCAGTCGATACCTTCTACTCCGAACCCCTCGCAACCCGCTACCGTTAGCCATCAGCCAAACGAGGATACATCTAACTTCCACCAATTTACCAAGTTGCCACTAGAGCTCCAGCGCATGATATGGCAGTTCTCGTGGGTTCCTCGAGAGGTGAGTGTCATATCGAAGAGACAAGGAGATAATTGGGTGCTCTGCGGATCCCCTCTGCCATCTTCCACCTACGCCGACAGAGAGTCGCGCAGCGAAGCTCTTCGGCATTATACACTTCTCATTGCTCCTAAGGGGACGCCTTCCGTTTTCTTCGACTTCGAACTCGACACCCTCCGTATCCCGTGTCACATTCAGCCGCCTTCATATATCTACGGAAGAGATCTTGCAAGAGTACGGTCGATAACGGTACCAGAATGGATTCCAATCAGCCCTGCGCGGCGCTTATGGCCTCAATCACGACTAGAAGCCCGTGTGGCTCTGATGGTACATATATCGAACTCGCCAGTTACAGACCCGTTCAAACGTCACTTAGACGCAATCCGAGATATGGTAACCACGCATTTCCCGGCTTTACGCAAGATCACCATACTCACCTATGATACGTGCGATACGCCTCGTTGCCATAAATGCTGGAGATGTCGCCTACATCTCAATTTTAGACATAGAGTTATGAAAGCCTACACCCGTACAATCAAGATCCCTCTCGTAGGAGACCAAGAGGGCCAATGGATTGAGGTGCAATTCCCACACAACATACGGCGGACTAACAACCCTGCGGAAGTTGACCTCAAAGAGAGAGACTATGCCTATCTCACTATCGCGCTAGAAGTGGCTCTGGGCGTGCGTGATTGGACAATGGGAGATTATTGACGCTCTTCTACGAGCTCTTCAGTTTGAGGATTGGAACACATACATAATAGCATGATTGAGTGTCGCCGGATGTTCGAAACCAGCGTTTACAGTAACCAATATATGAACGCAAAACTGACCACTCTTTAGCAGAACACAAGTTAGATAGCCATGTTGGTCAGCGAGTAATTCTATTTCATCTAGCAAATCTTCTGCGATGTCACTAATACTAGGCTATGTCAATAAGTTAGAAGGATGGCTATATTCAAGAGCCGCAAGTCCGGCTATTTCCCTACCCCCTACCTTACACAAAACCGGCCAAGCCATGCTGGGATACTATGTGGCTGGCTGCATTAGGTATGTAACGGAAACCTACCGGCTGACCCGTATTTTCTGGCTTGCTGTATTACTCCCCAAATCTCCGGTGAGATAATAGCTGGTCCCGAGGACAGGGACAGCGGCAGCGGGCCGCTGCATTCCGGAGCGGCTGAGTACATTCCAGACATATCTTGCATGCGCGATCTAGATGATACCAAAACATGGCAAATGGTGCGCATCGAAAACAAGATAATTTCCGTCAATGGCCTGGTAGGCTTCGTCGCGCCACTCTGACCGGCTGCATAGTCGTCTATCATCAATATTAATCGTGCTAAGAAGCTGCAGGKGGCGAGAAAACACAAGCCGGACAGTCTGCCTTTCAACCGTGATGGGATTTTCGTCCGTCTGCCCGGAGCACATACGAATATCATAGCGATCTAGGCGACACCGCATGACGTCGGATAAATGGGCAGTGTCGTCGCAGGTCCAGTGTATAAGGAGGGTAGGAACTCATTAAACCTGCATAGAAAACAAGAAACTAAGGCTATCAGATGCCCTTAATAGCTGCGATACAACACAACGACGCCACTGAAGGGAGACGTGGCCAGTAAAATATTGAAAGTTCTCCTAAAGAAAAAGAACATCGCTTCGGACTCGCATCGAGATGCTGTATGGTATAAAGGACCGAGCATCAAGTCGGTATCGTACTACTTCTGCGATCATGTATTATATGGAAAATCGGCCCCCCATAGACCCCATCTGATGAAACCCGGCTGCAATGACATTACATGACATGAGCATGACATGGTGATGCAAGGGACTTCCGTCGCTTATTAGATTTCCTGCGCGAACGGCACGTTTCGTCCTTTTCTCCGCCTATATCGCTGCTCGCGTGCAATTCCACCCGCGCGCCCTTCATGTCGGTCTGGCCTTTGGTAGAACGATGGGGCAAACATGTAACGTGACCAGTAAAGCAAACCTGTCACCTTGCTTCGTTCACGCAGCCAGCCAGATACTTACCTACGTATCCGAACTTTGGATTTGATGATTGGAATCGTCTGTCGACCAGCCGTATAGGTGTTGAGACATGGAAATAAAGGGGTGATTCGTAATATTATGCGCGGTGATCTACATAAGAGTCATCTTACCGAGGTTGAATATGGATTTGGCATTGTACGTTTGGCCTCGATTGTTTCAAGGCGAGACTTTCGCCTAGGTACCAAACGCTCGGAACCTCGAGTCCACTCTAACTGCTCCACCGAAACCAAGGCCACGCCGTTACGTCCGAATTGGAGGCTCTGATAGGATGTTAAGACGACTGCTCGTAAAAGAACCGTACCGCGGCGGTTGTCTTATAATAAAACCAGAGGGCCTATGCCGGAGACCGAGACCCGACTAAAGTTAGCAGCAGGACCGGGATATTAACGTGTGGGCCTTTTTAACCTAGGGACTTTTCTTTAGCAGGCACGGAAACCCTCCAGTCAGAAGCGATGTTCCCTTCCGAAAAGGGTAATAAGGGGGGTCTCGCTACTGGGGGCCGCCGCTTGCATGGCCCTCCCTCCATTTGCTGGACCGATGCATTGTCCTTTTGTCCAGCCGCAACTAAACAGAGTGGAAGCAGAGATAGACGGGGGGAAGAGCTTTTAATCAAAAAAATCAACTAAACAAAACGACCCCCTTCTAATCAAAATCCGCTTTGTTAGAGGCGTGATGCAAAAGAACCGAGATGCATTCGCTCAAATGGGCGGATTTATACAAATGGCCACGATGCACTTTTTCTTTGCTTTTCCCCGTCGTGTCTATCGAGCGTGGTTAAGTAAATGCAATCTCGATAGCAAGCTGGATTTGCGTCGAACGGTCTTGATTTAATATTAATATTTTTTCGATATCTGGAAGAAAGAGAAAAGAAGATGTCGAAGGGAACAATCCTCATCACTGGCTTCAACGGCTACCTCGCTGGCCGAGTTGCCGAGGCCGCGTTAAAAGCCGGGTACAGCGTGCGTGGTACAGTCCGTAACATGGCCGCCGGTGCCGAGGTCCAGAAGGCGCTGCAAGACTTGGGTTACGGGAGCGGGGCCGAAGTCGTACAGGTTCCCGATATGACGGAGCCCGGAGCTTTCGACGAGGCCGCAATTGGTACGGACACCAGCGGATGCAAATGCTCATAGCATTTACACTATGGAGGAAATCAAGGCTAACATATGACACCGCATTAGGATGTTCCGCAATCATCCACCTCGCATCTCCAGTCAACGACGTATTCATGTTAGAACCGCCCGAAGTAGTCCGGATGGCCGTAGGTAGCGCGACGGGGATTTTGGAGTCAGCGCTGAAGGCAGGCCCGCAGCTAAAGAGTGTAGTATTGATGTCATCGGCCGGCGCCATCTTCGACGTACCGACCAAGCCCGGCGTCTACTCGGAACAGAATTGGAACACCACATCGGAAGAAGCGGTCGAGAAATTAGGCCGCGATGCAGGAGGTCTCCATGCTTATTGTGCGAGCAAGGTTGCTGGTGAGAAGGCTTTTTGGCGGTTTCGTAATGAACGGAAACCCCCTTTCAGCATGACTACCATCCACGCTACGTGAGTATCTCCTGCTTTGTTGAATATCGCGCCGCGGTTCTTCTCCTTCAATGAGTCATGCCTAGATGCAGAATAAGTCTAGCTAACGGACTATATCACTATAGCTATTTCATCGGACCACCCCTTGTACCCTGGAAAACCAAAGAGCAAATTCCATTMTCCCTCACCAACCTCTGGAAGCTGTTACAAGGGGAGGATGTTCCAGGATCCATGTTACTGTACGAAGGCACCGTCGACATCAGGGACGTGGCGCGGGTGATCTTATGGTCGGTGCTGAATCCCGAAAATGCAGATGGGGAGCGGTTCCTCTGCGCATCGGCAAGCGGAGGGTCTCAGGCTAACGCCGATATACTGAATAAGCACATGCCTTCGCTAGGCGTGGCGAAGGGGAATCCCGGCCAAGGATATGAGCCTGGCTACCCGTCCATCAGCGGATCGATAGCGTTCGATGGAAGCAAAGCTGCACGAGCAACCGGGCAAGATTGGATCCCTTACGAGACGAGCATCTTGGATACTGTGAAGGTACTAGCACAATTGCTCGAGTAATGAGTTAGGCTCAGCCGGTATGGCTGGATGAAGGKATTTCGGAAAAACTGATAAGCCATAGTTTCTGGAAAGAACGAATGGGCAGTCATGTCGGCGGCTTTCTGATGGTCGTGTCATAGTACATGTGTTTATTAATACTTTGGTATGAATCTTTATTCCATGGTCCATGGGACACGACCATCAAAATAACGAGTTATATACGCAAATCATATATATATATATCTGCAATTATATTCCTGTACTTGAATTGAGTTGGACGTGAACTATTGGAAACTAGGTGGTAAACGTCATGTTTAATGGAGGTAAGTTCGTATTCAATTGCATAACTCCCCTTTTCCCAAACCCGACTTGTAGTGAGCCTAAATAGCCCGCTTTAGTATAGGCCAATAACAGGCCATCTACGTCACAGCCCCTTACGATTCATTCCAATTTTAAAGTCATTGGCATTTGAGCTACTAGTCTTCAGTTGAAGGAAGCCTACGTCTAGACTCCCTAAATAGGGCTCTGTAATCAAATACCTCTATTGAGGCTGAACTTCACTGCATTATTACGAAGACTTTATGGAAGTGATTTGGTTGATCATTCATACAAAAAGTGAACACCTAACGATGCGTACAGTAACCGAAATCCCATTTCCCACATAGAAAATCGTGAATAGATTCGCCTCGCCCAATTCCATCGAATTTCTTGAAGAATTCCATTATCCGACTTCAATTAGCTCGTTTTACCAGAAACGCCCCCGTAGTAGGAAACTAGGAACCGGTCTAATAAGAAAAACGCCATCCTATGGCTGCAGAAGCCGACCGAGACTAGTAGCTTGAATTCTCCTGAGACCCTTCGAGCGTAGGCATAATTCTAAAAGTCGTAGCCAGCTCTAGGATCAAATCCTTACACGCACCGTTGCCATTCTCCTCGGCAAGCTTCACTGCTTTCCGGCATTGTTCGACGGGGAAGCCGACAACGCTTACATTCCAGAGAAACTGGATCATGTCTATCCGGCCGTGCTCAGCGGCAGCCTCGAGTGGCCATCGTCCGTCGAAGGTGGATGGAGGAGCGTTTAGCGAGGCGCCGTGTTCCAGCAAGAGCACAGCAATATTGCAGTTTCCGCCCATAGCTGCACACTGCAGAGCGGTTCCACCGCTAAGCTCAGCCGGCTTACCATTGACGTCCGCTCCATTATGGAACAACAGTTCAACGATATCGAGTCTGCCTTTTTCTGCTGCGGCTTGCAAAGGGGKTCGTTGTATCCGGTGAATCGCGTTTTTGTTGATATCTGCACCACGGCCTATGAGGAATTGGACCAGGTTTTTGCTTCCAGCTTCAATAGCTACCAAAAGTGGTGTCATGTTGGAGGATCGGCCGGACCGCTCATAGATAGCCACAATCTCGTTAATATCGCATCCCGCATCAAGAAGTCTTGTGGTCCACGGGAAGTCGCGGCAACAACTTTCCACATCCTCCACTGTTGCTGCCACAAAAGGAGATGACATGGAGTCATAGCCAATATGTTTGAAATCGATCGCTGTGCAGTTTAGGAGTATCTCCAAAGTGTTGACATCGCCCTGTTGAATTGCTTCGATAACAGCTTTTGTTCCAAAGTGATTTATGCGGGTACTTGTCGATGGGATATACTCCAGGAGTATATGTAGCTTATCTACTAGTTTCCTCTTCACCGCGGTTGTGAGCGCCTTATCGGAATGTATTACATTCCCGCCTCCATCAAGACATTGGAGAAGCATCTTATTGTCGTCTCTCTGAACCGCAATGTCCAGGCCATAAGTGTAATCATCTCTGTCCATACGGCCAGACTCATGAAGGACATTGAAAGCCTCTTTGTATTCCAACTCTAAGCCGCGGGGACGCAAGGGTCGCAAATTTAGGAAGTCAAAACTAGGGAAGGTTTCCATTATAATAGAGAGAACCGTCTTGTTTCCCCGTTCGTATAATTCTCCAGGAAGTTGGAATTCAGTAGCTCCAGCATTAAGCAAAAGCTGAGCAATGTCTTCTCGCCGGCAAGTAATTGCCGTCACCATCGCTCTTCTCAATTGTCTCCCCGGAATATGACTATCACGCCGCAATAGCGTTTTGACGAAGTCGATATCTCCTACTCTAGCTGCGGCGGCAATGGCGATGCTACACGAACTTTCGCGTAATGAATTACTAGGCGGATACGAGCTGTCAAGGTTCTCGAGTGCACCTCTTCTTTCAAGGATGTCAACTAGCGTCCTGTCTCTGGCCTCGATCGCTTCGGCTAGCGGTGTTGTGAATTCACTTTCTGGGCCAAATCTATCCCAACTAAGACGCTGGGCAGGCGCGTGTCTGATATTGGGGTTTTGGGCAAGTGTGAATTCAATAAGTTCGCGGTTGCCACCTCTAATTGCTGCGCTAAGAACTTGAGTTGGTGATTTCACATATTGGAAAAGGGACCGAACGAGTTGGATATGTCCTCGTTTTGCGCCTTCGATGATCGCGCAGTTCACTTCATCCGACTTCCGACTCGGACATTTCTTGCATCCGGCCTGCTCACAGTCTGATAAAATCTTGTTGATAGCCTCTTTAGCATCTTCATCTGAAAATTCAGTCGCGATCCACTTGAAAATATCTCTAGAGAAAGCCTCGGAGTGATTAGATGGTGCCAAATTATCCAAGAGTTTCTTAGCGAGCTCCGTTCGAGCAAACCCTCGAAATGCAGCCTCGATGAATGAGGCGCGTACTTCCGCTCCCGCTTCTATCAAAATATCCACAGTGTCTAGATATTCCGAAGAGAATACACCATGGTTACGTTCCATTCTCTTAATAGGGCGGTACCCTTGGATCAGACATCCCAAGGCCGACATACAATCCACCTCAAAGGGGTAGTACTCAAATGGCTTGAGAAATGTCTTGTTAACATTTGGTCTAGATCGAAGTAGTTCGTGAATTACTTTCAACCCTTGGAGTTCAGCGGCTCTCTGTATAGGAGTGTATTTTTTACCTTTGGCGAAACAGAATGTGTTATCGACGTCTACTAGGTTTGTCTGGAGAAGGAGTTTGACTGCTTGGTGATCGCCCGATTCTATTGCCGCTCGAAATAGGTTTTCCGCGATACTTTTCGCAACGTGACCTCGGTTATCTCGGAACAAACGTGATAACAATGAAGTAATGTTTCCATCATGATTGAAGACTCTGAGTACGGTGCCGATAGGTATATCTCTCATGCCAATGAATCCATTCGCGCTCGAGAACAGGAGAAGGCGATACAGTTCAGCCGCGGTTATCTCTTGGTGCACTGAAATTATGCCGTTACTTTCACCTTCTTGCCGAGTTCTTGGGAAACTTGTGTGTAATGTTTGCAATGTCATCCAAGCGGCATCAAAATTCTCTGAGGGCGACATTTTGTTGTTCTTCGTCATTGCAACTGCGGCCGCATGTACAAATAGCGAAACAGACCCTTGAGGTCCAAATGACAGGTGGCAATCCTGCATTGGAGATGGAGGAATGGCCAAGAGACGTCTCAGCGCGGTCTCGCGCTCAAACCGCTCAAAAGGGAGATCTTTGAGGTGCATTATTCCGAAAGGAAACTGGGCAAGATCGGCTAGTCGTGGAGAGTTTAGCAGCTCCACAGTCGGAGAGATGATATCTGTATAGGGTTCATGCTGAATGAATGACTGCGAAACTTGGACTTCGGGACCAGTAAATGAAAGATCCATAGGCTCTACAAAATTCCCGTTCTCGCTGGTGATTAACCAATTGTGAGGTATCATATCTGGAATATGAAACGAAGGAAGCTGAGAAGGTATATCGATCACTCCTGGCAGATCACAAGCCTCGTAGTCCAGATAATTTGGACCGACATCGTGTATTTGTGTGGCGTCATCCTCGTGGTTCTCAATCAGCGGCTCCCCAGCGTCAAGGCCGAGTACTTCACCAGAATCCACCTGGGGTTGATGAGGAATGGCGCTTGCGTCGCCTGTGACAGCGTCTCGAGACCAATTGCCATCTTGGTCTTGTATCTCGATGAAGACGTTGCTGGCGTCGTGGAGATTTATTGTATCGTCTAGATCTGGTTCCTTTCGGCGGCGCTTCTTAGGGTTTTTGCAGTAACGCCTGGCTCGATGGACCCTATCTATCGAAACAGGGTGACCCGAAATGACCACTCGAGACTGGACACCCTGAGAGGCCAGGCTGTCAATCCTATCGAGTATGCCATCCCATTCGTGCCTTTTCAAGTATTTGCGTGCCTTCCAGATTTTGAGCTGGGCTTCAAACTGCGAAGCACTGTATAATCATGGTTAGACAATTCGAAGAATACATGGAGAAGTAGCCTCACGTAGCAGAGAACCCATGATCTCTAACCATTGCCTGCACCAACTTTTCCATTGTAAGGTCAGAGGTGAGCCACAGACTTAGAATGGTATCCTTGTGGCCATCCCAACTGTCTTTGGCGATCTTAGCTGTCTTGGGAGCCATGTTCGATGGTAGAGCGGAAATATGAATATGGAGGCGTGTTATATCTCAAGAGAAAGTTGTGACTTGGTTAAAGATGGCCAGGGCGAGGAGATCAGACTCCGTAAACCATATGTTTATATCTTTTCAACATGTCTCTAGCTTCTATCTATCGATAGGTGATTTGACAAAACTAGCCGAGAGCCTTGTCCACTACTAGAAATCCAAGTGCACGAAGGAACTTCTACATAGATTATGACGTGGTCACCGAAAGCAACTCCGCCAATCACTCGCCCTCGTCGACTTGATCCGGTTTTGCTATATACATGCCGTGTCACACAGTCTTCAAGCCTCGCCCAGGTATTGCTGTCCAGGGTTTGTCATTCAGGTTTTGGCGCCCAGGTTTTGTCACCGAAACTCCTGGTGGCTCAGCCTCTCTAATCGAGAGGGCATGTATTATGAATTATGCACCTTCATCCAATCAACCCAGCTCGTGGCTGGCGTGCTAGCAGCAGGCTCTGGAAATGCGCAATCCTTATTAGGATGGTGAAGAGCCTGCTTGGGCCTTCGGGTAAAATATGTTTCAAGGCTGTGCTTGACTTTGATGACTACCTAATCAAATATGACTTGGATAAAGCGCTTGCGAAACTGATATCATATATGTGAAAATATAGGTAGAAGGCTTTGGTACATGACTACTCGTTCATAAATCAACAGGGTATCTTGTCGTAACCGTACTTAGGGTAGAAACAACTCCCGCATACCTATTCAGTGCCCCCCTCAAACATGCGAATCAGAACGCCACCATCCCACTAGATATGGGTGCCCCCAAACTACGCTGTAACGTCCGCTCATAGGGTATATCAGTAGGTACACTACAAGAAGTGCATAATTCCGCCAGCCACCACCAACCCCACCCATAGCAAATCGGGCGACTTTCCAACCCACCCAGAATTTTCATTTTGAGGATCGACGATCTGTCCTGAAGATGCAACAACAGTTTGTCCGGATGGATACTTGATGTTGTACACCGGCGTAGTCGTCAGAGTGGCTGGGKCCCCAAGCATACTTGGGCAACTAGCCTGATTGGCAGCCGGCCAATCCAGAGTGCATACCTCGTCGTGGCCCCAAGAACAAGTCGAATCGAGTATGTTATAAAGAACGTAATTCTTCGCGACCCAGCTATCCGGCTGAGCGAGGCAGCTGGCCAAGAAATTCATGCTGTTCGCCGCGCTAAGAGGCAGCTTGTTTCCGTCGGTGTGGATCAAATCCGCACATTCCGAAGCGTCCACATTGGCGTAGTTCATGGCGACGGCACCGCCAGCCGTGGGTTTATCCGTGGCTGAGTAGCCCGTGTAGAGATAGTTCCATGCGTCATAGCTAACATCGTGCGCGCCTTGCGACTGGTCCACTCGCAACAGGTTTACCGACCGGCCGTCGTAGCTCAGTGACACGCAGATGTTGTTGCAATCAACGGAGCCGGGCCAGTACGCGACGCGGTTTGTGTTCACCTTACACCCGAGGACCCCGATCGAAGATGAATAGCTGTCGTGCGGTGTAGCCCACACGGCGCCACTGGCACCGTCTTGGGCCGCAGCGACGCGTGACACCGCCCCAAGCGACAATAAAAGAGCGGAAACGCCGCGCATAGCTTTGTACTAATGAGCGACTAAATACTAGATCGTATACTTATGAAAGGAGCGACAAGTGGATATCATGAATGAGCGACTGCGCGCCTCTGCGGCGGCGGTAGCTAGCTCTGGTACGCAGCCGACATCCAACCACCAGCAAAACAATTGAGTGACGGGAAAAAAAAGATCGTGAGGCCTGAAAGTGCCAACAACGCGATGCGCCTCGTAAGATTTTCATTAAATGAGATGCCATATCCGGTTAGCTTCCGGTGTCGCACTTACGCTAGAGTCTATTTTATGGGACTAGCCCCCTTTTCGAACGCGGGGTTTTATTGGTTGAAATTCTAGGGGTCTTCTTATCTCTCGTCATTCGGTACTGTCAGATAATCACGTGAGATTCATGTGACCTGGKGTCACTCACGTGACACCAGCATAGAGTGCGTTTGCAAGTAAYATATCCGTTTGCATCTGTTGTCTGTTCCAGACAACAGACTTTTAGACAATACAATAATCATTGAATCAATAATCTATCTCACAGGTACCGACAACCACACTTTTCGCCTTGGCGGATCAGTCTGACGTGATGTTCACAACGTCGACAATTCACGCTCTACAAGCTCGCGAATCAACAGTTTTATCCAGCACGCGAGGTTTCCTTGAGACGAGATTACGAGATTACGAGATATCGCTATGAAGTGACTTAATCTATAGTGTTGTATTGATTACTGCAGTAACCGGAGCACACTTCGCTATCAATGCTACGTAGTCATCTACAACCCCCACATGCAGCACTCTCACCACATCCATCACCAAACTACAAGGTGAGAATACTATTTCCGATCCAATAGCGAGGAATGCAATTCAATCTGTCATGTCAGTTAAGATAATACAATCAAGCAGAAAAGTCAGTAAAAATCGGGTCGGCTTTCGAAGCATGCACACTCAAAGCTGCACGAGACGTAATGGCGGGACTCAAGCGGTTGCTGGCAAGGCGACACTGAGAAACGAGGGACCTGCGAGCACGAGGTAAGAAGACAAGCACACCAAATGCCTCCCACGCATGCCGTATGAAGGTGGTTGAATTGCCAATAGAAAGAAAAAAATGTCTAAATGCCTTCAGAGGTTCGTCAGTCTTTCCAATCTTCTCTAAGTTTGTCTTGCTAGAGTTAGCCGAATGCCCAAATACGATGTCGTGATATCCAAAAAAAACCAAAAACAATAAAATTCGTCAAAATTTCCCAAAGAACGCCCAATTCCTAAAAGTCCCAAAGGTAAGACAAAAAAGATTCGTCATAAATCCATCAATCATATCATATGATGGCGGCGGCATCAGCCTTGTCGCCGTGGAGAACGGGGTTGATGCGCTCGTCGAAGTGCATCTTGAAGTCGTCGCCCAGCTGCTTCCGCAGCGCGGCCTGCACGGCCTCGAGGACGTTGGGGAAGACGCCGAAGTTAGCCGGGTTGTTCTCGTCGTTGTCGCCGCCCTGGAAGACACCGGTGCGGACCAAGCACGTGTTCCAGCCGTACATGTTACCGCCGATGATGTCAGACGCGGGGTTGTCACCGATCATATAGATGTTCTCCGGCAGCTTCTCCTCGCCGTGGAGCGTCTCCATCCACGACGTGAGGACCTCGTCTGCGTACTTGTAGGTAGCCGTCTCGGGCTTGCCGTAGACCACACGCTCGAGGTCGGTGCCCGTCAGAGCCTTGTACATGGCTTCAAGACCAATGCGGAATGCACCTTGGGACATGCGGGGTTGCCAGTGCTCCGTCGGGCACAGCAGGTCACCTTGCGAGAAGTAGATGGGGATGCGCTGGGAAACGGGGTCCTTGGCCCTTGTGCCTAAGCGACCGTTCTCAGACTGTAGCAGGTCCATGATGATTTGCATGTCGGTTGCGTAGTCTCGAGAGTCGGAGAAGACCATGATGGCTTCAATGTTGCACTTGGTGAAGTCCCGTGGCCTGGACGAGGCTCGCTCCTCCTCTGTGAACACTCGGTAAGGCGCGATGGTAGGGTCCCAGGCGACAATGTCGTTGGGCACGACGATGTCCTTGAAACCATACTCCTCAGCGACCTCACGGCACTTGTAACCCTCACCACCGACGACTAAGACAGTGTTATAGTACTCGGCAAGAGCGCTCATGGGTGTGTGTGATTGGATGAATTGATCCGTGCTGACAGGGTTTTGTAGGATCTTTGATAGTTGCTCGCAGCGAGCCTTCTCAGGCTTACCAGATCCGTTGGTCAAGAAGATGTGGGGGATCTTGATGCCGAGCTCGTTGTCACCGTTGAGGATCTCAAGAGCGCGCTTGCCTTCCGGGATCAGTCGGTCACCGTGGACGAGGACACCGTCGATGTCGAAAGCGAATGCCATGTTCTTGGCCTTGTTCACCTTGTCAACCTCGACGCTTTGGACTTGCGAGGCCAAGATGGCACGCGAGGGTTGGATGGGCGGCATGCCCGGGCGGGTCGGGCGACCGAGAGACTCATCGGGATAGTGAACAGATGATAACCGAGATTGCCTCTTGGATCTGGGGATGGGTAGTGCTGTTCCGAAGGAGTTGCGAGAGCCTCTTCTCTCCTTCATGGATGGGGAGGCACTCAAGTTGTGCATGTACTTGGATGCTTCAGAGATGGATGATCGTGAGGCAGGAACCTCAATTGGCCCCTCACCATCATCTCCGGGGATAGGTAACGAGGTAGAGCCCTCTGCTCCATTTTCCTTGTTTTCCTTGTTGTCCTTAGAGGAGCCAAGGGTCATAGAGGCCACCTTCTTCACCTGGTTCTCGGTGGCCTTGACAATGTCGTAATCTTCAAATGATGGCATCTTGAAAATGATTTGGGGGTATTCTGCTTCAAAAAAAGAACTGCTAGAATGGTAGAATTCTAGATAGAAAAGATGATGTAGCGAAGAGGAAAGTCAGGTATCATGGGGAACGGAAGAAGTTTGTTATCTATGACGGGGAGCTCGCGTTATATCTAGTCATGGAACTCGCACGAAGTTTCCCGGCTACCGTACACCACACCGTGAGCTTGGACCCCTTCGATGACGACGAAAAGTATGGCTCTTCCTGCACCGGGAATGTAACTATGCCTCTTGCGCTCGGCTGAGCAGTACATACCTAACCGACAACAAGGACCAAAGGATGAAGTCTCGCTATCTACATAGTACGTACATACAGTATCAGAGTATCCGCCGCCACGATGGAGTCTGGTACAGAACGGTCCCTTGCATAGCGTGCAGCTCAATGAAACGGTCGCTTGGACTAGTCGCGACGTTTCCGACCTATAGCCGGCCKTTTCCAGCCGTATCTTCAGCGTTTGGTGGTTATCAGACCAGCCGTTATTGCTGCAAGTCCAGCAAACAGCTCGCCAGTCGAACCAACAAGAACACTTGTCAGCCCGAAAAGGAGCCGCAGAATGGCCCGAACTGGATCCCGGACCCACCGGCCCACGTACCGTACCCGCTGTCATACTTCAGATTGACATCATTCCGGGTCCGCCGCGCTCCGCTTTGGCTCCGCTACAGATCCGCTCCCTTGACTCGGGATGTGGACACAGTCAGCTGCAGGGTTTTTCTAGCGCCATAGTTGCGTCGCCTCGCCTTTGCCATTCTGGGATATGTCACTCACAGATCTACGAACTAGTTGTGGTACGGGTGGGCAAATTGATAGGTGACGCCACAAACGCCGACTAATTTCTTCCAGCTTCCCTCCATCTGCTCCCCATTGCTCCCCATTCGCCCCTCCATTCGCTGCCACTTGCTGCCATTTGCTGCTGTAGGGCCAGGACCCTGACCGCTCCTAGCGGTTGGGATCTTCCCTACTATCGAAGCTCACCGATAAAGACGGACCCGTAAAAGCTGCGCGAGATGTTGGAAATGGTTGGAACAGGCAGGCGTAGACGGGCAGAGTGCATTGCAGCAATCCCAGTTCTTTTTCGTCCTTTTCTTTATCGCTATTATCGTATTATCGTCCGGTATCCACTTCACATGTCATGATGGATATCCCACGCCAGAGTAAGGCAAAGTAAGGGCAGCTAAGGGGGGCACTCGCTGACGAGTTGCCAACTGTCGCTGCAAACAACTGGAGCCGCGATAGCTGATCAGGCTGAAAACTGAAACAGACGGGGTCCTAAGGGCGTTCGTCTAAACGGAAAACTTTTTCCACTTTGCTGAGTCAGGAAGAGGGCACCTTGTTGAGCATGATGCAATGATGCAATGCTGCAGCGTCGTCTTCTACCCTATTCTACCTTAAAGGAGCCTGCAACTTACTAAGTCTATCTTAAGCCCCCCTGGCTGGCCGTTTGCGGGCTTTACACACCTAACCGAGACATCACTCTATCAACATCGTCTGGTATACGAGCTTTTCTCATAATTTTCCTCTTTGACGCAATCGACACGCACACACTGCTATATCCTACACACAGACTCACTCCCTTACTCACTCACCAGCTAATCAATCCATCATCCCAACGCCTTACAACAAGATGGCGACTCCAATCAACCAGCAGACCTTCACTCTGAACAACGGTGTCAAGATCCCAGCTCTCGGATTTGGCACCTTCGCCAACGAGGGGGCCAAGGGCGAGACGTACAAGGCAGTCACCTGTGCGCTTGAGGTTGGTTACAGACACCTAGACTGTGCGTGGTTCTACAAGAACGAAGCCGAAGTCGGCGAGGCGCTCCGCGACTTCCTGGCCAAGAACCCGTCAGTCAAGCGTGAGGACATCTTCATCTGCACCAAGGTGTGGCAGCACCTGCACGAACCCGAAGAGGTGAAGTGGTCGTTGGAGAACTCGCTGCAAAACTTCGGACTTGACTATGTCGACCTGTTTCTAGTCCATTGGCCTATCGCCGCTGAGCGTGATGACAAGTACATGCCCAAGATCGGCCCCGACGGCAAGTACATTATCAAGAAGGAACTCACTGAGAACCCGGAGCCGACATGGCGCGCCATGGAGGAGCTGTACGAGGCCAAAAAGACGCGCGCCATCGGCGTGTCCAACTGGACGATCGATGGGCTCAAGAAGCTGCTGAGCTTCGCCAAGGTTAAGCCGGCGGTGAACCAGATTGAGATCCACCCGTTCCTGCCCAACCAGGAGCTGATCGAGTTCTGCCAGCAGAACGGGATCCTGCCGGAGGCGTACTCGCCGCTGGGGTCGCAGGACCAGGTGCCGAACACGGGCGAGAAGGTGCGCACCAACAAGACGCTGAACGAGGTGGCGGACCGCAGCGGCCACACGCTAGCGCAAGTCCTGCTGGCCTGGGGCGTGCGCCGCGGCTACGTCGTGCTACCCAAGAGCTCGACGCCCTCGCGCATCGAGAGCAACTTCCAGGTCCCCCACCTCTCCGACGAGGATTTCGAGGCTATCAACCAGGTCGCCAAGGGCCGCCACACCCGCTTCGTCAACATGAAGGACACCTTCGGCTACGACGTCTGGCCCGAGGAGGCCAAGCAGAACGGCGTTTCTGTATAATGCTTCCCCTTCCTCCCCTCCCATCGCTTMCCCCCGCCATGATCTATGGATGAGCGGTCTAATTTGCTACCTATCTACCCACCTACCTACCTATATTCTATCCAGCGCACGAGGTTCAGTGAGCACGTTATGGCATTTTGCATATCGAGATATCCAACATATGAGTTGCGAGTKCCTTTTTGGGGGGGAGGGTATGAGATATGAAACGAGTGTTTTTTTTGATTGAGAAAATTTGGGCGTTGGAGATAGGAAAAAAAGAAGGCGGGGTAAATTGGCCCCCCGAATGGTCACATCACGAAGAGCACGTTAACATCTATTAGATTTACAATCGTCATTTTTATAGAAATTTATGAAGACATGATACATGTCAATGTTTATGTTTATGTCTATCTCTAAGTCTCCGTCTAGTGCAATTGGGGTACGAGTGAGTGCTAGTGAATCTTTTCCCTTCCCTTCAATCATGTCTTTGGCGGCAGTCTCAGCCAGACAACTTCGATGGTGTTCCAGACGTCCCTTCTCAACACCGCCCTTGATGATCTTCGTGATGATATTGCTATCGATCTCGATCTCTTCCTCCAGCGGGCCCGCATCGACCCGCACCCTCCACCGCATCCGGATCGCCATGGAGCCCGTAGGAGCTGCGCCGTCAACCAGCGAGCCGATGCCCTCGGGCTGGTTCGTCGACGTCAACTCGTAGGTTGTCTAGTCCGTGGGCCGCCGATCCGTGGCCTCGAAGGTGCACGGCTCGCCGACTGGGGCGGGAGTGCTGGGGCCTGATACTCGGCTGAAGGAGATCAATTGCGGGCACGCAGTGCGGATGAATGCTTCATGGTTGTGGAGAAGGGAGATCACGGTCGATGGCTGCACGCCGGTGTGGTGATTGTGGTTTCCATGGGCACTGTTGATGTTTTCTTTCGATGATGCAGGCTGTAATCTCGATCGCTTCACTCTTTTTTCGTCACTTCAGGTCGATTTACGCTTATAATGTAGAATATAGAGACCGCATACCTCTACGTCCGGCATAATCCTCTAGGTACAAAGCTGTCGGACCTTGTTACAGTGCCTTATCACAAGATATCGAACCTTGGTGTTTCCAATTCTACGGTACGGGATGTAGGCCAATGCCGGTAGTTGACTTAAGGCTGTCATGCGGCCTTGTTGCAGTTCCTTGCCACCATGGGATTCTACATGCAGCGTGGTTAAGATAAGGTGTTTAGTGCTTAGTACGAACCTTTAACTATGTAAATTTGCGGCGTGACGATGAAGTACAGGGCTTTGATATGCGCCTGGACCCCAACCTCCCAAAATAACCGGCATCATCGTCTAAAAATCGCTTCGCCGATGCTCCGGGCCCTCATTAAGTGTAACCGCTCCCGCATCTTCACGAGAGCAGGTGACGTTACCAGATGTAGGGGCGAATTCGAAAAAAAAAAAAAAAAGGTCTAGAGTGTCGTGCATGAGCCCCGTGAACGGATGGGGKGGTTCGGGATTCACAGCATACCTAAGGTAAAGTGGGTGGTGGCCAAAACGGTGTCAAAATCGAAGGCCGAAAACACCGTTTTCTGATTATCGTCAAGCATGGTGACGCCACTCTTACTATGGGTCTACACTTAACCTACATACATAGCACGTTTTACTAAAGAACCCACTGTACTACCGACACACACACACACAGTATTCTTGTAATTTACACTAGAAACACTACTGCGTAGACCCGTCGGTCAACTTTTGGAAACTAGTGGCGTATTAGAATTATTATTGCGTGCATAAGCGGCAATCGGAAATTGAAAGCGAGGCGAAATCGAGATTACTTAAGGGGTTGTAGGGCTACCTATTACGAGACAGACTGAAATTTGTTACGAGCCCGCTATGTAAGAGAGAAACTGCTCGAAAAATGCATCATCTCCTATCTTGATCTAGTTCAAGTGTTTAGCCCTACGATGGAGTCCCTAGCTAAATTCTTTCCTTGCAAGCTTGGCGAAATGGAAACGTCATATTAGACTAACACCAAATTACTATGTAGGTTACCTTCTCTCTACATGGCAACGAATCTTACGACTCAATTTCGGAATTTTCGCGTTGTGGCAAGGAGTCCCAGGTTTCCTCGGATCAAGACGTTAAGAGTATAGAGATTTTTGTACGCGCAGTCAATATAATAGACATCCCCCTGCCTACACGTGTCTCGGCAAATGCGACTACATATTAATATTGGAACTACACTAGATGTATGGGATATACATAGCACACGAGAAACCCATTGCATGTTTCATATAAGAGATGAGAGGTACTGAGTTTAATCTATTCAAGACTTAGCGGCGTCGATCAAAGCAAGGCAACTGTTGCCGATCGTTCCATGCATTTCTACAATTCTACCACCATTACAACGAAACCTATGCATAATTAACTATAGAAGACCCAATCACGAGGAGAATAATTAAGTATGGTACGATAGTTATTATATTTGCCCTTGTTGGAGTAGGAAGGGGGCTGGAAGACAGCCGAGTGGTTATATTATACGGCCGTAGGAACACTTACCCGGCTCGTCGAGTCAAAATAAGCTCAAACCTGGGGTTCATAGACACCACCAGTAATCGTTTAGACGCGGGGCAGTTTTAAGGTGTGGAGGGCTGACCGTGATCACTGCTCAACTTCATTGACGTCACCGACGGTGTCTAGATCTGGCCAATGCTAGTGCTGACATTTGCTAAGCCATGCCCTGTCATCATGGTCTTCATATTTTCTATTCCTTTCCCCGGCCTACCTATCAATGCCCGGGCCTTTAATCTAGCATCTTATTGTCGACCCTCTTCCCCTTGCTCTTCGAACCACCCTTGAAGTGCTTCTTACTCGATCCAATCTGGACATCCCTTGGGTCAACACCTGTCTCTAGCGCAATCATAGTCCTGGCCTTACGCCCACTAAGCTGCTTAGCTTGTGCTTCCGCCTGCGCTTTCCCTTGCTCTGTGTACTTGTGACTGAAAGGCATCCTCATGTGTCCGGCATTCCCGGCGCTGTGGGCGAAGAACGCTTTGTCTAGCTTTTCAGACTTGGCGCCCTTTGGTAGGGCTAAGATCTCCGTGTCAACTGTGGATTCACCGTCACCTAAGTCTAGCGCGTCCATGGCCGCGAGTAGGGCTGCCTTGCGCTTTTCGGGCACGTGTGCCGAGTCGTATAGCTCGCGATTGAAGTCTGCACCATCACCCCAGCCGGGAGGCGGTTCGACGTATAGGAGCTTTCCATTTACGTAGTCTTTAAGGATAACCCTCGCAGCTCTTGACTCGTCTGGTTGACCCACACCTTGGGTGGTGAAGCCTCGCGCTTTGGCATACGCCGATAGGAGCTCACTTGCAGTTGGAACTCCAGTACCGCCTTCTTCTAGCGGCCGTGTCTTGATGTGAATGCCGTAGATGGCTTCTAAGAATGGCTGAGGAATCCTGTGTGCGACAACTGCAGCGGGACCAGTGTATTCCCGAAGTTGGTCAATTGGTAAGACGCCATTGCACACTAAGTCGGCTTTTGTTGTTGCGAAATTGGGAAATACGAGACCAGGACAATCGCATAGGATAACCTTGTCGCTTAAGTGAATCGTCTGAAAGTGTTTCGTCTTGCCGGGTGTGGCAGAGACAGACACTTTCTTGGCGCCGATCAAAGCGTTGATTGTTGATGACTTTCCGACGTTGGGGTAACCGACTAGACCTATCTGTAGCTTTTTGTCGGGATCTGATAAATGTTAGTTTTCATAGCTTCATGTAATAGACACAAATTGACATACTATCAGGATCGAAAGCGTGTTTTACGAAAATGTCTTCCAACTCCTCGACCGTCAATATTCTTGTATCGTCGTCATCAACATCCTGACCTAGAGCTACTCCGGAGTCTTCCTCTTCCTCTTCCTCTTCATCGCTTTCCTCTTCTGAAGCGCTATCGGAGTTGGATCTCCGGATGGTTTTCGGGTTCGCACTCTCGCCATTCAGGGGTTCTTCTGGCTCATCCTCCAGATCTCGTTCATCGTTTAGCTGCTTTGCCAGACTGGCCGAGAAAAAGCGGTAGGCTATTCTCTTCTCTTTGAAGTACTTTGCCCACGCTTTTCTCTGATTTGTAGTCATCATGTCTGCTTTATTTACCAGCAACAGGTTCTTCTTTGCGGGATCCACATCCTTCACGTATGATTCCAGATCTTCCGATCGGAACATAAGAGGGTTGCGGGCGTCGACGATCTGAACGACCAAATCTGATCTCTCGATAACACGCCATAATTGTCTCCAAACTTCCAAGTTGCGCTCGAATGGAGTCATGAGAAGATCATTGTTTTCTTGCAGCTCTGCTAGACCTCTCCTCCAGTTCAGGAAACTCTCTCTTTCTAGTTGGTCAAGCTCGTCGGCGGTAGTAGAGGAATCCCAGTTAGGCCTTCTCGGCACTGTTAACCTGGCTCTGTGCTTGGCGTGCTTCCCTACAACATGGCGCTCTTCTGCTGCTGACAGTAGGTATGGGTTTCTTTGGTCGGTATGTATGATCTTGACGTTGTTCATCTTCTCGGCTGTGAAGTCGGTACCGGCAAGTTCGGCGGTCGCAAGGAACTCGTCCAGAGCGCCTTGCTCCGTTACAGAGCGCATCTTGACCCATGCTGCTTCTTTTCTATCGTTTGTGATGTACTGTCATATAAAGATTAGCGACTTGGAATTGAAAAGTGAAATAAGAATATCATACCTCCTCACCAGTGGCGTGGTTGATTCTTGTAACCGCTGCACCCTTTTTGCGATCGGATCCTTTGCCCTTACCGAAGCGATCGTTCATGAGCGTATTGCCCAGCCCGACTGAGGTTTTGGATTTGGCTTTCGGCATTTTGGGCGACCAGAAAACCGTAAAAGACTATAGTTGTAGAAAGATGGAGATGGTGAATTCTCTTTCACAAATTCCAACCTTTTGCAGTTCAAAGACGAGGTGTCGCTGCCTCCAGAATTTGATTTGCAGTTTCTATGTATTATTCAGACCCCGCTGAATAATTGCCCCTCGATTATTTTTCAGCGTCACTTAACGCGCGATAAGATAAGGATTTCCAATACCCCACCAAATTTTTGGATAGACCCTGGAAATTCAATCAGTACCTATAACCCACCTTCTCGACCACTACGTCTGATCTTTACGGATTTCTTTGTCGTATTCCTCAAAGACGAAGTTAAGATACAGTAGTCAAGATGCCGAAGGGCAAGTGGATGTATGTACACTATTAGACATCAATTGATAATCGCGTGGCTAACAACTTGACAGCGACAAGAAGACGGCCCAGCATTTCACGCTGGTGCACCGGCCTCAAAATGACCCTTTAATCCACGACACCGATGCGCCATCTATGGTGCTGAACCCGACCGCCCTCCCCAACGCCTCTAAAGCGAAGAAACTAGATGACCTAGCATCCGAACTAGGATCCGATGCCGAGCGCATCCGAGCGAATGAGGGCGAGGCCGCCAACTATGGCGTCTACTTTGATGATACTGAGTACGACTACATGCAGCACTTACGGGACTTAGGCTCGGGGAACAGCGGCGAGGTAGTATTCATCGAGGCGGATAATGGACCCAGTAATAAGAACAAGGGCAAAGGGAAGCAGAAGCAAAGTCTAGAGGATGCGCTGAAACGATTAGACGTTGAGGATGAGGAACGAAAGAAAGGCGAACTATTCGAAGACGATTTCTTACCCTCTAAAAACCTACAACATTTGACCTACCAGGCGCAGCAGGAAATCCCGGATGCCATTGGTGGGTTCCAGCCAGACATGGACCCGCGGCTGCGGGAGGTACTGGAAGCACTTGAGGACGAGGCATACGTTGATGACGACGAGGACATTTTCGTAGAATTAGCAAAGGACGGCCGGGAATTAGACGACATCGAGTTCGAGGAAGAATTCGACGATGATGGCTGGGAATCAGATGACACCGCCAAGCCAACCAAGGAGTACAAGGACCGATCCGAAGCGCCAGATCTCGTTCCCGCTGTGAACGAACAAGACGGTGAAGCAGTTAAGAACGAGGACTGGCTCGAGGATTTCAAGAAGTTCAAAAAGGACCAGAGCAAGCCCAACAGACTAGTAGCGCCTTCGCAGTCAGACCTCCAATCCTCGCTCATGACCACAACAACAAACGGCGGCCGCCGGAAGAAGCGCAAGGGKGCGCTCACCAGCCAGTCGGGTTACTCGATGACATCGTCATCGCTAGTCCGCACAGAGCAACTTGGCATCCTGGACGCTCGCTTCGACAAGATCGAAGAGCAGTACAACGAAGATGACTTCGAAGACGACGGTGATGGCACAGCCTCCATGTCCCAAGTATCAGCCGTATCCAGTGTGACAGGGCCCGTACGGAATGATTTCGACGGCATTTTGGATGATTTCCTAGGAGGCTACTCCATGCACGGCAAGAAGCAGATGAAGAAGGGCAAGTGGAAGAGTGGCACGGCACAGCTTGACGAGATCAGGAGGGAATTGGGACCGGCCAGGCTCCCTGGCAAATATGCAGGTCGGGTGTCCGGCTTGGCTTCAGCATCGGCATCGGCGTCTAGGTAGATAGGACAGCACATTGATAGAAGATGCGGTTGATACCCACGGAACCCACAATTAGCGTAACCTATAAAGTAAAGAAAGAAGAATTGTGCATAATGGATTGTTTCCTTAGAATTCGCCCTCATCATTAGTAAAAGTGATCACGCGATCGAGGGAAGTATCAATTCGCATTTATTGCTACAATGTATCACTGGCAAGGAACGATACTCGCTCCGGCGCGACAACCAAGCTGCTCTTACATAGACCAACGCGACACAAACGGGGCCATCTCCAGTTTCTCTGCAAAAATACCAACACTTGTCCTTCGAGGGGTCTCCTCCCGACCTGTATCTAGGCTTCTCGGAAGGCAATCTATCCTGTAAAAAACAGGTACGGCGGCTTGCGAATGAAAAAAGGAGGCTTCTCATTCGTCGGGAGTAGATGGGTTCTCCGGGCGGTGGAATTGGCTGCTGAAGTTGCTAAGCCACTGCATGAAGTCTCGAACGGCTTGAGGGAGCTCATCCACTTGCCACTCTGATGCGTCATCGTCTCCCTAGCGATGACCGTTCATAGCAGGCGGCCGCTCGGGCCCGAAAGCACCAGGCACTTGCGGCATGATTTCTTCCTCGGTATCGTCGTCGAATTCTCCTTCTTCACTAATTTCTTCGTCTCCTTCGTCATCGTACTCGTATTCGCTCTCTTCGTCACCTTCGAGCTCTCCTTCTTCATCGCCCTCCGCGCCCTCGGCGTAGCAGCTTTCCACCGTCCCTTGCATGCCCTGGGGTATGCCGCGGCCTTGTTGCTGCATCTGGTTGATGATGCTCGTGAGCTTATCGTTTTTCTTCTTGATATCCTCGAGGTCCTTAATATTTCTATTTCGTTCCTCGGCCATCTTGAAGATATTTTGGTTCAGCGCGCCCTCTTTGCGCTTGTAGGCCTCGTTTTCCTTCTCGAGCTTTTTCGTCTTCTTGGACATATCTTCCATCTCCTTGCGAAAAGTCAAAAACAGGTCGTTACTATTATTAAGCGTATCCTCGACCTCCTCATTTGTTAATGCCTTCGCACGGCGTGGTAGTGAGGGGTATAGGGCGCATACCTGCTTAAATTTCTCAACGTAAACGTTCAACTGATTTCGCAATTCAGTTTCTGTCTTAGAGAAGGTAAGTACCTGGCTATTCAGTTGACGTGCGCGGTTGGCCTCAGCCTCCGCCGTCTTCTTTTGTTGCTCATAACGAGCCATGTTCCACTGAACCTCGATCTCCTTGGTTCGCATCGCAGAGTGAAAATGTAACTCGCGGAGTTCGTATTGGTCAATGAGAGATTTGAACCGTGCCTTAAACCTGTAGTTTTCGGGTTAATATGGAATGCATTCGCGCGTAGAAATAAGGGATTGTCGCACAAGTCTTCGGCTTTCATATACACAACTTGCTTCCGCGGGTTATCCTTCTCCTCTTGATAGCCCTCAAGAGTCTCGAGCAATTTTCGAAATCGCTCATCAGACGATATCTTGAGTCTATCATGAGTATCGTTCAGGGCGCGATGTTCGTTCTAAGACCACCTCCATCAGCTCGGAATCCCTAGTCCTTGGAAATAAGACTCATAATACCTTCAGCTTATTATTCTCCTTTTGCAGTTCACGGCAGAGCTTTTCTAGTTTCTCCTTTAGGCTGATTTGCTTGCTCAGGTCGGTTCTGCTAGAATCCTTCTCCTTTTGTAGCTGATCTGCGCGTTTCTTATTCTTGAGATTCTCGCGCTCGAGGCGTTTCATATTCGCAAACAGCTCTGATGATCGTTTCGTTAGGAGTTCTATCTTATCCATGTCGTTCATCTTATTCATTTGGTGGTTGAGTTCTCGATTCGCTTTGCGCACTTCTCGATCTAGTATACGGCGAGACATTAGCGACGCCCATATCTCACGAATATAACCGACGAAATCAGGGGGTCCAGCTATAAGATAATTGCCCAGAGCATGTCGTGATTTGATGTCGTGTAGCAGCGTTGTGCGACGAAGTAGAGGCTGCATATCGAAACCCGTAGACTCCATCCCCGAGCACGTAGCGGCCTAACAGTTAGGTCGCTGAGTCTTCAACGGATGATGGGTTCCAGCAGGCCTATAATGTCGCAACAAGCTAGCACTATCATTCCGATTCGCCCACCGCCGCTAAATATGCGCTGTAGAATTTGTGACGCTATACATCACGTCCCAAGCTTGCCGATGTTGTGTCGAATTGGGGATGAACTTCGTAGCCATCGTGACCTATTTATGCGATATTTCGAAAATAATGCTTTCCCCAGCGATTCCACAGTTATCCAAGCAGCGGAAATGAAAAAGCACCTACCAATTTCCGCCTCTTGCTCTTTTTCAGCGGCCGTATCAACTTCCAACTGGGAGATCCTTGCCGCAACGAGTTTTGAGGCCTCATTTGAATCGAGAGCCTTCTTTCCTTTCCCCTTCTTTGCAGCAGCATTCGAAGCCATGGCGGGTGTCGGAGCAGGTCGGGGTTCTTGCACGGGAACATGGTGGCCGTTCGGTATGGAGTCGTCGTGGATGTGGGAGTGAGCCGAAGTTCCGTTCGTGTTAGGGACGGATGCGAGCGGAGCAGGCGTTGCAGAGGGGCCACGGTGGTTCGTAGTCGCCATGGTTTCCTAAAAAATTATGTAGCCCGGTCTAGCAGAGTATCATGTCAGAATTCGAAAGCGACTCATCAGAGTGTGGTGTGAACGCACATGTCGGAATTACTTCTGGACATTGGAATGGCTGCTGATGCTAGAGGCTCAGAGATAGAAAATACCGTTAGCGGGGGAGACAGCCGGTTGGTAGCTCTATTTGCTCGGTTGGTTGGGTTACGGGTATGGCAAAGTCGTGGCTCAATGATGAATGAAGACTTTTGAGGGTTGAGATGAAGCGCGGCGTTTTAGTGTCGGTTACTTAATCAACAGCAAGGACGAGACACCGGACTGCCKCCTTGCAACTGCACATGCGACCATCTGGGCTAATATGTACACATGTACATAAATAAAAAATACCTAAACGACTGGACCTAGAAAAATTGAACTCAACCAACGCTAACAGATCCGAAGCACCGGTTTTCAGTGGGGCTTACCATACTTAATTGCAACTTTGTTATGTATAAACTGGGGGTTATTTTGTATCCGCGCCGAGTCAAACGAGTCAGACATCTTTACGGCATCTTTTACCTTGCCTTACGCGACAATTTGCCCAATCGGCAGCAAGCTAATGCAATTAAGCAGTACTTGCCTTGCCTTTTACCCCCGTTTACCCTAGCTGTTAACAGGGGTTGACTCGGCAAATATGCGTCATTCGACATAATCTCATTGCTTCGCCGTCGGAAATTTTCTGGAATCGAGACTTCAATCTTCTCTTTCCTCAGCCGCCGCCGTGACACGCCGTCCTGATCCGCAACCCCTGTCTTGGTTCCTCTTGTTGCAGCTGGTTTGACTGTCTTACGGTCCAACTCCGTCTTTCGTTTCATTTCTCTCCATGGGAGATCAGTCACTTCCCTAAGACAACGAGAAGATGTTGCGCAACGCTGTGAAAGGTGCAGCTCGGAAAGCTGTGACGGAGCTATCGCAGTACCCGAAGCCCGGCGAGAAACTGCACGGTTTCACTTTGTTAAGAACAAAGCACGTACCAGAGCTCGAGCTGACAGCGCTGCACTTACGGCACGACAAGACGGGTGCAGATTACCTCCACATCGCTCGAGAGGACAGCAACAATGTATTCTCGATCGGCTTCAAGACCAACCCGCCCGACGACACGGGTGTCCCGCATATCCTCGAACACACAACCTTATGCGGTAGCCAGAAATATCCTATACGAGATCCCTTCTTCAAGATGCTACCCCGAACCCTCTCCAACTTTATGAATGCCTTCACCGCTTCTGATCACACCTACTACCCATTCGCCACTACCAACGCCCAAGACTTCCAGAACCTCATGTCTGTATATCTCGATGCGACCCTGCACCCGCTATTGAAGGAAACGGATTTCACTCAGGAAGGTTGGCGAATTGGTCCAGAGAACCCAAGGGTCGCGGAAAAGGACGGAGGGGCAGAAACCGAGGAGAGCAAACTCGTTTTCAAAGGAGTCGTCTACAATGAAATGAAGGGTCAGATGTCAGATGCAGGTTACCTTTTCTACATTCGCTTCCAGGACCATATCTTCCCAGATATCAATAATTCGGGAGGCGATCCGCAAAAGATCACCGATTTGACATATCAACAGCTACGCAAGTTTCATGCCGAGCATTATCATCCAAGTAATGCAAAGCTGATTACGTACGGCGATATGCCACTAGCTGATCATCTAAAGGAAGTGGATGCTCAGATGAGGGCATTTGAAAAGATCCAGGCAGACATCGAACACAAGAAGCCGATCGACCTGAGCGATGGTCCCCGTACAGTGACGCTTTTCGGACCGGTAGATCCGCTTGCTGACCCAGACAAGCAATATAAGACTTCAGTATCATGGATCACAGGCAATACTAATGATGTACTGGAATCCTTCTCGATAGCCCTACTCTCATCGCTCCTAATGGATGGGTATGGATCTCCGCTCTATAAAGGTCTTATTGAAAGCGGCTTGGGCACAGATTGGAGTCCAAATACCGGCTATGATGGGTCAGCAGCTGTTGGGATCTTCTCCATCGGGTTGACTGGAGTCGAGGAATCCAACGTGGAAAAGGTCAAAGGTGAAGTGCAAAAGATCCTCCGTGAAGTCCGCGAGAAGGGCTTTGAGAGGACCAAGATTGATGGATACCTTCATCAACTCGAATTAAGCCTGAAGCACAAAACTGCCAATTTTGGACTCTCGGTGCTGCATCGTCTGAAAGGCAAATGGTTCTCAGGCACTGATCCTTTCGATTCTCTGGCATGGAACGATACTGTCGCGGCGTTCGAGACAAAGCTCGCCGAAGGAGGCTATCTTGAGGGGCTTATGGACAAGTACCTTCTGAATGACAACACTCTCACCTTCACGATGGCTCCTTCGGAAACGTATGGCGTAGAGGTTGCCAAGGAAGAAGAGGACAGGCTAGCAGCCAAGATCCAGGAGGCTACTCGAGAGGCCGGTGGAGAAGAAGCTGCTCGGAAATTCTTTGAACAGAGAGAACTTGATCTGCTTGTCGAGCAAAGCAAATCGAATACGCAAGATTTGAGCTGTCTGCCAACTGTTCATGTTAAGGACATTCCAAGGCAGAAAGAGCCCGTGATAATAAGAGACGAGGCAGCGCATGGCACTACTATTCAGTGGCATGAAGCCCCTACCAACGGTCTCACTTACTTCCGAGCGATCAATACGTTCGAAAACTTGCCAGACGAACTTCGATCATTGATTCCATTATTCACCGACTCAATCATGCGACTGGGGACGAAGGACATGACCATGGAGCAACTGGAGGATCAAATCAAGCTGAAAACGGGAGGTGTGTCTGTCGGATATTTGTCGACCGCATCACCAACAGATTTCCGCCAAGCTTCCGAAGGTCTTTTACTAAAGGGAATGGCCCTTGACCGCAATGTGCCCGAGATGTTCGATCTACTGCGCAAGCTTATCTTAGAAACCAATTTCGATAGCCCTGAGGCGGCTCTTCGGATAAGGCAACTTCTTGAAGCTGCAGCAGACGGTGTTGTGAATGACATTGCCTCATCCGGCCACGCCTATGCTCGAAGATATGCTGAATCTGGTTTGACACGTGATGCGTATCTCAGCGAACAAGTCAGTGGCTTGTCGCAGGTTAAGCTGATCACATCACTGGCTGGGCGACCTGAGTCCGATCAATTTGAAGACATCATCGAAAAGCTCAAGCACATTCAAAAGTTTGCGCTAGCGGGAAATAGCATCCGCACAGCATTGACGTGTGGTCCGGACAGTGTTCAGGCCAACTCTTCAGCGTTGTCCCAATTCATGGCATCTCGGCCAAAGGATTCTGTCTCGTTTCCGCCTGCTGGGAAGCAGACATTTGCGAGAGATATCAAAGCGTTTTTCCCGCTCCCCTACCAGGTCTACTACGGTTGTCTTGCGCTCCCGACTGCTTCCTACACGTCCCCGCAAGGTGCACCACTCCAGATCCTAGCACAACTTCTAACTCATAAGCACCTTCATCACGAAATCCGTGAGAAAGGTGGTGCTTATGGAGGCGGCGCGTACATGAAGGGTCTAGAAGGAATCTTCGGTTTCTATTCGTACCGGGATCCAAACCCTCAGAATACACTTTCCATCATGAAGGGTGCTGGTCGATGGGCGGTAGATAAGCAATGGTCAGACCGAGACCTTGAGGAGGCCAAGATTTCGGTTTTCCAGGGTGTCGACGCACCCAAGTCTGTGAACGCAGAAGGTATGCTGCGATTCATGTCCGGTATCACGCATGAGATGCAGCAGAAGAGACGCGAGCAGCTCTTGGACGTGACCAAGGACCAAGTTCGCGAGGTTGCCCAGCGGTACATTGTTGACGGCCTCGCGAAAGAGGAGGAACGAATTGCCTTCCTCGGAAAGAAACAGGACTGGGTGGATGACTCGTGGAAGGTTAATGAAATAAACGTGAATGGTGCTGAGTAACGACCACGACTTACGATCAAGTAACGATGTACCAATTATCTGTACAATACTGTGCATATACCCTTCTCCAGCTAATTAGACGAACTGTATATGATCTAGGCCTTCGAACCCTGTTCCCGGGGTTATATCTTCTCACTCATGCAACATATTGATGCCAGTTATTCAGCGTTCAGATACGATACGTCTTCTTGCTCGGTGTCTCCCACGGGAGATGCCATCATAGCATGGAGACCACTACAAGACGCGAGAGCAAAAAATTCTCGAGATAGGGTTAGTGAACGGCGCCTCGCAAGGGGTTGTTGGACACCAGACCCGAACCTCCCACGCTCGTTCTTTCAGACCCGGATTCCTTAGCTTTAGAACTCCGGACTATAGAACAGAGTACATGCCTCCAATCCTTTATTGATTTTGTGCTTTGCGGTATGTCGGTCTCTATTACAACTTGCCTATCAATAACATTAACGATGTTGAATTGGGGGCGAAGTTGATACGACCTAATCAGCCATATTACTCCCCCGCTACAAGGTAGCTGTCATCCTATGCAACCTGATGCGACTACATTGTCACTCTACCCTCCTCACATGTGTAAGGGGGAGGCGCGGCTGCTATATATATCTAGGATTAGGTAGTACCTACTATATTATGGGGATGGAAGCTTTACGACTCAATTTTCGAATTTCTTAAAGGTTTTACTTTGGGGGTCAAACGTCCCTCACATATTATCGGTTTGTCTATTACAATGCGTCTCTTCACCATATCAATTATTGCCGTTCCCCTTCTCGCCTGCCGCAGCCAGGCAAAGATCGCTTCTAGAGAGATTGGGCCGCCAAAGTTCACGATGTGGTTTCCTCGGTGGGAAAATAATTATCTGCCGAAGGGGGACGCTTGGGCTAGATGCTTGCCAGACCTCGAGCTGTATTGGTCTAGGAATACGACCGGCCAGGGCCCGTGTAATGCGGCTCTCAACTGCATTCTCCGAGAAACAGACGAGGCACCGAAACAGGTGCTGGCTGCGTCCATGGTCTTACTCGGGCTGATGCCTGGTATTCTGGCCATGATGTCCCCTAGTACTTCCGAACTAGCTATGCTAAGTCTGGACTACCCGCTGCTACCCTTTCTACTCGCATTCGGTGCTTCGGCGGCCTATGTTCCTCGATTATGGGACTATTCCGACCCCTTGGATAACATAGAGGCTTCCAAGAAGCCTTACGAAGATACGGTCTTCTCGAGCTTGGCCACTCTACTACATACCTATCGCAGATTGGTCGTTATAATCGAGTATATTTTCGCGCTAGTCGCTGTCGCCAACGTGATTCATGTCAGTTTGTATCTCGGATGGCGTACGATTTCAAGCTGGGACTGCGACGGCTCGTACTTGCCCCTAGGCTGGCCCATAGGGTCTCTTGTTCTACATTTCCTTGGCCTTGCGTCTTTTTGGTTTACTCCCAGAGGAATATGGCCCGCTGGCACCACCAGAAGGACGGATTCAGAGGTGACGGATCTAATACTACGAACAGGCGCTGAAGCTTACGCACGACAAAAAGAGCAGCGCATTACTAATCAGTCGCTAAGTGACGCCGTATCCACCTCGGATGGCAGAATAACGCTATACACAGAGCGCACTAGTATATGGACACTAGCTTTACAAAACGTGGCGACGGGTTGTGCTATAGGTCACCTGATGTATGCGGCTGTGGTATTCTCTAGCTTGATGTTCTTCTTGGTCACAGACGCAATCTTCGTGATCCTCAGATACGCTCTCTCGGCAGTTATGTGTCGCACAATCAGCCGCTATGAGCTCACCGTGATGAGCCATAAATATCGAGTCGAACGTGTAGAGGCTATAGAGCATCAGAACCGAGTATATGTATGGACATGGAGTGCTAGACGAACGTGAAGACAAAATAGTTTCTCACGAGGAATCAGGGAAAATGAGTGTAATTGTTAGAGCCACCAGTTAAAAGAGATGATAGAAAGCCTCTTGAATCGGCAAAAGTGATTTTCCATAAGCTAGCGAACTCTTTTCCAAAAGGCGGTTCAACAATTATGAAGGCGTGCTCAGCCGTCCGGGAGTCAAGAAAGCACTTCAAACAAGCTTTCGCCTTCAAATTATTGGCACTAGTATTATACACATCACAGCGTGGTACGAATTTCCATCATATCATTATTCTTGCAGTGCTGGAGCAAACTACTTGTCAATTAGAGAGTCGACTAAGCACCTCGGCGGCTTCCTCATCCGGCTCTATCGCGAATTAAGCAGGTCACGCACTTGGCTTGCATCGTGTTGACAAATACCTAGGTAAATATAAGATGATACGGAGAATCGTAATCGGTGTTTATCCCTGCAGACCCGGGCTGATGGACAGTTGGTAAATTTGCTCCGAATATAACAAGAATGAGAGGATCAGGTGGTGCCTTGTTTGCTCTTGGCTTTTTATATTACAGTGATTCCACAGGTATGCTGCAAGGGATCGGGCTTCTCTTCAGGGGAAACGTAAATCTTTCGTCGTGAATCTAGATTGCGATATTTATAAAGTTGTTAGTCTGATCTTACAAACATTTTAAGTTTCTTTGAAGGCGAGGATTAGTTTTTGAGATTACATAAGAACTCCAACCTCCCATTTTGATGGAATTTTGTCCGTGAAGCGAATGGGTTTTCAAGGGTTCCTAACAATATTTGTTCAACTAATAGGGCCACAATATTTAGTATAAAAAATTCAACGGCTTCTATAGATGATTCTACTGTGGGGATAAATGCAATATGGTGCTACTCGAGCCATCAAGGTTGACTTGACCTCTTGCGTCCGAGCTTCTTTTGTGACGTTAAAATGCGAAATCTCTTCCATTCTATAGGAATTGTAATTCTTCTTGTTATACATAACTTATTAGCAGTCAATATTATCATTGCACATTACACATTTGGGTATTTTGACGACCTTGTCCCTGCCGATAGAAGAAGCAATTGTGACGTCTTGGCCACATCTAGGCTTGAATGATTGCCTCGGCCAATAACTGACAGATCATGGTGGCCCATGGAGCAGCATGTCTTACCCCCGATCTAAGCAAAAGCGTCGGCGAATGCTCTTGGAGCCAAGCTGTTCTTTGGGCGTATCTTTTTGCGAAGATGTGGGTGTACCAACACCACAGGACCCGCGGATTGAGGATGACAAGCCTTGGCCAGACAAGGATTCCGTCGATCCCTTGTGCTCTGGCTCAAGGACATTCGTTACCCCGCCTGTTTAACCTAGAACATGGTGCTGAATGCGGCAACAATGACAGGCAGAGGCGTTGGATGCACGGTTTCGATGTTAGCAAGCTCTCGCATGAGATTGCTAGTAGATTACCCCGTGGGGTTGGAGAAGGTGGACGGACTATAGCCCTGATGGCGGAGAGCATGCGCATATCGTGCACCATCAGAATCAAGGGCGCCTTCCAGAAGGACTATATGTGAAAGCTAAGAGGTCCGTCTCACAATCCCTTCAATCATGGTCCTTCATATGATCCCTTACCTGATCTCGGCTTCAGCTGATCCTGTCAACAACCCCGGCTTATTGCCCCTGCTCTGATGAAAAGCACGTGGTTATCGCGCGCGAGCTTGACGGATGGAGGTAGCGACCCGAAATAACCCCCATCACCGCCGGAGTCGGGGACCTAGAAGCTGATATGTCACATTTCAGCGAGCCAACGACCCTGGGATTGCCCACTTGTATGCTCCAGTCGTTACCGACCGACGGTCTTACACGGGTCTCATTTAAAGCAACAGTACCCCACAGCGTCCGCTTGATTGGATGAAACGAATACCAAGACCTAGGATAGAGCCCTTGAACTCCGGGATCTTTGTCAGCAGAACCACGGATGCGAGTGTAAATCTTCCCCTTTGGTGTCGAGAACCCGCTTCGAGGATGCTGCAGACGCCATTCTAAAAGTTCCCGCGCCACGCGGGACAAGCCGTCCACGAACTCCGCGCCCCTTTTCCTCGTGCAGTTGATTGATTGGCCGGCGCTTACGTCTGACCGCCGCTGGGCCAAATCCTTTTTCCCAGTCTCACCACAGCGGCACTGCCGATTCTTTCGTAGGATTCCGTTACTTTCACCGGACAACACGATAGCAATGGCGTCGACATCCGCGAAGACGCCGTCGCCAAAAGCGACAGCAGCGACGTCGCCCAAGTCGCAGAAGTCGGCCAAGAGCCCCAAGAGTCACTCGTCGGGAACGGAGGTGACTGGAGAGGCCGTCGGCACCGATCAGACCATCCAAGCGGTGGGCACTTCCTTCGCTTACGCCTCACCATCCATTGCAACGCTGACCCTTCTTCTTCTAGGCTGATGACCTGGACGTGGACGACGATGATGGCAGCTCCGCGCTGGGTAGCGACATGTATATTACCCGTCTTAGCCAACCGTTCTTCTAATTCACGCGCTGCGCCGAGGCTAACTTTGAAATGCTTGAAAAAGACAATCCTCCACCGGCTCGTTAACCGAGAGCATCTACGCCTACCGCGTGTTGCACGGCAGGACGTACAATGCGCCTAAAACCTCCGAGTACTGGGCGCCGAACGACGAGCAGCAGAATGAGGGCCTCGACCTCCTGCATAACAGCCTTTTAATGCTCCTGGGCGACAAATTGTTTCTCGCGCCAATTGACGACAACCCGCAACGAGTGCTGGATCTGGGAACAGGGACTGGAATATGGGCGATGTGAGTATATTGAAGGCGGCTCGTGTCTCACGTCAATTGGGAATCTAGTCTTGGTCGCTAAACGTCGGAATTACAGTGACTTTGGGGATATGTATCCGGGCGCAGAAGTGATAGGTACAGATCTGAGCCCGATACAACCGGCCTGGACGCCGCCGAATGTTAAGTTCGAGATCGACGACTGTCTCCTCGAGTGGACGTGGCCGGAGAACCACTTTGACTTCATTCACATCCGAGCGCTTTACGGTAAGCGTTTATCTCCTAGCTGCCTAACTTGCTAGACAAAGTGGACGGACATTTCTGATTCCTTTGCGTCTCACCAGGCAGTATTCCCGACTGGGGTGAGCTTTACGGCAAGGCCTTCAAGCATTGTAAACCCGGTGGCTGGGTGCAGGACCTGGAAATGGACGTACGCGTGCAGTCAGACCACGTCGCTATTCCCGACGACCACGTATTCGAGGAGTGGGGTCGCGCGTTCGTCGAGTCCGCCGAGAAGAACGGGCGCACGTTCCGCATCTCCCACGACCACATGATGCGCGATACCATGATCGCCGCCGGCTTCGTCGACGTCACCGAGGTCAAGCTCAAGGCGCCGTGTCACGGCTGGCCGCGCGACCCTAAGCTGCAGCAGGCGGGCCTACTGCTATTCGCGATGTTGGACCAGAGTCTGGAGGGTTTCGGTCTGTATCTTCTCACGAAGTCACTGGGCTGGACGGCTGAGGAGGTGCTCGCGTTTTGCGCCAAGTTCCGCGCGGAGATCAAGAAGAAGAGCAATTGCGGGTGGATACTTACGTGAGTGCAGATTTTCCCGGTTCTTTTTGCCGTGATGTTCTCTTGGCTATCTCGGCGTAAAGTTACTGACAAGTTACTTCATTTAGGACCGTCGTATATGGTCGGAAGCCCGAGGTAGGGGAGGTGCAATAATACTGAAGCTACAGAACCAGGTCAGCAGTTGAGCCGAGTTGTCGAGCGAGTCTTTCGTTTACTTTACATCGGAGAGCCTACATTCTACCACATCCGATAATGAGATACGAGATAAGACATTCATCCAAAACTTACCCATATCAACCTACAATTGCATTTCAGGTTGACTCTGTATAAGAGTCTAGCAAACATTAGCGTTAGTGGTTTCATCCACACCCCCGGGGGAAGAGTTGCATTCGAGGCTGTAGGAGTTAAACGTGGAGTTGTAGTCTGCCATATATTTGAATACTCAATCTTTTGCTAAGAAATAACTACATAATAATCGAGTTTCAGTCGAGTGGCTTGTGCGGAATAGGATAGAAGCAAACTAAGATTCCAATCGTCGCAAAGAACGGGAGGKATACGAAGGATATCATGCCGAAGAATATGTAAATGATATCAAATGTCTTTCCATTGTTCCACATCTCGTTCTCGACATAAACTTCAATTGCCTTTCTTATACTCTCTGACATTAGGGCCACCGCAGCAATGACACTTAGCTTTTCCCAAGAACTCCATTGTCTAGGCAGCTGGTCACGAGGAACCCCGTTATCAGGGGCAGTGCGAACATCTTCACCTACAATAAAGCTGGGTTAGTACGAACCGTTGAATTCTGGTGAACAGAGGGAAGGGATATATAGGTACCAAATGTGAATAACCTCTCTTGCTTCTCTGCCCTCGAGAGCTCTTTGCTGTGGTTCGTCATAACTAAACCAGTTGAGTCGGATCCTCTGGATTATGTTCAGGTGCTCTTATCTGGTTCGAATGGAACTACAAGCACAGTTGATCAAAAGGTAACGAAGTTGACTGATTGGAGTCTGTACTCACTTGGTAGACTTAGGTGCGTAGTGCTCTGTGTATTATCGGAGTGGAGAAATAATGATAACCGTTTGTCACGATGTGGACTTCTTCTAGAAGAGCTCGAACTACAGCCATGAGCATCATGGCGATATAAATACACGAGAGTGCCTTTGGTTCCTGTCTCATCTTCCAACACTCAAGCTGATGTCTTACTGGGTGTTCGATTCATGATGCCTACTGCCACGTATAGCTACCTAGGTACCTCTTATTAATTCCTCTTTGTCCATAAATGATAGCTCTACTCGCTAATTGATATGTAACCCACTGCAGTGACTAGAGAAAGAAATACAAGCTTACGAGACCGCGTAAGGTTCCAAAAAGTCGCCGTCAACTGAATTATCTACATTCTGGCGTGATATGAGTAAAGAGATGTCGGCCACATCCCAGCTGTGAATCATAGTATGGGCTTCCTACCACCGACTCAGACCCTGCATCTGGTCTCAAATCACGTGGGGTTTTAATTATTCGATTACATCCAACGAATGGCCGTAGATTTGGGCTTGTTGAAAGCCTTACTATATACCTCCTAAACGAAGGACCAATCTGCTCCAATAGAGGATAATAGGAGCCTTAATGGCGCTATACATTCTGGTTTGTCAAGCTGTCCTTCGGTCCACCCAAACTCCGGCAACTTCGTGTCTATCTCCGACTTCCACAACCGACACAGCTTAGGACAGTAGGATTAATAATACCAGATAACTCTCACAGTGATCCCAAGTTATCTGCGGGAAAGCCAAAGTGTTGAGGATCATGATCCTGCTCGGCATGTATCAATGCTTCGATCATTTGGGCGGGTGTGTCCAAGCTGGAGCTCCAGTTCTCGGTGAGGTGGTCGGATATCCATTGCAACCGGACTAATTCGCATACCATCTGAATAACAATAAGTAATGAAACCGCGGTTGGTATCCTATTGACGGAAGGGTCTGAGTTGTGAAAGCTGGCGTATGGCGTTGATGAGAGGCGTCTGGCCAAGGGCGACCGCTAATTAGTCTTATCTGGTCTCCTACGCCAGCGGCTCGCTCTAACGCACCGTAGCTACCGTCAAACCCGACGAACCTAGAGGGTTCGATTAGGTGCTGGCCGGTGCCAACGCCAATCTCAAACTACTGAGTACCGTCTATATCATTTTGAAAGTTGTTAGGTAGAGGTTGTCCCCTCTGATTCTCCGCCTCAAATAATTCGAGGATGTACGCGAGACGACCTCGATCCAGGCGGAAGGCACAGAGGATTGAGGAGGAATGACTGGGTGGTTACGAATGAAACTCTCAGGATTTCCAAAAGTTGTACACAGTCCTGGGATGAAACTCTGGTATTCATTCCCTTTTCCGAACTATGTTCCTCTTCATCTTTCGTGGTGTAAAGCTTGACTCCCAGTGTATTCAATCTTTAAAGCACCCATATCACTCTCTTGGCCTGATGATCTGTTATTAGTGTACATAGGTATTCTACCCCTGAACGGTCTTGGTATATTGTCAATGCAGTCATTATATCTCATGGAATGCTGCATCACCATGGGTTAGGGTTAGGGGTCAACCCTAACCCTAACCCCAATTCCCGGAAGGAAACATGTTGCCCTCGCCGGAACCCCAACCGTCCACACCGATCAGGCCTTGCTCAGGACATCCTAAGCTACGCTCTACAAGGGCTTTACTCGACAGAACGTACATTGGTGCTGCTTCAGAATTACTCAGCCAGCTTCCATTTAGTCTCACACCACTCCCATAGCTTCTTGCCGTAGCCAAGCCCGCCCAGCTCTTCGGACTCGGCCGCCTTCAAAACATCCTGACGCACGATACTACTATCGGGAATCAATCGACCCCATGGGAAGATGTACCTGCCGCTTGTGTCTCTTGTGACTTTAGGAGACAACCCGGCAAAAAGCTCGGTATACGCTCCAAATATCGGTTTCTGCAGCCATAAAATCCTCATCATGAACATGGCCAAACGTGGCGTCCCCCTGAACGCCCCCGCATCAACGTTGCCGGGGTTCATGACGACGCTAAGAACGCCATCTGGGCCGTGCCTGCGACCGAACTCTCTCCCCAGCATCCACGCACCCGCCTTGGAGGCCGCGTAGTTGGTCATCTGGTTGCGTGTGCCCGTCTCCAAGACGGCGAGGTTGAGACCGTTCCGCGGTGCTGATGTATCCACGACGATGCTTGTCAGCCAGACGACGCGTGAGGGAAGCTTAGAGGAGGTGGCGGCCCGGAGCTGGGGCAACAGCAACTCCGTGAGAAGCAATGCGCCTACGCAGTGCACCCCCATGAAGAGCTCCAGGTCTTGCGCCGTGCGCACCCCGTACTCAACGGCGTTGGCGCCAATCCCCGCGTTGTTCCAGAGCACGTCAAGCTTATCCTCTTCTTGCGCGAAGCGACGCGCCGTGTCTCGGACTGAGCTGAGGTCGCTCAGATCCAGGTGTAAGAACTTGAGTTGACCCGTCGTAACATCTGACTCCGCGTACGACGCCTTGATTGATTGTATGGATACCTCAGCTCGCTCCTGCGGCGCAGAGTCAACCAGTCAACCTGATTTAGCATGAAAAATTGTGGATATGGCCTGTTACATCTCGCCAGCGCCCAGTTCGAACGAACTCACCTTGGATCGAGTAGCCATATACACGGTCGCGCCGGTCCCAAACAGGATTCTACACAACTCGTAGCCTATGCCTGCGTTACCTCCCGTCACCATAAAGACTCTCCCGACTTGAGAACCCTTGGGAATATCGGCATCCGTGAATGTAGGGTGGGGCGGCCAGAATTGGGTTATCAAGGACCGAAGCTTGGATATAGGTGCCATCATAGACAGCAGAAGATTGCACCTTCTAACTGTGATATTGGAAGCCTTCTTTAGGTATGACGACTGAAACAGGTTGCGGACCATGAGGTACGATAGAAAGGTTGTGGCGATAGTAACCTCTTTGCATGCCAGGTAACGAAGTTGTTGGTCCCTAACGATACTTCGACCTGTCACATCTCGTAGCCTGCCACCTAACATCCAACCCCCAAACCCCTTGTCTGGAGAAGCCAACACGACCAACCTTTCCCCCTTACACGTTTCCATATCAGTCTCCGATTCGCACGTATGTATTTCATTCAAGTTGGCCCGCCATTATGACGTGAAAAGGGATGTTGGGAGGCGGGGCCCTGCCCTATTCTTAAGCACGCCTATTAGTACTGGGTGACTTGACACTCACCTCTCAAAATCGAGTTGCTTGACTTACTCTCTCTTGTTGCGTTCATACTACTCAATTTCTCGAATTGTCTATCATGGCCACTGTGGTTTTCATAACTGGAGTGAGTCGCGGTACGTGTACTGTCTCACCGTCCCTCCTAACTTGTGTGGTGTGATCAGGGTCTGGCTCTTCTTTGTCATTTCCCAGTACTAATACTTAGTATTATCCTCAGGCATAGGTAACGGCTTTGCCAAAGCATATCTTTCAAGGCCGCAGCATACCGTCATTGGCAGTATTCGTGAAAGTGCCGCCTCGGCCCCAGGCGTTAAGGAACTGAAGGCTTTTCCTGCAGCCGATGGGTCCAAGCTGCTGCTAGTCACGATCGAGAGTACCTCACCAACCGACCCCCAGCAGGCTTTGCAGGTGGTGAAATCTGAGGGAATCGAGCACTTGGACATTGTCATCGCTAATGCGGGCGGGAGCCCAATACCCCCGACGCCTTTCGACATAGTTACTGCCCAAGAGATGACGACTACATATCAGGTCAACGCTGTAGGCCCTCTCATGCTATTCCATGCATGTCGTCCCCTGCTTCAGAAGGCCTCAACGCCAAAATGGATTTCTATCTCCACAGGAGGCAGTTCTATTGCTCTCACGGGAAAGATTCGATCCTGGGATGGCCCCGCCTATGCTGCAGCCAAGGCTGCTTTGAACTGGATTACTCGGTAAGAGCCTTTTCAACATCTACATGTCTTGTCCTACGCTCTGAGTTAAAGTCTTGAGCGGCAAATATAAGATACTTTATCATTCTAATTATTCTAATTGGTAGTGCATTCCATTTCACCAATAAATGGCTCGTTGCCGTGGCGCTGAATCCGGGGKAAGAAGTGATCCCAGATATAAATCGCTAACATCCCTAACTAAATCCTATCAAGATTGGTCCAAACCGAACCTGGGAATTGGTGTGCCAGGGAGTGGGGCCTGGAGAATGCTACATATACCATCGAGGAGAGCGTGGAGGGTATGATGAAAGTGGTCAGTTTTATGGGCTTCACATCTCCTACTTTGCTGACCACCTAGTATAGATTGACAGAGCGACCCGAGATGAAACGTCCGGCGAGTTTTACAACCTGAAGGGKGATAAGCTTCCTTGGTAAATGTCACGATATGGGCACAGAATCCGTGTATCCATTGTGGTGCCCCGTACAATAAACTAGGGTGAGGCTGGGCGAGTTATGGACAGGATATCCCATCAAGCTTGTCATATTATAAACGCATGACAGGCACCATAGTTCAATATAGTTCTACGACTGATCAAGCCAGATTGGATACCTTCTATGAATTAAAGATCTCGTCGTAATTACAAGATCATATCGACTGCGGCGTATTAGGGAGGGAGATAAGGTATAATTCTAAACTATACCTATCAATTATAGAACATATTTTCATATTCCTTACATCATATAGTGATTTGAGAGAGGACCGTAGGTGTCGGGATATCAGTCAGCTATGGATTACATAAGCATTAGCGCACGGATATTACGTAATCCTGGGACATTTGTACATACACACAATCAATCCAACCTCAATAGTCAACGCATCTAGATGGTAAACACTATCGTACGGATAGACCTTGTCATCTAACAGTATGAATTCTCCTATGCCAGGCAACAATCGTTTTTACAGGCTCACTGTTACTAGCATGGGTACTTAGCGCTGTAACTATAAGGTGAGTCCACTAGCCCTGCAATTATAGTGGCAAGACCCCACGTCCTGATAGGTCTATAGAGGTAGGTAATCAGGTAGTCACTATAAATTACAGGAAGCAATGCGCTACAATTCCTCTAACTACAGTGGGCTTCAACGCTATACGCCTTATAATTACAGCGCACCCCTGCTAATAAAGATGGGTTTACAGGGGTCCATTTCAAAAACTCCTGTTTAAATCGAGGTCTGCTAACATAAACCCCTTGGAGACTGCCTTACAAACGTCAACAATCCCATTATCTGACAAGCAAATGGAGACGTTAGGTGAGGCCCAACGGCTGGACGCGCATCTTCATGCTCGACAGAGCCGACCATCCGGATTCGAAATCCATGATTCACTGCCAACGGCTGTTGTTGCATATAGTAGAGCTCCTTAGGTCATATTGTTCCTTAACCGCCTTCGCTTTCTATATTCACGCAGGGACTCGTCGACCATCATACTAATGTGGCGATCCAGGCTATAAGGGCTTTGTTTAAAGGTAACACTGGGAGATATGAGGTTGAATAAGGTGGTCAGAGAGATTTAGGAGTATTCCCCCTATAGAGCTGGTATCAGCTATGGAATTAGTCGACTTGGGGGCCGATTTGGATGTCACGTGATACCGGAGACATATTTATCCTCCCGGCCTCACCTCCCAGCCTCACCTGTCCTTACTGGTCACCTGGTGACAACTACCTTCTCCAACTAAAGCCCGAGATGTTGGTTTAGAAATTCAAGCTGTGCCGCCATAGCGCTGAAAAAGGTGTCACCATCCAACACATCCATATGACCCTTGCCTTGCACTATATACATATGCTTCGGTCCGTCGATTCTATTGAAAATTAGTTCCTCCTGCTGTGCTGCAGGAGAAATGCGGTCATTCTCCGGCGTGATGAGCATAACTGGCGTCGAGTCCAGTAAGTGTAGCATTTTGAAAGGCGACCATGCCATGATGTTATAGTACGTCTGGATCGAGGTATGTAATTCTAAATTCGGCAGCCTCTCTTTTGACTGCATGACGGAGTCTAGTTCGGCCTTACCCACACCAATTCCAAACCCAGCGGGGTTCTCACCCTTCTCGGTGATCATCGGGATACGGAAGGGTGGGTTCCCGCTGAGCTGAGACTCCCGATCCTGCATAACCCTAGAGAGAACAGATCGGCGCTTGGATGCCGACAGATCCCACGTAGTGAGCGGGCACACCGCCAGGATGAGGCGGACGCGCGTATCGAGTGCTGCAGCGGCCAATGCCACCGCGCCGCTGAACGAAAATCCCCAAAGGGCAATGCGACTAGAGTCGACTCGTGCGTCAGACTTGAGATATGTCAAGGCGTCATGGTAATCTGCGGTCTGTAGGGCCGGGTCGATGTTATTACGGGGGAACCCGTCGCTCGATCCGACAGATCGGGGGTCATAAACTAGAGCCGTTATACCCTCCTTTTGGAAATACTGAGCGACTTTCGGAAGCAGCGTCTCTCGAGTGAAGTTAAACTGCACGGATTAGACGAATTTCCTTTTTATGCCGAATCTCGTTGTTCAAACTGGAGACTTACGCCGGGGGTCATGATTATCGCGGGACCATGGTTGCTCGCTGGATAAAGTGTTCCCCTGAGAATCAGCCCGTCCAATGTCTTGAACTCGACAGACTCGCTGATAAGTGTAGAAGGCATTTTGCATTCTAGCTTCTGCGGGTAAGAGGCGCGTAAGCTACTCCAACATGATGGTGGTGTCCTAGAGTGCCCTCTTTATACTAGAGGGTTTTTGGTCATTATCTTCGGTTGAAACTATTCGTCATGAACTTCATTGTGAAATGGCGCAGACTGGCCGAAGATTCTTGTTGATTGGCCAAAACAAGGTTGTTGGTTCTCTGCTATTCTAGTAAGCCACGGCTCCTTAGGTACCTAACTAAACTATGACATCGTTGTGTTGGTCGGTAATCAGAGTCTGCAAGCAAAGCAATATTTGGTATAAATGGGGACCCTTCATATATAAAGATACTAGCCAAGGTATACTTAGCAGAGGAACTTGATGCCGCATTCCTGTCGACAAAGAGGATTTACAACCCTTTAATGGATGCTGGAGTGGACAATAAGCATCATGAATTCGATAGATTTTTCCTCACAACCGGAACTCCATGGCATTGATCAAGGGGTAGCTACTAGCGTGGATGTAGAAGCGCACAGTAGCTCCAGTCAAATCCCAATCGCTGTTGTTGGGATGGCATGCCGCCTGCCTGGTCGCTGTGCAACACCTAGGGATCTGTGGGAATTTATACGAGACGGCGGGGTGGCAGACACCAAGCCACCCATTAATCGCTTTGATCTCAATGGGCACTACGATTCGTCCCAGAAGCCTAACACCATGAAGACTCCCGGGGCCATGTTCATGGAAACTGTTGATCCTGCTGACTTCGACGCGCCATTCTTCAATATCAACTATACCGATGCTAGTTCGATGGATCCGCAGCAGAGGGTCTTGTTAGAAGTCTCTTACGAATGCCTTGAAAACGCCGGTATTACATTGGAAAAAATCGACTCGACAAGATTAGGATGTATAGTGGGTGCATCAGCTGTCGGTGAGTCACTCGCAGGAGAGACGGGTAGCATTATTCGGTCAGGATGATGCCAGATCAACTAACCTGGCTGTTAGACTACCATGACATGGCCTGCAGAGACCCGGAAGACCACAGTGGCTCGCCAACGGKGGGKTTGTGCCGTACTCTCCTGAGCAATAGAATTAGCCATTTCCTAAACGTACATGGGCCTAGGTGAGCGCAGCTAGTCTCAGTCGAATGCATCAGAGCCTGATTATTTCGCAGTTTCACGCTGGATACAGCATGCTCCAGTGGTATAACAGCTCTAAAAATGGCATGTTTTTACCTTCAATCCGGCGAAGCCGATGCGATGCTGGTTGGCAGCGTAAATATGTACCTGAGCCCCGAAAGAAATCAAGATATGGGCGCCATGCGCCCGACTGCCTCGCCAACTGGAAGATGTTACGCTTTTGACTCCAGAGCTGACGGCTATGTAACTGCCGAAGCGGTGAATGCTATTTTGATAAAGCGAGCCAGTGATGCGGTAAGGGACGGAGATCCCATTCGGGCCATTATTCGTGGGACCGCCGTGAATAGCGCCGGTAGGACCCTTGGAATCGCTATGCCAAATTCCCAAGCTCAGGCCGCGGTAATTCGAGATGCATATAACAACGCCGGCATACCGATCACTGAACTGCCCCAAACTGGATATGTTGAATGCCACGGGACGGGAACACGTGCTGGGGATCCCATTGAAGCTGAGGGAGTAGCATCCGTCTTCCGTCAGACCAGGTCGCCCCAGGATCCTCTTCTGATAGGCTCAATCAAAAGTAATATTGGCCATTCAGAGGCCGCTGCTGGTCTCTCAAGCATGATTAAGGTAATCCTCGCCATAGAAAACGGGATAATCCCTGGAACCGCCACATTTGAGGCTCCAAATCCGAACATAGATCTCCCAGCGTTAAGGCTCAAAGTCTCGCGCCATGCTTTGAAGTGGCCCAGGCAATCCAAGCTACGTGCGAGTATCAATTCGTTCGGATTTGGTGGCGCTAATGCTCATGCTATTCTGGAATCCCCGAAGTATCTCGTCGGGGCTGATTTGCCAAGGCACAAGTCCGTCTGCCTGAATAGTGACGACGTCTACGATTTCTTCGATGAAGCATACTCAACCTCTCCATCCGGGTCCGATATTAACCCGCGGTTGTTATTGCTATCTGCCAATGATAAGACATCATTAGACTCTTACGTGACGTTACTATCGTCCTGTCTCTTGAACCCCGCGGTAAACGTTGATCTAGATGATCTGGCGTACACGCTTTCAGAACGTAGATCCAGACTCTATCACAGGGCCTTTGCGGTGACCACCAATACTAAGATTGCGAAGAATTCCTTCGCTTTCGTGGAACGTTTTGGCGGCTCCCCACGGGTTGGCTTTGTCTTCACGGGCCAGGGTGCCCAGTGGCCGATGATGGGCAAACGCTTACTGGAACGTTTCCCCACGGCCAGAGACACAATAAAGCGACTCGATAGAGCACTGGCTCAACTTCCGGACCCTCCAAGCTACTCGCTTCTCACAGAGCTTGTTGATTATCGGGATCCAGGAATACTCCGTGGTCCCGAGCTGTCGCAGCCTCTTACCACGGCTCTGCAGCTTGCGTTTGTCAGCGTTCTCAAGACATGGGGCATAAATCCCATTTCTGTCGCTGGCCATTCGTCAGGCGAAATCGCGGCTGCCGCTACGGCTGGGKATATTTCGCCAGAAGACGCCATTGTGATTGCCTTTCTCCGCGGTCGAGCCGTAGCCCAAGCCAAAGGAGGACCGCCGCTTGGCATGCTTGCCGTCGGGCTCTCGTCTGATTCTGTCACGCAATTCATGGACCCTACTGATGATACTGTTCAAATTGCGTGTCTCAATAGCCCTCGCAGTGTCACAGTGTCCGGAACAGTGGTAGCCCTCGAAAGACTTCAGTCAAGACTGCGAGCAGCCAATCAATTCGCCCGTCTGTTACAAGTAGATGTCGCCTATCATTCTGACCATATATTACCCGCCGGCGAGGCTTATGGGAACCTGTTACGGGTAAATTGGCAATCAAGTTCCTGGCATGAAAATGTCCCTGGATTGCTGCCCATGTTCTCCTCTGTTTCAGGAAATCTGATGGACAAGAATCCCGGCATTGCTTATTGGAAAAGGAATCTGGTATCACAAGTCAAGTTCGAAGAAGCTATACGTCGCATGATCCACGGTGATGACGGAGCAAATCTCCTCGTCGAGATCGGCCCATCCGACACCCTCTCCGGACCTATTTCGCAAATCATCCAGGGCATTTCAAATAGCAACCCGACTGTGCTGTATACTTCCGTATCCAAAAGAAGTAAAGATACACTCACTACTATCTACAATCTTCCGGGCATGATCTTTGGCCTAGGCGGTGCCGTTGATGTGGCTGCCGTCAATGAGTACAGCGCACAAGAAACACTGCCAGCAGTCCTAGTAGACTTACCCAACTATGCATGGAATCATTCCATGAAGTATTGGCATGAGAGTCTCGCCAGCAAGGATTGGAGATTCAGACCTTTTGTCAAGCACGACATACTGGGATCTAAGATTCCAGGAACAACCTGGTACAATCCAACATGGAAGAACAAATTGCGCCTCGAAGATCTGCCTTGGTTAGCAGACCACAGAATCGGTGACCAGATCGTGTTTCCTGCGGCTGGGKATATTTGCATGGCTATCGAAGCTCTCTACCAGGCGAGCTACATGACCACCTGGAAAGGAGAACCCCCAGCACATTACACATTCAGACTAAGAGATATCGAGTTTACTCGTGCTCTAGTACTTGAACCATCAGATGAATACACGATGATGTTAAGTCTAAGCCCAGTTCCTAATTCTCTTGGTTCATGGCAGGAATTTGTTGTCTCATCAGTGAAAGATGATGCTTGGAACCGACATGCGTCAGGCCTTGTTCGTATAGACGACGTTATTTCCGAATCCAAAGCCCCTGCCGATCTAATCCTGCCCCTAAGGCGCCCATCCACTGCAAGTAGCTGGTACAAATCTATGCAAAAAGTTGGTCTCAATTATGGAGCTTCTTTTCGAAAGCTTCTAGAGATAGAATGTACAGTGGGTCATCGCATTAGCAGATCGAGAGTATCTCTTGATACACCGCCGTCGACTTGGTCACAATCAATGTACACCTTGCATCCAGCCTGCATGGACGCTTGTTTTCAGGCCATCACTCCTACCGTCTGGCAGGGGGATAGGTGTGATGTCTCAACAGCCGTAGTACCCCGTGGTATCCATTCCATGATTTTACCTTTCGGGGTCCAGCAGCCTCATGAAGCCATCGCCGTGGCTCGAACTGAGTTCTCTGGTTTGGGTAGAACGGAGCTCATGAAGAATTATGAATCATCATGCGCAGTGTATAATCCCAAAACTGGAGGCTTGATAATGGAAATGAACGGAATGCGCTTTTCCGAGCTGGATTCTATTCAAACTCCACTAGAAGCTCCCACATATATCCGAGTTGCTTGGGACGCCGACCTGCATCTTCTTACTGAATCAAACCTTAGGCAGATTGAACACGATGTCTCTTATAATATTGACGAGCCCGCCGAGAAGCCCGGAGCCGTCACTCGGACATTCATCAACATGGCGATCCATAAGAATCCAAATCTCAAAATTCTTGAAATCAATCTAAACTTAACGGATAAGTCATGTCTTTTGGACTTTTATGGCTCAAACTCTCACCAGCGCCCAACTTTTACCCAATATCAGTACTATTCGGACAGTCCAGTCATGGTGGCCGCCTTGGAGAAAAAGTACAGTGGCATTGAATGGATAGAATTCATATACCACGACTTCGATATGCAGCTCCCTGCAACCGGGGAAAGATTTGATCTAGGTATAATCAGACTCCCAACTCAACATACGCCTTGCTTGAGCACTATATTACAACACATTCGGTCCTGCCTGCAGGAATTCGGGACTGTTTATATCCTCACGGGCAACTCGGGATCTGATAATCTTAGACCAGAGCTCCTTCAGGCGGGTTTCAACTGGACATCATGTTTAGAAGTGGCAGCACTTGGTCAAGTACGACCTGCTTTGCAACCGACAGCACGTCGTGAAATAAAGTTAGCCAAGCTTGACGATAACGAGACCTTCCCTTCCGGAGTGAATCTACAAGAGTTGGGTTGGGAAGTCCGATACCTGAATGATGCTGTCGATATCCAGAAAGGAGACCAGGTCGTTATTTTCGACGACTTCGAAGCATCTGAAACGTCAGTTGTCGACCAACGCCGATGGAGCATGTTGCAAGCACTGGTTCAAGCGGAGTGTGCTATTCTATGGGTGACGAGAGGAGCCCAGATGCAAGTTAGCAACCCTAACGGAGCGATATCTAATGGCCTGGCCAGAGTAATTCGAAATGAGAACCCCAGCCTGCGCCTAATCAATCTCGATGTGGAGCATTGGTCCGGTAGCACGACTACTCAGGCAATCGACAACTGTCTACGCCTCCTGGACCAGAATGCAGCCTCCGGTATAAAAGAATCTGAGTTTGTTGAGCGCGGCGGCATCCTCTACATATCTCGTCTGGAGCCCGACGTGGAGCTCAACAGGGCCATGGAAAAAGACGGCATTGATGATTTGGAATATATGGACTTTCATGACTCCAACCGATGCATAGGGCTCCAAGTAGATCGAATCGGATCGCTTGAGTCGCTACAGTATCATGAACTCGTCGAGAAGTGCTCTGATATTCTAGAAGACGGCAGTGTCGAGATCAAGGTTGTGGCTGCTGGGGKGAATTTTAAAGACGTTGCCCTGGCCTTGGGCCTCGTCCCTGGGGACGAGTCTCGACTAGGGAGTGAAGGAAGCGGGATTGTTACTCGCGTTGCTCCGAACGTCACAACTATTAAGCCCGGCCAACGTGTGGCTTTTTCTGAGGACGGGTCGTTTAGTAACCGTATTGTAACGTCTGCAAAGATGGTCCATCCAATTCCGGACTCCCTAACGTTTGTCGAGGCCGCCACAGTCCCATGTGTTTTCATGACAGCAATGCACTGCTTGCTCAATCTAGCTCACATGAAAGCTGGCGATCGTGTCTTGATCCATTCCGCGGCAGGAGGTGTTGGCCTAGCAGCTATTCAAATATGCCACCACGTTGGTGCTGTTGTGAGTATCGGTTCCGTCCAAGTCTTATACAGGTAGAATTACTAACGCTTGAAAGGTCTATGCGACTGTTGGATCCCAGGAAAAGCGCGATTTCTTGAGAACTTCGTACGGAATTCCGGACGGAAGAATTTTCTCGTCCCGGACAAGAGCCTTTGCGCGGCAAATCTTAGACCATACTAGAGGTAAAGGCGTCAACATAATCCTAAACTCGTTGATAGGAGACCTATTGGATGAGTCTTGGCGCATCATTGCCGATGGGGGAACTATGGTCGAAATCGGAAAGAAGGACATTCTTAATAACAGTTCGCTGTCCATGGAGCCCTTCAAGCGAAACGCTACTTTTTGTGCGTTCGATTTGTCTCACGAGGAGATGGATTTCGACAGGAAATCGAAGTGCGCTCGACTAGAATTCCCTTAAGTTCGCTTTTCACTAACTGAGCTTACAGAATCATCTTTGAGATATTCAACCTTCTGGAGAAGGGACTCTTAAAGCCTATTAACCCTGTGCACGTTTTCTCGTTTGCCGAGATCCCTAAGGCTTTGCGTTATATCGGAAGCGGAAAACACATTGGAAAGCTCGTGGTTAGCGACAGCGATACATCTGGGGTACAAGTTTCGGTCAAGCTTCATCGTCCGATCTTAAAAATGAGGAAGGATGCATCCTATCTAATCATTGGTGGCCTTCGCGGCTTATGCGCCAGTTTGGCGTTGTCTCTAGCCAAAATGGGGGCCAAACACTTGATTGTTCTATCCAGAAGTGGTCAAGACGATGAAAAGTCTCAAAAGGCTAAGGAGGATCTCCAGGGTTGCGGTTGTCAAGTCACGTTCATCAAAGGAGACGTTACACTGATCGACGATGTAAGGCGTGCCTATCGGGCTAGTAATGGTCTGCCAGTTCGTGGTATTGTACAAGCAGCCATGGTTCTTCGAGTAAGTTCACAGATACTATAAGCTCGAACAGTGATTACTAAACCGAAGAATAGGATCGTATATTTTCCTCGATGACGCTCGAGGAATTCCATGGGGCACTGGACTGCAAGGTCAAGGGAACTTGGAACCTCCACAATGTGGCCATTGAACAACAGTTGAACCTAGACTTCTTTACATTGTTGTCTAGTATATCTGGAGTCCATGGACAGAAAGGACAAGCCAATTATGCAGCGGCCAATGCCTTCTTGGATGCATTCGCAGCATATCGCCGTGGCCTCGGCCTCGTAGCATGCTCCATTGATCTAGGTGTTATCGAAGATATTGGCTATCTGGCCGAAAACCAGAAACTACGGGAGAGATTCGATACGGACGCTTGGTACGGAATTGATGAGACGCTACTGAGGCAGATCTTCAATCTCTCCATTCAACAGCAGCTCCCACAGCCGCTGAGCATTCCCAGTTCTATACAGATGATCACTGGAATTCGGGTGCCTCAGCAGACAGACTCACCCCTACTAAATGACCCGAGGTTCAGCAAGTTGAGTAGGCACGACACGAAAGAACAACGGCAAGTCATCGAGAAGTCAGAGGATGTCAGCGCGGTACTTGTGGCTGCACGCTCCAACGCGGACGCGAAAAATGTCCTCAGTCTGACTACGGAGGTGTGCAGTAGGTACCTTGCCAAGAGCCTCAGAATGTCTAATGAACTCGACGTATCGAGACCGCTTTCGGTCTATGGAATAGACTCGTTGGCCGCCGTGGAGTTCCGGAACTTCGTAAAGACGAATCTAGGCGTGGATCTAAGTACGTTGGAAATCCTCAGTGCTGCCTCCTTAAGTGCTATTTGCGAGGAATTGATCAGACGGATTCGAGCTTCCTGATGCCCAGGTTCCTTGGTTGCCAGGTACCTACCTTCTAGGTACCTACCTAGATAAGTTTCTTTGAATACTGAGCCGGGCCCTAAGTTATTAAGAGAGCAATTGAATATTATGAAAATGAACTTACCGGGATTCGGTTTATCATGCAATATGCCAAACAGGTAGCTGGTAGGCATTTCCTCTTTCGACTGGAGGCGCAACTTAGGATTTTTCATGTACCGAATTCTCAACGCACACCTGAATTGAATTTCTGTACACCTTTCTGAACGCCCCTCTAATGCCAATATCACCTATTTAGATACGAAATATCAAGGACTCTAGTCAAGCTAGACTAGCTTAGAGCCTCGAGAGTCAATACCCATCTCGTAACTAAATTTGAAAACTGAGAGGCTCTTTTAGTCTCGTTTATCATTTCAAGAGAGTGGCTTGTCAAACGTTCGACCCAAGAGGGCCTCTACGTTGGAAGCCTCAAACCACACCCTGTATGATAGTTAAATAGGTAGGTACCTAAACAGGCAGTGGTGTAGTGCGGATAACGACGCTTAGGTATCAAAACCTTTCAATAACAGCTAGGTAGATATGAAATTCTTCCATCTCCATCGTTTGACCGGTTATGTTCACATTGCCACTCGGCTAGATGCTATGTCATCAGCTAGCTCACCCTGCACCTCATTTTAAGCGATGGAATAGTAGTGCCGAGATGTAGCTCTCAAGTAGACGTGAAATGGCCAAGGGCGGGTATTTGTCAGAAGTGGGATGTATCTAATTCAAGCAGTTCACTGTAGAAAATGTAGATAGTGGCGACTTGCCAGGTTTTGTAGATGTTCTCGAAAATTGTCAACACCGTGGCACTTGGAGAATCTCGAATTTATTCATTTTTGTTTATGCCATACGTGGCTTAAAGAGGCGTCGTACCCTTGACAATGAGAAGATTTCGAAAAGTGGATATACGGTCGAGAGTTACAGCTAGCCGTTCGAGGCTCTTTCCCTTGTATATTGCACACGTTGCTCATATTTCCTATTTAGGAAAGCCGGAGCATCCGAGATGGAGGTCTGGAGTCCAGGTCCACTGCGATTGCGATATGGATGAGTGTGCAGTGAAGCATTTTGGATAGTATCATACTTCTACTAGATATGCTTAGACTCCATTTTGATGAGTAACTGCTCTTTTAGGAGAAAGAAATGACCTTTTGATAGAATCGTTTTGACTCCTCTAGAGACTTATGGGGAAGTTCTGTGATTTCTATTACCGAGACGCCTAGGGTGTTATCCATTGGAACAGTTTAAGCTGTCGAAAAGATTAGTTCACAGGTTGAAGAGCTGCCCAGAGAAGAGTTGTATAGCTCATGTCCGCCTTGAACGTAGGTTAATCTTCATGTGACTTCCAGCAAGTTAGAAAGAGACGCGACTAGAGGAGCGAAATAATGGAAGCCGTCGGTCCTACTTGGTCGATGCTAAGTTGTGGGGAGAAAGACACTGCGTACCATTCCCTAGACAGTGTTATTAATATACGCCACAAATAAGCTGATAGGCCACGAGACTCGATGTAGCTGCGGATCAGCCAGCCCGCTTGGACGTCGAAAAGAAATCAGCACATGTCGTGTAACTGTAGCATAGATTAACTGCAGAATATGATGGGGGGTGGCGTAAGTCGTTCCTAACTGCCGACCATTGAAGGCGTACTCATCCGGAGCATCCTATACTGAGGATTCAGATGACAATCCTCGTTTAGAATTGAGGGTCGCACCCAGATTTGGAAGTTCGTTCACTGTAATTAACCTGCCATTGGCCAGAAGACGTCTCCTGCAGCTACAAGCTTGATAGCGCGAGAGCGGGGAGCTGATCTCATCTAGCTGCAACACAACTTCTCCAGCCTGAGTCTCCAATCTGCGAGTTCGGACGTTTGAATACGCCTACATCATTGCACTCTTTCCTGTACGATAACCCCCACCGACCGGGATTCTCCCAAAGTCTTCCACAACGGGTTGCTCGGGCCCTTATGTTTGCCAATTATAACAATTAAGTATCAAAGTGCAAGCTTCTGGATCTGTATGGAGAGGCGAATGACCAGTAAAGATGAATGGGAGTGTTGGGGGACATTGGTGGCTTATTGGATTTGTGGTACTGCCGAAATCCGCCACGACATAACAGAAGCATGAAGCTGTCAAAACCAACACTCCGAGCCGTGTCCTACAAGGTGTTACCCGGGGATATTGAACCGAAAGCTCGGGATCTTGAGACCCTTCGGCCCCTGAGCATCCACGTCGCTTTGTTGTGTGCCGGGCGTATTTGGAGCTATCGGCAGTCTATTGCAGCTCTTTCGCTGGCAAAGAATGCAACAGCGGCGTCATCACCAAATATTTGTTGCGACTCCTGTATATCCCTGAGAATTTCCTAGTATCTCATATTTCATACTTCCCGTACCGACAACGGCGGTTTTAACATTAGGAAATTCTTCATTGTCATCACCGCTAAAGCCGACGGAATCCGCCCCTAAAACGTCGCTTATCTCTGACAAGTCTGCGCTGTTGCGCCGCGCAGGGTTGAGATTCAGCGACAATTTTGACTACCCTCTGTGTGGGATTCCCTCGTCCGATACCTGGATTTTGGAAATATTGAGATTTGACATGGCTACAAGGTGGTAACTATATTTCATAATATTTTTTGAGTTTAAACAGCAGGGGAGATGTGCTTCTCCTCGAGCGCCTCATGGGGTAATTGTTGTTCTGTCTAATCTGGATCACAGTTCAACTTCGTGCTAGATGGAAGATCTGCAATCGATAATGAGTCCTGTTATAAGCTCAGTTCCTGTTGTTCTTGTTAGGAAAGAGGCTCCTCATTTGACTTCACTCAGAATGCACATGTTTTCCAATATCATTAATACGAGGATCGACACGATGATGTACTAGCCACAATAAGATTCGTATCCTCTGCTTCCTAGAGTAGTGACTATGCTCCCAAATAGGCTCGACCGGAGGCACTCGGAGGTCACATCGCTTACGGCGCATGCCGGGAAAAGACTTCGGACCTCGTTAACACCGGTCGGAGTTCTATCCGAGAGCTATCCGAGGACTTCGCGAAGGCACTGTAGTTATTCTTTAGTAATCCGCAACCTTAAATGTCCAGGTTGTGCCGCTCTCGTTGCGATGGCCGGTCCACTGCTGATGTGGCGGATGGAGGAAGATAGAGCGGAAGTTGATTTGGGAAAAGATGATTGGTTAAGAGGGTCCCGGCCACTTGTTCTAGATTCTGATAGGTTCTATCTTGCGACTGGGTGGACCGGTGGTTACGGCGGGCAGGGGCGGGCCAGGGGAACCAGAAAAGATAGATCTGGACGACCCGCTGCGAGGACGGTTCAACCGAGTTGATTCGTTCCTCTCGAGCCCTATCAAGCCTTGTCCTCCTCTTGTCGTCCTAAAAAATACCACCGGATGCTCTCCAACACCACCCTCCTGCCCTACTCACAGACCATTCGCTGCACCGTCGCACTGCAGAATGGATGAACACCGTCCCCTCTGATTGACGGTGATTCGCAATCAAGCTTTTCTACCGGTCGTCTTTGGGTGGTGTCGCAATCAATGGGACTGACCGGTACTACGTCAAAACGGGCGCGTGATGGCGATTGCGGCTACAAACGCCGTTCGGGTTGTCTTCTAGAAGCAATCCCCTGTGCTAGCAGCCATGCTGGTTGGATGATGGAAGTGGTGGGAGAAGGTTGTTGGCCAATCCTGTCAGGGGCAATGTCCAATACTGTAACCGCAGATCTCCAACGCACCGGAGGTGCTACGTAGTAAAGGTGTGTTGCAGCAAGCCTTGCATATCAGAATCGACACTCGACAGAACGAGTTGACAGCGGTGAAACTGAATTGATGATGATGCGCTGTCGACATATTGATTGTAATGATTCTAGTCGCAGGTCGATAAACAGGCTAATCTCCATCTGCTACGGGGGGCGGAGGCTCAGATCGCCCCGTCTTCCCCAGTTGAACTGTCAAGCTGGGGGAGCGATGGGAAGTACATACGCGTCCCAGCGATCAATGGTCAATGATCCCAACCTTGAGTCGAGCATTACCTTTCTTCTGTCTTACACGGGTAGCATCTATGTAGTTGATCAAACTGTCGAGGCAAAAATGTGCCGGCCGTCGGAAACAGATGTAACCTCCTTTTCCCTCTTCGGGATGAGTCAATGGTTAATCATATTTCTGACAGCGGAAACAATTGGTGCGGTGCATGTCGAGTTGCGGTCAGAGATTTTCGTCCAAGCTGTAACCCGTTCTAATTGTTAGCGCAGCAGCGAAAAACGCTGAAGTGGGAAGTTGGACAGAGTCAAGCTTCTATCAAATGAAATGTACCTTATGTACATGTATGTAGGCAGCCAGGTTAAGTTATGTACCAAAGTACTATCGGCCCTAAGTTGAAGAGATACATGTAGTGGGGCTCTGCATAACGTCGGTCGGCAGGATCACATCCCTTCACTTTGTCGCTGTCTGGTCGCAGCATCCAGTGCAGCCAGGGGCGTCCAGGGCTTCCAGGTCGGGAAAGGTTGCAGCACATTGATTCGACTCTTCGCCCACCATATTGACCATATTGCGTTTCTTTTTTTGTCTTCACCACCACAACATCGTCGCTCTCGGTATCTCCAACTGCGTCTGCATTCGCCAACTTCAGCCCATTTCTTCAGGATGTTGGTCGCCCGAGCGCATAGATTGAATGAATGCATCCGGCATATCACAAATGTAACTCAATTGAACACTCGCTTACTCGCTTAATCGCATGACTGCGCTAGAGAACGGGTACGTCATTAGCTCGCTCGGCGAATGACCTCAATTGCCAGTGGTCGTTAATCACATGCTCCATAATTTTTCATGTGGCGGGGCAGAGAAGCTAGTAGTTTCTACTCTAATTCACACACAAAACAACACAACGCCCCATCAAATTCTCTTTTGCCCTCACTTTTTTCCACTTCTCCTCGAAATAGACAAAAATACACGGTACTTTAGACCATTTACTTCCATTCAAATAACCGTCCCAAGCGCGCCATTTATATGGTTTGATTCCTTAGATTCTCCAACCCGACCGAACACCGTCGGTTTTGAACCCCCCAGCTTCCAGACTGCGAGTCACAGAGCTCCCCATACATAAAACCCTCCCTCGACTCGCCTTTGGTCTTCTCAAAGGCAATCCTGCTACCACGGCTCCCGCGGCCGTAAGCTTCGTCTCTGATCAAGATTTCAGTCTGCGAAAGACATTCCATATCATCAACTTGCGACCGCCACCGCCCGCTTCTACTGAAGTCGCCTAAAGAGAACCGAACGCCCATCTTGCTCGATAACGCCCCCCACCCAAACCCATTTCTTTCTCCCACCCACCAGCTGCCGCATAGGACGAGTTCTGAGGTTCTTCCTCTAATCGAGGGAGAGTCGAGGAGACCTCGTCAGATCGCTTCGGGATCAGGAAGCTACCGTTTTCGACCCCCCTAACACCCACTCGGAGGAACACGTTCCTGGTACCTTGACAAATCATATAATACTATCTATTCTCCCGCTTGGATAGTACTTAGACTCTTACTAGAGCTCCTTGTGTTATCCCACACCTACCGAACTTGCACGAAGCTCCTTACTTCCCCATCGCTATCCTTCACCGCCAACGACGAAGGATATGGTTATGGCAACAGCCGCCGTTGACTGCTTTCCACCGACTCACTTTGACAATCATATTCTTGTCAAGAAGAGTTTCTTCTTTGAGCATCATCATCAGCACAATGGCGCTGTGATTGCTAAGCAATTGATCGGCGATGCTCTCCGCCAGCGCGTTGAGAATATCGACCATGAGTCTTGCGAACCAGGGGATGAAGATACCTTCTTCGTGGGCGATCTTGGCGAGGTCTACCGCCAGCACATGAGATGGAAGAAAAATCTTCCCCGCGTGAAACCATTCTACGGTATGTCCCACCCATACGTCCCATCTGTTTGCAGAATCCTAGGTCTGACATAATCCACAGCGGTCAAGTGCAACCCTGACCCTAAGGTCATTCAGCTCCTTGCTGGATTGGGCACTGGCTTCGATTGTGCCTCAAAGTCCGAGATTGAGCAGGTCCTGAACATGGGCGTCGATCCAGCTCGCATCATCTATGCTCAGCCATGTAAGACGAACTCTTACGTGCGCTACGTCGCCAACCGGGGCGTCAAGCAGATGACCTTTGACAATGCCGACGAGCTGCGCAAGATCGCCAAGCTCTTTCCTGACGCCGAGCTCTTCTTGCGCATTTTGACCGATGATTCATCCAGCTTGTGCCGGCTGAGCTTGAAATTTGGCGCATCTCTTGACTCCACGGATGAGCTTCTCGGTCTCGCCAAGGAACTCGGCCTCAATGTTGTTGGTGTGAGCTTCCACGTTGGTTCCGGAGCTTCCGACCCCCTAGCCTTTCTCAAGGCTGTTCAGGACGCTGAGACCGTCTTCAAGCAAGCTTATGCCCATGGCTTTGACTTGAAGACGCTTGATGTCGGTGGCGGGTTCAGTGGCGATACCTTTGAGGATATGGCTCACGTCCTCCGCGAGGCTCTAGATGAGTATTTCCCGCCACACATCAACATCATTGCCGAGCCCGGTCGCTACTACGTTTCTTCGGCTTTTACCATTGCCTGCAACATCATCGCTCGCCGCACCATTGATAACCCTGCCACGGGCGAAACCAGCTATATGGCTTACATCAATGATGGTCTGTATGGCAATTTTAGCAGCATTATGTTCGATCACCAACATCCCATTGCCAAGGTGCTGCGATCGGGAAAACGGACATACTACAATACTCCTCTTGCTGATAGCTTACCCGAAGGCGTTAACGCTGGTATTGAGTACTCCATCTGGGGACCGACATGCGATGGCATCGACCGCATTACTGAAAGCATTCGCTTTTCCCAGGAACTTAATGTTGGTGACTGGTTGTACTTTGAGGACATGGGCGCATACACCAAGTGCTCTGCCACCAAGTTCAATGGCTTTAGCGACAGCCACGACGTCATTTACGTGTGCAGCGAACCCGGCGCGAGAGCTATTTTGGATTTCTAGATGCCTATCTCAGCGACCATGAAACACGTTCTGTTTCACAGAGCGGAAACATGTGGGAGTTAATGGTTTGCTTTCTTTCTAGAAAATAGACTTAATGATGGCTTGGTCGTCGCCATCCCGGAAGGGCTTTTTTCATTCGATTATATTGGTTATAGACATAGTTTCCCCGGTCGAGCGGCTGGCGTACATAGAAAAAGAAAAAAGAATCGCTTTGGATGGCGATATACCTTTCAATAATAACTCATTTCTAGACAATGTGAACCAATGTTATTGCATGTCCTAACGCCAGTCCCCTCCTAAGCCAAATAATGATGTGAAGACTCCATAAGGTGACCTAGCAAATTCTCAAGACATTCCAACAACTACACCCCTTAATTGCTGGTACAATTTCTAACTAGTATTTTTACCTGCCTAGGTAGGCGCCATAATGTGACTAGATTGATTTATTTTCATCTCCCGCTTTAACCTCGAATTCTTGATGGGAGCATAGATTAATTTCTTACTTGTGGCGCAATGTCGCCGCAACAGGAAATATCCCTTCATCGCCTTTACACTGTGGAACTTCGTCCATGGTTGCTCTAGCCGCTAGATCCAGCTTCGTCGTCGTGAACACCAGATCCACAACTTTMCCCCTAAAACTGAGAGTCMCCCGCCGTCAAATTTTTGAATATCGGGCCCGAGTCTTCGACCACAAACCCCTGAGCACATTAAGATACCGTAGTTGAAGATTACTCCGTGCTTAAGAAACTCTGGCGGAAGCTCTAGTCCAACTAAGAGAAAAAAACAACTCAGAACTGCCCATTCAGGCACTGCTCGTTTTCTTGTGGCTCTTTAAGACGCATAAACCCGATTCGCTAGTTTTTAAGACCGTAGATGCACTGTACATATCCAACTCTAGATCTTCTGTAAGCAACAAGCCACTTCACTACGACCCCGCAAGATACATCTAATAGTTTGGTGATACCTTGTTAGCTCTACGCTACTGGACTTCACCACATAATTTCCTCATCCTCCTCATAAGCGACCTGTATCCGGAAGTGTGTGGGCTAGAGTTCAAGATTTGGAGACTATTCTAAAGTCCGTAAAGCGGGAGCGTTGAGCAAAAGAGAGGCATTGTAGGAGTTATAGGTACCTTGGATGGGCACACTACAATTTCAAGGGTACTGGGGAGAAAACTGGGTGGCGTGGCTGTACCAGCGATCTGTAGGGGGCAATCAACTGCTATATGCTCAGGCAAGTTAGGTAGGTACCTGTAGGTACCTAATACAATAGACAGATCCCCTAGATCCAAGCCATGAAGTGTGCCAAGTGCATTTCAGGTGGACACAAGATAATTAGTTGCTGTTCATATTCCTTAAAGGCGCATATGTCAGGCGTCGTGTCCTGGTACTGAAGTATTTATTAACAAAGAGGATCACCGCCAGTAGACGGCGCGTGCAATGCCCACCGACTTGTTTACGACGCTGTAATAAGCAATACATCACACATTTCAGCTACGCCGCCAGTGAGTGATTAAGGGGGTGGGTACGCCGACGACACCTACCACGTTGCTACGGCGTGGAATAATCGCCTTGATGTTTCTAAGTTTTTGTCAATAAATCATGGATCTCGCCGACTTTACAGATCGTTTTCCGTGTTTCAATCGTAATCCCTTAATTTTCAACGCCCACTTTCACGCCGCCTAACCCCTTTCTTTTGTTCTGTGTGCGCCGTCGCTCGTTGCAACATACCCCTCGCACTGCTGATCATCATGATCTTTCTTTGTCGCCCTCTTCTTCATTGCCGTCATTTAACTAATCCCATAACGCCATTCAAATAGTAAGTCCAAGTCATCAGTCAAGAAATAGCATTATAATCATTACTGACTCTATATACATAGAACCTCAGGCAAACCCCCGCTACTAGGAGACAACATCTGGAGTGTTCAGGATGGAATACAATACAAGACTAAAATAGATTGCGTCCGACTAGAAGCACAACTTAAATCCACCCTATCAGAATGGCATTTCAACAACAATCCAGTCTACCACTAACCTTACCCCAGCCAGGCTGGGATCATCATGACCATCAGCCCAACGCCCGGGATGCCGGGCAAAAGTCGCCACCGACTAGGCATTCCTCGGACACAGAAACTATACAGAGTGCGAAGACCTGACCTGCGACCTATTATATCTTCAAGAGGCTATTGGAGATCTAGTTGCACTGAGTACATCGCAGTAGCAAAATCAAAGACTTCTGGCGACGACATAATGGCTAAAGGAGATTGAAATCTCCGCTAGCTATTAGGGCAGTAAGAAAACAACTGTTCTTACGGCCAAAAGAGTCTAGTATTATATCATGGATGTAAAGCCTAAGGCGACTCTATAGAGGTCGGGCCTAAAGCAATTCTATGGGCTTGAAATAGTCTGTCTGGTTTCGATGGCGTGGTGGAAGAGACCAACGTAGATGACGAACAGAAACGACGAAATCTCGTCTGGTCCGGCAACCATCAGTCTACGACTAATCCTTTGAGTCACAATACTGACTCCCACTCCTTAAGTGGACCTAAGGTACGCCGCCTATTACTTACTCCCTTATCCCCCTGTGCATATTGCAGTTCATTGATATGAAAAAGATTCAGGGCTAACTACGACTTAGGTACTTGGAACTTGCAGCCCAGCCGGGCCAGATACCTACCACTTATATCAACAGTGGTATCGCTCGTCTTAACGCCTCTGACTCTGAGGCCCGTCCTAATTATTCCGACCTTAATGTCTTTGGTGTTGATGCCATCGACTTTGACTTCTCCATATCCAAATTTCGTCTCGGCGGATGCTACGGGGGTAGCGCGAGCCGCCAACACGCCGGTAATCAATCCTGATTGTATGGAGTTTTCACGTGGCGGCAGTGCCTCCAATCTGATGATGGCCGGCTTGGGAAGCGATGCCGTAGTGCGGCTTCCCAAGCCCAAGCCCAGCAGACCCCAGCTCAGGAGGTTCAAGCTAAGGAGACATAAGGCGAGAGGGTATGCGCAAGATGAGAATATAAACCCCATGGAGGTTTCAGGAGAAGCCCAAGAGGTCAAACCCGAGGCAACTCAACAAACATTAACCTAAAACGACTCTATGATGCCAGCTCAAGGTATCTCCATGAAGGATAACACCACCGCAAAAGATTATAGAAATCAGAAGCCCGGCAAGAGAGAGGACATATAAGAAAAGAAGCCCAATACCCAGTATAGGCAGACCTATATCCAACTAATATTCTCGCCCGGGAAAGCTTCAACAACCACAATATCGGCTATTATGAAGGCCACTGTGGAGTCACTGGGGAGACTAAGAATTTCTTCTTCGTGCTTGAGACGTTTTACAAACGCCATTACGACTAGCAATGGGCCGTATTTACGACAAATTTCGTGATTTTACTTCGAGTTTAGCATCAACGGATGGCCTAATAACAGGATGCTAAAGCAACATAGGCACCGCTCGACAACCGGAACAGATATCTGAGTCCAATACCCGCAACTGCAAAGGGAATACACATTAGAACTTTATACTTAAGACTTGGTGCCGACAAATACACCAACACAATACCCTAATACCTAATATACCTACGAAAGAGAATATGAATGGTACGGCTGCAGAAGGGCCACGTTCCTTGCCTTGACATCGAGTATGAAGCTAGCCAACAGCTCACGACGAAACCACCCGGTTTTAGAGAATGAAGATGTCTCAAAGTATGGCTGGGGKTTCTGGGGCTCTACGAGCTGGCCACTGTGCCACGCTCGATGATGATCGGTTTACCGTTGCGTGGCCTTTCCTCATCTAGCGAGACAGCAACTCTAAGCTAGAGCCGTATAAAATTGACGGAAGTCATTGCTGGCCGTGCCTATTGAGACGAGTGAAATACACCACTCGTCTTGCCCGGCGTCTGTCCTCGCAGATATAGGCCTGGCAGTTTGATAGCATGTCAAGCTACTATCCCGAACCAGGGACCTCACCGGGTCACCCATGTCAATACCGTTGGTAGCTTCAGAACCATTGCTGCTTGCGCCAGATTACTACAAGTACTACACTCCGTCGATCTCCGGGGTGATTAATTACATCTAGTATAGTACTAAGACCCTAGATGTCGTCGAATTACTCGGACCCTCCGACCACGAGTATCTCAAACGGGTTCCCGACATCCCGGGCTACCACTTCCCAGCAGATCATATTCAGATCAACTCCCAGAGGACTTTAAAGCATCTAACTACGCAAAATGGCACCCGGCAAGAATGGAAAGGCCGGAAAGGCCGAGAAGACTGTTGCCCAAACCTTTAATGGTGACGTGATGGCCATGCCGGGCAGTCTGGATAATAATTAGAGCAAGATGAACATGTGGCGATGGACTACGATCAATGGTGGTACATTCATAAAGGGGTAAACGAATCCATAATGCACGCCCTCACGTCCTCACGTCACCATTCAATGAATGAATATTGCTATTCGCATCTTGCTCCTCCAAATCTTCATTCGGAATGTGTTTCTTTCTGGTTCGTTACCGAACATCTAACTTGTCACACCGAACCCAGGTGAAGATCACAACCACCATGCCTATCCATAACTGGATGATGGCTCTAGTCGACAATGTAAACGAGAACGCAGCCCACAGCAGGCCCACGGCTGTGTGGGCTTCATTCCTCACTTTGAATGAAGTCATCTCTCTCTAACTACGAATACCATTCTATCAATGCGGAGTTAGGCTGATGAACAAGAAGCAATTGTTCGTCCCTCCCAGGACTTCCAGCCTGCGAGAATCGGGTACCTCCAATCTAGACCCGTCCTAGTTGGAATGGTAAAAGTTCATTCTCATGGAATTGGTACTGCCATCATTTGAAGCAATAATCATGACGAAGTGGCCTATACATAGCCCATTCAATCTTTGGATAGGTAGATACCTAATCCTTTGTCGAGGGCATGGTATGCCTAGTTCAGAAGACACTGGTGATTGTTGAGCATCTAGATCTTCCGCCCCGAGTTCTGGGAGGCCACTCGCCACGGCCGCTACAGGCCAGACGTGAAGCCAGTTGCCGACTATGTTGGGGCCAAGACCCCTGATAAAAAGGGGGGGGGGATGTTTATTAGCTGTGACTACAACAATATCATTGGAACTATGGGGACGCATCACAATACTAAGCCCTCTCAAGACGACACTAGGAGGGTGCTCATCTACCGCATACGCACTCCTGACGGTGGTGAAAACCATATCTGGCCTCAATATATAAGAGCAAGAAACGAAGTGAAAGCGTTTACTGCCTCCAACATACTAAATCTCGTCCCATTAAGACTACATTCCACCGTCCTGGACCTACAATCGTCTTCAACTCATGAGGAACATGAGGAGGCAGCAAAGGAACATAGACAAGTCACCAACCCACCCCCCGACCTAACTATGGTGAAGAAATATGAGGGCCGAAGGAGATGGAGATACCCGAGGAAGAAAAGCAATATCAGAATTAAAAATGAACCCGCCTAACAATGAGACTCAAACGGGCCCAATAGTTTGAAGCAGGAGGCCCATGGATAGTGAGAGAATTGAGTTATCAACTCCGCTTACGGAGGATAGATTATTCAATACAAACAAAGCTCTGGGCCTGCGSGAGCCATATCCTGGGACGTACACGGTATGGAATTCAGTGGTCTAGCTGTCTCAGTATATAATAAGTCACATCCTGTATCAATTTTTCGTGACTGTTCTATTTGCCCCGGTGTCAGGTGTGACCTTGACAAGTATGTAAGTAACCCGACTTTAAGTATCAGGGTTCTGATACTTCGGATCTTGTAAGGGATACTTGGGCAAAGAAGTCTCTTGTATGTATACCCGGTTCTCCGGCCATTAGGTTAGAGTTTCTCGCGCAACAACATGGTTCTTTACCCTATCCTGTGGTCGGCCTCGTGACATTAAGTACTAACCTTAGGTACCTACATGTTTGGCACCAGTGACGATCGAAAAGTTTAGATGCCTGTTTCTACTGCTCCCGTGACGCTCCCCTTTTTCGAATGGATGGCAGCCACAGTGCCGTAACCCCGAGGAGATGAAGTAAATAGCTACCTTTTTACTCAATACCTGACCATTGCTATTTCCTCGCTTTCACCTACTTAGATACAAAATGAGGGAAGGCACACAGATATAGAAGTCACATAACACTGTGATAACAGTAGCAACAATGTGTTTGATAGGTGACTTCGGTATCAGTAAGAACAACTCACATAGCAGTTACCCCATCTACCATAGGTACCTCCTAAGGTGGTATCTAGCGTAGGCAATTGGTTCATATATAAACCCTCAGTCTCTCAGGCGTTTCTGCCAAACCCATCTCTTCATCAAATCAACTCGTTCTCTCATCTGCCTCCTAAACCCACAACCCACCTGCCTACTTTTCACACGCCTTCATACCTACCTACCGCCTCGTCCCTCAGTCAAAATGAAGGTAATCTCTGTTCTCGCGTTCGCCTCGTCGGCCCTCGCCGCGGTCATCAAGGTAAGCCGTTCGCATCCTCATTGTGAGAAGCCGTAATTGCTAACTGACCTACCACACCAGGACCCCTCATCGGATTCCATCGGCAAGCCCCTGGACAGAGCTCAAGGAGTCAGTCTCGCCATGGTTAGTTCCACATCCCCAGGTAGATTCCACCGAAACTAAACTGAGCATTTATTAACTACTTCTCGCAACAGCGCGATGGCATCAAGGTCCTCTGTGGCGAGCCCTCCGACTACCCTGACAGCGACTTTCCTGCCCAGGACTACAGCTACCCCATCGGTCTTCTTCTCGGTGGAGGAAGCCACAAGCTTCACGTCGATGCTGGTCCCCACAAGTGTATTCAGGCGGCCTGCGGCTCTGGTGGCGGAGCTGGTGTCTTCGTCTGTAACGACCAGCAGAACGCTGTCGACCTCCTGTACACTGACATCGTAAGTATACCCCCATATTCCCATGCCCACCGTCCCTCCCCTGAACACGCCAAGTCCTATGGTATCMCCTGCCAATACTGGCCGATTGCTAACCCTGATATCAGGGTTGGTTCGCCCAGCGAGTGTACGAGAAGTGCAAGCACCGTCTTGATGATGGAACCGACCACGTCCAGAAGGGCCAGGCTTTCTGTCCTGACAACTGGAACGTGATCCTTACCACCGTCGGCAATGACTGCACTGCTTCTACTCCGCCTACTTCCAACTAAGCGGAGTCGTCTCATCAATTCACCATGGGGGAGTCTAGCTGAGTTCTGACACAAGATGGTGCTGTCATGTAATTGGCGAGTAGATCGGTATATGTAACGCTGTGTTCTCTAAGAAACCGTTAATATAAGTGCTGAATTTTCCAATTTTTGGGTCGTAGATTTTGCCATGCGTAAAGATATTAATTACGTGTGTTCTTGCGAGATGCAAATGTTCGTTAATTCCCCTCCAACCTCTCAACTTAGATGCTTCATAGGTACATGTCATAGTTCAACATCTAGCTATCACAGGAAGCCCCATAGTTTGCCTTATCTTTCGACCACCCTCTAAGAGTCTATTTTAACTACGACATACTCCTTCGGAGTATAGAGATTTCGGCGTTTCGGCTTTTAAAAGCTTCGGCGTATAGAAGATGGTGTATAGATGTCAATTCACTAGGTATGGGATCATCTAGAGCTAGGGTGTGACTTGTCTAATATCCATTGATGACGTGAACATAAAAGGACCCAAGCCCACTGCAGCTGAGTAACGTATGTACATGTACCCACATATGTGTACGTGGATGGACTATTCGCATCACATGCTGATATGCGGTAAATATAATAAATTCAATTCCTTCATCTTGACGCAGGTAAGATACAGCTATAAAAGTCGTGTCAGGCATTGTCGAGGCCGTGTTAGGCATTCGCGGGGTCGTATAGAATAGGGGCCCATTCAGGGGCTTGTTAGTGGGGAGTTTAGTGGCGGAGATATCAACCTCTATCCGAATCCCGTTGAAAAGGGCAAAATCGACATCAGTATCAATGAAAAATGAGATGTCGCCCATGGTAAGATGTATAGTAGTGTCACAAAGCTTCATTTTGCTTCAACCAGAAAGAACAGTATAGATTTTTCCACTGCCGTTGTGCACTAGATCGGGCACATGAATTACATGTATGCCAGCCAGGTAAATATCGTATGGATCACCATGATATTACGAGGCATTTACGCCATAGCTCGTGATAACCCCTTTCATAAAGAGGATGAATGTTTCCTGGCGGGAACATTGATAGATCTTGGATTTAATTCCTGGTACGTTGCTAAGTCCGAGGCGGGAACTTATCAAGACCCCAGCGAGACCCGGCGTCAGCACGAGTGATCGACAAGCGATCGATCGGCCGGCGGCAAGGGAACAAACTATAGCTGAATAGATGAATGCATCTGATAGGAGCGCCAACGAATGTCCGCTACTTACTGGAGGCTATGTTCTGTATTCCTGCAGGACAGAGCAATACGAGAGGTATACTCTAGATCGCAAGATAGTCCATTAGTAAGCGACAGCCTGCATTATAAGTACCCCGCGAGTATCATCGCTTGAATGAGCAGAGGAATTTTACACAGCAGCCTCGCTCATTCTCATAAAAGACCGCTTTATTCGTTATTACAATATGCTCAAATTAAGCCCCGATGAATGGTTCAACTTCGAGTTGCTCCGGATACTCTCGCACACAGCGTATAATGGTGCTGATGTGAGTGAGTGCCTCATCGCAGCCGAGGAGATCGCACCCGGCGACTTTGAGTCTTGGTACACAGCATGGAATAAGCGTGCCGATCAGGTGCTCTCCCATATCAACGACTTGAAAGACCCTATCTCCATCCGGGACGCCATGTTCCGTGCTGCCACATACACCCGGGCGGCGGAATTCTTCCTACACGCTAATGCGGATGACCCGCGTATCTACACGTCATGGAAGAGACAAGCCGAGTACTTTAACGAGGCTATTACAAGATTGGAAAGCCCAGGGTATAGGAAGTTAGTGAAGGCAGACGGGTTTGACGTCCCGATCATTGTCTTCCCGGCTGGTAAGCCGGGCGATACGAAGAAGCGGCCTACAATCCTCATGGGCAGTGGTTTCGATGGGTCAATGGAAGAGATGTACCACCTGCACGGTGCTCCGGCGCTCGAGCGCGGATTCAACGTCGTGGTCTACGACGGGCCGGGACAGCCGACTGTCCGCCGCGACCAGGGGCTCGGGTTCATCCACAACTGGGAGGCCGTTGTGAGTCCCGTTATCGACTTCCTCGAGACGCTTCCGTTCGTGGACGCGAAGAAAATAGGTCTGGTCGGGGATAGTATGGGTGGATATCTCTGTGCGCGCGCAGCCGCCTTTGAGCACCGCCTGGCGGCCGTCTTCCAAATTGACGGCGTATACGACTTCAGCGCAGGGGTTCCCTTTCGACAGGCTGGGGAACTTAGCAAGACCCTCGTCGGCGAAGATGACGAGGCACAGACGTTAGCCATAATCAACGACCCGAACTCCCCAACAATCCTTCGCTGGCTGCTAGGCCAGGGGCTATGGACTTTCAAAGTAAAGACGCGAACTGAGTTCCTGGAGAAGTTGAAACCGTTTAGTCTTGTGGGGGTCGTGAATCAAATACAGTGCCCAGTGTTTGTAGGCAACCCCGAAAAAGATAGGTCCTTCCATGGCCAACCCGAGCAGATGGCTAAGGCGTTGGGTGATAAGGCTACTCTTGTGAGTTTCACATCGGAGGACGGTGCGGAAAACCATTGCCACTTTGGTGCGGCGAGGTACGCGAATGCTGTCATGTATGACTGGTTTGAGGAAAAGGTTGTCAAGGCATAAGGAGTGTAACTTCAGATAGACATCTGGAGGTGTTCTAAGGAATATCCGTGTATGTCCTTGCTTCGTGGCGGAAACTTTGATTTTCCATAGGGTCAGTTCTGAATGCTTCATTAGCCAAGATGCATAGGTAGGTAATCATTCCATAGTACCCATATAATGAGTCAAGACCACATGTACTTCAAGAGAATGACATTCGGAAGTCTATCCAAAGTAAAGAAAGCAATACTGTGTGACTGACCCGACTACCTAAGGGCTGCTAGGTACATATAATGAGTGAGTGCAAGTTAGAGTCAAGGGTCCACTTCGCACGATGCTGGGCATTAGATACACTATACCTGTATCACGATAGCCTCCTACTTAACGCTAACCTTAAATCGCGTCATATGATACCGTGTTCACCTCGCGTGCATGTAGTAATTCCTGCAGTACCACGGTACCTGCCTTCTTTGTTCAATTTGGCTGAAGTCTCGCCTTAATTGATTGAACTCTGTCACGGCGACTTTTCCACCTTCTCTAACCAAGATCGATATGAGACCTCATTCTCTACCACCATGGCTCGAAAAGCTGCGAGATCAATTCCAGCAGCGGAGAAGCGAGCCCTCGCCGGTGAAAATGAGAGCCAGGACAGCCAAGAGTTGTTAATGAAGCACATGCTTAAACATGGCGTGGGTGTTGTAAGTGGCGCCCAGTTTGGTTCTGTTCGCGCTCTCTTGTTAAGTGGCAAAACGATTAACATTCTCGCCCTGTCGCCATTTGCGATGGGTCTTTTCTTTAACTGACTGTTGCGAAAATAGCGAAGTAGTTCACCGGCACCTATTGAACCTATTTATCAATTGAGAAGAAGCACAAGAACAGAACCAAGAGGATCAAATTCTTCGCATTCATTGGAGGGGTCCGGAGGAGGGCCAAAAATAGCTAAGGTATGACGTGCATATTTTCTTAGGCAGCCCAGAACTGCCCCTTGATAGTTACAAGGATGGCACTGATCTGAATGTGTCCTGCTAGCAATCGCAGAACGCGTCAAACGCGCTCATTCAGCTCAACACTACAAACGACTATTCGAAGCAATCGAGCCGGTCGCGGCCGAGTCCCAGTTCTCCGGTACCGCGTCCCTCGCGACCGTCCCTAAGTCCTGGACCTGAAGAACCTGAAGAACCCGAACCGGTTCTTATTCAACTAATTCCCAACAATGCTACCTCCATCATCGAACAACCGAGTCAATTGATCGGGAATAATGCCCTGTCTACACTTCCACCACCGAGTGCATTGAAGAAAAGCACAGCCAAAATGTCTTCGGACTCGCCAACACAATCGAACGATGAACGTAGTTATGAACAATATGTTAACGATACTTCGCAACTACGATCGTCGTCGCAGGCTAGTAGCGTTCCCGAACATCGCACTCTACATGAAGAAACCCTACACGAGGAAGATACGGGATATTTGAACTTCAAGCGCACTCATTACGATATTTCCGAATCCGTTCCAGAAGATGGCCAGGTTAACTTCGCAAATGATATATCAAGAAGGTCGCAACCAGCGTCGCAAGCGCCGGAGTCGAATGGACATGAGGTGGTAGCTCCTAAGACCCCCGCAATAGCCCAGAGGCTGTTTCAACATGGCGGCAATGGCGCGCCATTGATAGCATCGTCGCAACTGTTCGGGCAGACGCAATGGACTTCCGCAGTCAAGAAAGCTAGCCCTACGTCGTCTCGTCCGTCACCCGACGTCTTCAATGAGAATACAATGTCACCAAATCCTCTCATATCGTCTCCGTTGAAAAACAGGGGACTCAGGACCTCTCCTACGCAACCTTTGACATCAAGTCCGGCATTTCCTGGAATCTCGTCTAGACCGTCAGACAGCAAGACGCCATCCGTCCCGACGAATAGCCATGAAGATGAAGCCCCGCTTCCTCGATTCCAAGACCCTAAACGCAAGACCGTCCTGGAGCCTATCGGCGAATACAAGTCATTCCGAAAGCAAAGCTTGGAAAGAGATGCCACCAAATCTCCAAGCCAGAGCGCCGAGGAACAGGATTCCGATTCCGAGGCCGATGCAGCCGCTTATCGCCGTCGCCTAGCCCGGTTGAAGCAGGAAAAGGCTAGCAAGTCCTTCCCAGCAATCAGCCTCCCTCGGTCAAGCTCCATCAAGAGCGACAACGTGGAAGTGCCGTCGACCAGCCGCACCAAGTCTCGTCGGGACCGAAAGGGAATTGCTTCGGAGGAGTATCTAGCGCAGTGCTATGGCAAGACCTCGACCGATAACAATGATTCGCAAGAAACCGTTGCGGATTCTCAGGAGGCTTTAGCGGCAGCACAGCGCACTGGAACCATCCCGAAAGCATCAGGCGGTTATACAGAAAAGGTCACCGATGATGCTGAAGATACTCGCCCTGCCGATCTTCCGGACACTCAAGTACCCGTATCCAACGTGGAATACAGGGAAACTATTCCCGAAACCAGCCCTCCAGGCACTTCTATAGGGCCGCCTAAATGGCCGGGTGATATAATGAGACTATATTCTAGTGCTCGATCTGAGGAGACGGTGTCTTTTCCAGCCTTATCAAGCGGTACAGTTCCTGGGCAGCAACCGAAAAGTTCAAATAGTCACGGATCACCGAGTCTTCCCAAGCAACCTTCATCAATTCCTACAATCCGAAAAGATGAATCCAATCTAGTTCGGCCTACTTTAGAGTCTTCGCCCTCTATCGTGCTGGCATCTTCCCCGCAAGGCGCAACTCGCCGCTCGGCGAGGCTCGGGAACATGGTCACACCATCATCGACCGGGCACAATCCACCTCATCCATCAGATCCTGGAACGACAACATCGACATTGTCAACACTATCAGCAACGCCAAACATGTCATCCAGTGTTACCCCCAATACGGAGCCCGACCGCCTTCTTCAAGCCAACGGAAGCCGCAGTTCATCTCCAGCTGCAGCAAAGGCACAGCGCCGAGGAAGGCCTGCATCATCTATCACTGGACCTCCGTCTTCTTTGCCCCGGATCACGACACTTTCTCATTCCAAAGAGCGCATCAGAAGGACGACACGGCATAGTTCAATATCAACTGACGAATTAGCTAGGTCGCCGTTGTCTGTATCTGGCGAAGATCTGAGACCATCTACCCGAAAGCCAGCGAGACAGTCGACCGCCAACCAGCGTCGTGAGTCCACATTGAGAACGGGTATCTTCGAAGGGATGGTATTCGCTCTCTCGTTTCAAGAGGGTCAGGTTCGGAAAAACAAGGACAAGCAAGCGGATAAAGCCGCTATTGAACGCATGATCCGCCAGGAAGGCGGGAAGGTCCTCTCCGATGGTTTTCATAAACTCTTCAAGTTCGATTCGTTTCAAGCCATGGGTAGCACGCCCGGAGCCCACACCCTATCAAGCTCATTAACGTTACTTGACAATGATACCGGATTCACAGCTTTGATAGCTGACGGGCACTCTCGGAAAGTGAAATACATGCAGGCTCTCGCGCTCGGCATCCCATGTTTAGCACCCAAATGGGTCATGAACTGCATATCGAAGAAAGAAATAGTAGATTGGTCTTCGTACCTCCTCTGCGCCGGACCAAGTACAATCTTGGGGGAGGCTATCCGCTCGCGTAATCTACAACCATACGATGCTTCTACAGCCAAATTGGCGGATGTGTTAAGCAATAGGCCTAAGCTACTAGACAAGGCACGGATTCTTCTCGTAATGAAGAAGGCCAAGAATGAAGGGAAGAAGCTTGAATATGTGTTCTTAGCGCAGGTCCTTGGTGGTTCACTTGAGCGAGTCTATACTCTCGAGGAAGCACGAGCCAAGCTTCTGGACGAGGAGTCCCATCACCGCCCTTTTGACTGGGTATATGTTGATGACAATCTGAGGAATGCCCACGATGCGTTATTCGGTACGACTGCAGGTAGTGTGGCGCCTAAGAAACGGAAGCGACAGAGTCTAGGCACAGATGAATCTGACCGGCCACCAAAGAAGATTAGAACTCTCAGCCATGAGCTGGTAATTCAGAGCCTTATTCTGGGAAGGCTGGTCGAGGAGGACGAGATGGAGGAGTGAATACTACTGTAACTCATCTTGTGTACCAGGTACTGTACAGGTTTGGTAAAGGGTCAGTCATGAAGGCATTTCAATGGCGTCTTACTCGGGGGGCATCTACGGGCGTCTACAGAGGGGGAGGATATTCACAGCACCAAAGCTGGCAAGGCGTACTATCAGGTTTGTACAACAACCGATGCACTATGCGAATTAAACGCATAATGAATGGCGTGGTTGTTCTTCGGATGTTTTTTTTACCTTGTCGCATTAGCAGGTATTGTGACAATTGTTCAAATACTTCGGCCAATAGGTATCAATACAAAACCAAAGATTTGGTAAATCCTGCTAGTGTGTTGTCATTACCATCAAAGGAAGTAAAAGCAAGGCTTTGAGGCTTGACAAGATGCATCTCAGGTAGTAATGTATTGTCGATGATGTCGTCATCCCGACGAGACGCATAGCTATATGATGGCCGTGTTATAAGCGACCTGCCTTGATTTCCAGGCCGAGGGGATGCGATCCTTAAACGGCGTTAAGATCGGATCGCTTGGCCGGGGTCTTMCCTGGTTTGTACGGCCGAGCCGTAGGAAGAATCCAATTAGAAGTAAGAGGGGATGAGAAGTGGGAGCGAAAAGGGGAGACTCTTTGGCGAGATCGAGATCTTGAGGCTTAATCGGAAAATAGCACCCGGTTAGGTTCAATTTTTTGTGATGTGGTTTACTGAATACAGCCAAACAGCCTTGTCCACCTTGTACAAAAAACCCATCCAGGGTGCGCGGTGCTAGAAAATTGCTCAGTGGTACTAGATCTGAACCCTTGACKCACAACGTAGCAAAAAAGGAAGGGTTCGTTGGAAAAACTTGGAATCGCAGAGACCTTATTTGCGGCTTCGAAAGTGGGATTTGAAGATGCAAAAAAAGGCGCGTTCCTGACGCCGGTGGGCTTCTCCCGAGACGGGGGCCGGAATAGGGAGCTATGACTGGCAATGTTTTACCCACATTGTGCCTCTTTTCGAGGCCTTGGGAGGTCACGAGAGAGGTTTAGTCACTCAAGCGAGTCACTAGGGCCGGACGAAATTGGGGCATCTTCATTCCATGGCGTTCGAAGATAAGGATGTAGTAGGAAAGGAGCCGCAAATCTCGGTGCCGCATATGGGGGACCTTCCCCGTCCGATGTGTTCGGTGTTCGTGCCTGCGTTTATGTAAGGTGTGTATTCCGAGATGGAGCTGCCCAATGGAACGAACTGTGGGTTAGGACACAATGTTATACATCACATTCGCATTCGTGTCCAATGCACGCAGGTTTGGTCTGACTTTCTCGATGTTACCTACCTTCCTCAGTTAAGCTTTCCTCAGGTAGCAAACAACATAGAGAAAGTAGTGGCGTTGTTATCATCCTTGAAAGAATCGTAATGAAGGGAGAGAGAAACGGCTCCGAAGAGGCGGTGCGGAATTGCCTATCGCGAAAGCCGCTGGCAGCACGGGGATAGATGGATTAAAGATATGGATATTGATGAAAATTCGCACTACTTATTAGGTACATAAGGTTTCAATAGTCCCGGCTGGAACAGTACCTAACTGGCTGCATGCTGCGACCCATAGCACAGCAGTAACATGGGGGAATTATCATGCATGAGAACGGCACCTACATGCCTAGCCCGCTCTTTGGATGTACAACAATACAAGGGAAAAGTCTACGAGTTAAAATATCAGACCGCCTAGTCTTCGTGGTGGTGGCATTGCAGCTTTGGTTAAGCTCTCGTGCCGTGCCAGGACAGACGCTGACATGGAGCCAGCCCTTTCAGAGTTCCAATGCATATAGGATTCCAGTGAGAGGCCGTACTAAATGCTCCGCGGCATCCGTTCAACATATTCCGGTCGGGCTGGTAAAGCCTAGGTTTAAGCCCTTTCAGAATCGAACGACTTAGCGAGTTTCTCGTAGTACGGTAAGCAAGCTCCCTTGTTCCTCGCGCACCGCCGAGATCCAGATAGAATTCATCGTAGAAACTCGGGCCGCTGTGTCCAAACACGTGCTCCATTCCATGAGGCCGGAAGTCTCGGCGCGATCAATATTAGTGCTTGGATATAACCCTGTGCCTCGCAGGCATCATGAACCACAGTGCCGCCCGGGATTCAATATGGAGACTGTAGGGAGCTTACATGCCTCCTACCTAAGGGTAGATCCCACTACTACCCTAGTTCACTTCAAATACAACAGCTCCATGTACCAATCCAGCAAACGTGTCGTCGTACGTATATCAAATAAACAACTTTATACCTTGCTAAAGTGAGAGTAATAATCGGGAATAGGACTTTCAGTGAGTTACGGGAAGAAGAAATAGCCTATTGGACAAATTGATAATCAGGTAGCTTAGTGGTTTAATAGACTTGTAATGCCCTGATTGGAGCCGGCTTCAGCTCAGGGCCACCCGGAGCGAATACCGCCTATGAAGCTCAACCACTGTTTTCCCATCCCAACATGACTCGCTGATATTGGGAAGATGTGAGAGATTAAGTGAACCCTGATGAACTATCGAACGCCTTACAGGGAAGTGTCAATTGTCTTTGCGAGTAAAGTGGAAAAGTTTAGCGATGCGAGTTCCACAGTCCGGTCGAGCCTTGCAAAGCTGAACAACGCAGACATAAACCGCCCCAGCATCTGCATTTGTGTCTTGCTTGTATTTGCTTGCATTCGCGTACCATCCCACATTTGTATCATGAGCTCTCTCTCTCTCTCTCTCTGCCGCTTCTAATTTTGTAACAGCATTTTTTGAGTTGTTTTCTGTGCCATTTCTGCCATCGCCGCCTCTCCTTAATCTAATTGAAAGAAATATGAGACTCCTCCGTGTGTTCGGACTGTCGTCTCGGTTTTTACCGAGATTTTCTTGGCTTTTGTCATTGTTTGCGGAGTAGAATTGGAAAAAAAAGAGGATTCAGACACGTGGGTTTCGTACATAGTAGCTCTCGCACGAGTGAAGAAGGATATTCCATGCTATTAGCTCTAGCTACGCGCAACTGTCTAAGCTTTCGACATCATAGTCTCCTCAGCTTTCTTTCCTTAAGCGTCACAGCTATCGGCGCCGGCTACTGTAGTCAGCTAGACTTGGTGGCCCAGTAGCTTCCCCCCATGATGAAATTCGCCGAGTTTAACGGACTCGATTCAAGGGATTTAGTCACTGTTTGTCGTGTTCGTGTCACCGTCCTAACTTAACCTACCGGACAATAAACAAGTGTCAAGCAAACTTGAATGTGTTTGCTACAGGGGATCCATCAAGAAGCACAGAGAGAGAGAGAGAGAGAGTATGAGATGAATTCGACGAACGGCCGTGACCGTAGATGGTGTACGATTGTATATTACATACCTGGGTACGTACAAGGCAACTGTGGGGGTTTCGGCGGATTAGCAGGGATAGACCTGCTTACTTACATTACTATCCCAATGCGGTAATACGGTCTGGTCATAGTGGACATTGATGAATGGAGGTACCAGGCCAGGTAGCCCCTCATAGCAGGTCGTAGCAGGGCATAGGAGGTCATAGCAGGGTCGTGGTGCCCACAGACAGCCCTAGAACACCGGAATCCCAGCAAGAATTACTCGGCTAGGTACCTAGAGAGCTACCTCTGCTGAACTGCAGTCTTCCACGGATCTAATGCGCTACATGGCACATACATAGGTAGTGAGCGAACAGGCATGCACCACGGCATGAGCAATAGGCGGGATCCATGGAAATTCGATTCGATCAATCACAAATCCAATTGCGCGCAACAACTGCAACTTCGGGGAATCCCATCTGTCGCAGCCAACAATCCCATCGTGACTCTTGCTTCCCTTTCCCCGCCCCAGAAATGGGATAGTGGGCAGTTAATGAGTCGAATAATAACACCGAGACGAACGATGGCTTTCCAATCGCTACCAAAACTAGAACGGCATAGAACCATAGAACATCCAGAACCTTGCCGGCCGTTGTGGTGTCGCGGTGTTGTTATCGATAGTCATATTAATAAAAAGGACGAAGGCATCGTCGATTTAAAAAGCACATTGCACACTGATCATTGATCATCAGGGTTGACGTCCACTTATTAATTACTCATATGCTTGCTTGTTTTCAGATCCCTTATTCATTCCAGCGTAGCATCCTACCGGGAAGATCACTAAGACCCTTCAATAACCAATAACTCCGTCGCCCTTCCTGCAAGTCGAAATAGGAATCTATTCCTCACCTTGAGCCTGATTTTGGTATTGGGGACCTTGGCTCTGCATGCGTCGTTCGTGCATCTTTCCATGTTTTCTGAATAAGTGATCGACGCCCGCAGCCCATCCGCATTGACGCCGTCATTGGACAATCCGTCCTTCAAAACGTCAACAAGATATCGAGATCACGTCAACGGCTGCGAAGTGATTAGCGACCAGCGAGGCCGCCTAGCCACCGTATTCGGGTTTGATTGGTCTGGTTGTCGAACAAGCTATTCGGTGCTACACCGAACCGAGCGCTTTCAGCTAGGATTACCCGCCCTTCACCACAGACATTTTTCGCCTCTTGGGCGTCTGGGTGTTTATCTCTTTGGCGTCAAAACCAAGGACCAAGAACCAAGAACCAGGGATTGCGCCACCCCCGAACAAGTTACAGCACTCGGCTGCAGGGCGCTTGTTACGACGGCATTCAGCTAATCCGCACTAACGGATACTTAAGAAGTAAACAAGCGAGGCCGACTCGGCGAAAAAAGCGTTGAACCTTTTGAGTTTTTAACTTTTACTTTGTCTTGGGACCTTTTTTCTGAATTGCGGAAGCGAAACGGATCCAAGAAACAAAGCATCCGCGACCCGAGGACGCTTAACGACCTAAACCCTGCCCCATTTAGCGCCTTGGGGTACGTACTCTCCATGATAACGTCGTGACGGAGTTAAACAGACGTTTTTTTACCTCCTCTCATGCTCAACGACCAGCTACCCTGGTGGACGTATTCGGTATTCGACTTTGAACTTTTGAAGCTGTTGGCAAGTGTTGCAATATCCCCGTCACAACTCACCACTCGAGGATAATTCGAAGATAATTCGCCGGTCGGCCTGTTGTTCTCCGACTTTGGAACCACCAATTCCTTGTCAACATCAACAACAAAACAAGACAACTCTCCAAGTCATAAGCCATTGAGGCTACTACAGTTGCATGCTGTTGTACTGTAGCGCCAGAGATACGACGCACACTTCCCCCCACCAACAGCACGAGTCCAGCCCACTTCGAAAACGCTAGACTACCGGAGTGTGCGAAAAAAGGATCCCACATTCCGCACGTGTGTCAGCCAGTCAGCAAGCATTGCTCCCAACCAAGAGGACGCAGAGCTCTCGGCGACTGGACATCATCCACATCAGCAGAGTACACAGCCTATGCAACGTTGACTTGCCCAGGTCAGGTACCTGACTAAACTCGGACCTGCCTACCAAATCTCCAAATACTTTGTTTTCTCGATTTCCCATCCTCCACCAGTCCACCAGTCCACCATCGCACCATATTTCTTTGTAAGAGAAATTCCAACAGTACAGGACCGGCGACAGGCCCATTGTGTTCCCGGTCGATCTCCTCAGCCCTTCGAGGTTACGAATCCTAGCTGCCGGTTTATCTACCCACTACCCACCACCCCCGAAAACAGTCCCCAGTGCATGCATGTCTTATTAGAAACGGATCCTATCTCCAAAACGCCTATCTCTCTCCCTTTGCCAACCCAACGCCGATCCGGCCTAACGAAGCCACCGACAGGAATAAGCAATTAGCATCGTCAGTGCTTTTTCGTCGCTGGAGTACCCAAAAAAGGGGGGTCCGAAGAAAAAGGCCCGTCCACAATGCTAGGCCAAGACCATAATATGAGAATGAGATCTCTCGATCCGTCCCCTCAGGTCTATTCCCACTCGAGATCACGAACCTCCTCCTCCAGCGTATTCCCGCAAGCTCTCCCACCAATGCAGCACCTACAACAACCGCAGCCCTCGATGGGCCACACCCGACGATCCCCCTCCGTCAACACCTTCAGCACCACATCTAGTAACAACCCGCCCGCCGCCTACCGAACGTCGCCCACCGCCGAAGTTCGACGCAGCACCTCGTCCAGGTCGGGGGGCGCCCCCACGAGCTACGTCGCCCTGCTTCGAAAACAAAAGGCCACCGTGTGGTGCGATCGAGCACAATCGGAAGACCCGCGGCTCTTAGCCCAGCAGCGTGCAGCGAAACAAAGGGCCAATCAGGAAGTCATAGGAGGCGCGATGCAAAGCCGCACCTCGACGGGCCTAGGCAGCACCGGCGGCAAGGTCGCTGCCAAGATCCGCCATCATGGCAAGCCAGGCGTCGTGGGATATGCGCCTGACAGTAATTACATGGGAGTAACAGGAGTACCAATGCGGCTGAGTGCCACCGAGGTCGAGGGCGAAGAAGACGGCGATGACGACCTGTCGATGCGCCGCCTGCACCACCGTAGGACGGGGAGCAGCGGGCGTAGTAGTACTGCTAGCAGCAGGCGGGGCCTCGCGTACCGGACGTCTGGCGCCTCCCAGGGCAGCAAGAAATGGAGCCCCGGCGACACGCCCGAGCGGTCCGGTAGTATGGTCATCGAGGACGCCGAGTACACGCCCGGGGACGACAAGATCATCGGCCGCCCGCAGAGCACGCGCAGCGGCAGCAGCGCCGAGAAGGCCGACGCCCTGCCCGAGCTCGGCAGCGTGGGCGCCGCCAAGCTCGCCAGCAACAGCCTGATGAACGCCGCGCTCACCCGCGAGAAAAGCGTCAAGAACCCCGAGGACCTCCGCCGTCGCGGCAGCGTCGACGAGCGCACCATGACCCTGTCGGCCGGGCGCTTATACATCGCTAACCCCGATTAACGGGACCGACGCCCGCCCCCTCCTATTCCTAACTAATAATCCATGATCCACGATCAATGTCTCCCAAGTCGGCATTTCAATCCGTTCCGTTTTTCTCCAAGGGTCGAAGATACACCGCGGTGTGTCTAATTTCGTTTTTCTTCGAAGGGATACTATTGCATTGCAGCGGCGTTTTTCGTGTTGGTCTTGTGTCTTTTCGAGTTTTGATTTTGCGGAATAGGACAGGGAAGGTTCTCGTCCACAGGGGCATACAATACAATACCTAGGTATCGAAAGATTCAGGGGAAAAGGACCAGTCCTCCACGGTCGTTCAAGGGTTTTCGGTTGCGTGCTTTTTTTTTTTTGCTTTTGGTTTGTTTTTACTGTTGTTGTTTCGAAGCTTATACCCTCGCTACCGCTTCGAGATTTGCTTTTTTGCTGTCGTTGTTGCAATCGCTATGGATGCTGCTGTTTGTGCAAGCAAGGTCGGGACTCGTTGAGCGAGAGCCAACGGCGGGGRGKGGAGAAAACAAAAGTTGAACGGTGGATGTCTGATTGCCATTACGACGAGATTTTATCGAGGAGTGGCCTCTGAGCCTGAAATAGCGTAATGGATGGCTTTTAGGCCATGGTAGAGAGAGGCAGGAGAGAAGAGGAGATGGAGGAGAGGAGGGACTGACGATGGCGATGCTGAGGTAATTGTCGTCGTGGGAATTATTAACCCTACCATAAGTGAATAGGAGAGGCCAAAGATGGAGGATGGAGATGGAGATGAAGGAAGAGAGTATAACTTGAAGATACCAAATACTGAAAACCAGCGTCCGCTTGCGGCAACAAACTCTGAGCCGTTTCTGACTTGAACTGCTTGGTGGAAGTTTGTGAAAGTTTATGCTCTACGATTGGCTTCTTGTTGCCACTATCTACGTTACGTGAAAGGCTGCTAGGTAACCGCCTATTACTTCATGGCTAGGTTACTTCTATGATGCCATCCCTTTTCTACTACACGCCTTATGATTCAACGTAGCTCAAGAAGGCCCTAGAGTAATAGTGTGCCTCTTCACTATTTCAATATCCGAAATCTAAGATTTACAATAATCATCTAGATGTATACTACCTTTCATCATGATTTATAGCTTGGATTCATATTTCTAAGTGTGTATAGAGAGGTGTAAACAAAAGGAGTTGATACCATCTCGGTAGAAACTGAGGTGATAGGTAAGCGGGAAAAGTTCGGGGTTTCGCACCTCACTTCGCTTCAGTTTACATGTACCCAACTGCACCACCCGTATTCACCATCACCGCGCCGCCAACGCACACCGTCATATCCCAGCCTCTTGCCTTCACATATTTGGAATTCTGCGATGGCGGAGCATCCTTCCTTCACCCTTGCAGCTCTGCGTAAGTCTTCCGGGCGGCAACGAGACGAAATGGGAAATGCCATCTAGGCGCTGACTGAGACTACCGTACAGTCGCTGTGGGCGGAACAGCCGGGTTCATCCGCACGCGATCGAAGCCCTCGCTCATCGCGGGATTGGGACTGGGAGCTTCGTATGCTTATGCCGGTACGGCCTATTTTCTGATATATCATTTCCCCTCCCTGGATCTCTCTACTGCTTCATCGCCATCCTGATCCTCATCCTCATATATACTTCGTGGGTTACTTGAGACACAAACACGCGGACTAACAACGATATAACAGGCTACCTTATAAAAGGCAACAAGGACTACGGCACCGAGCTCGCGCTCGGAAACAGCATCTTCCTGCTGGGCTCCGCCATCCCGCGCGTGATCAAGACTAAGGGCCGGGCTCCTGTACCGCTGGGCTTATTCGCCGCCGGCGCGCTCGCTACGTTTTACTACCAGAAGAAGGTTCGGGAGTTCCGGTACGGCGTTTGAGTCTGGAAGTCTCTTGGCTCTGGTACCGAATTTTGCTGGAAATTTGCTGGGGCGGAGCTGGTCTGGCTGGGGAAGATGAAACATGTATGAGGGAAGAAGGAATGGCGCCGGACTGTGTATAAAAGGAAGCAATTGATATCCCAACTCATGCGAAGCGCATATGAATCTTTTAATCCTTCTATTTCAGCCAACCCGTGGTTTTATGATCCATGACATTCACGTTTCAGCGTAGCTAGGTATATAGGCAGGTCTCAAACCATATGTTGGTGAAATTCTAGAAGTGTGTTAATCCTTCCATGCTACGTTGCTGCAATGTTTTACGCGCTTCCTTCAAGGCCTCTCATGAGAAGCCCGTATCCAAACCCAACGGCTCTGTGGTTAGTGCGTATTCCTATCATTATTGTTGGGAATTTGGTGGATAACTACCTACCTGGTAGCAATTAAGACATTATCGTCAAAACCCGATGTTCTCATTTTACCCGATCTGACTCGTTGACGTGCGGCTGAACCGTTAGGACATGATGCTTATAATAGATACCCAAACTCAGGTATGAATCACTCATGGCGGCTAAGTTTGTCAAATCACGCCGACTGTATTCCCATCGCTACATGTTACCGGATTGGAAGAAAATATGCCAAGCCCGTGTGTTTCTGACGGATGCTAGTATTTTGATAAATATTACAGGGACCAACTTGCGGCATCAGGCGACCAACGAACACTAATTGACTCGTCATGAGAGCTGGAAACGAGCCGCCATGTAACGAAGCATGGGGAATGAACTGGTAGATTCTAGGTAGATTCTAACTTAATCTGGTTACAACACTACCTCCCCGTCACTGAGACCCAAGGGGTTGCGGATTCGCCTCGATCTCCCGAACGACTTCTCTCGTCCTTGCGTTATCTACAAAGCTGAGTCTGATCAACTCGACCACTTCGTCAACAGTAAAATACAAGCTCAGCTCGCTCTCCATCCACAGGTATCTTACATCCTGCAGATTGCTCTGCAGTACTTCACTAAGGTACTTGAGTCGTAGCCAGCTACCAGCATATTCAGCCGTCGTCGGAACCGCTTCGTCTTTTGATACGCCAGGGGGAAGAAACAAGTCATCGAGCTCTGTTATCCGCGCGATCAGGCTCGCGATGTTGTAAGCCTCGTCTTGGCCTATGCCCGCGAGGTCCATCACGTCGGCTACGAGTTTTGCGGCGATGGTATCAACCAATGAGCCCACTGCCTGACTCCAGGCAGACTTAGCAAGGATGGTGGACCACATCGCGGCGAGGGCACGGACGTGGGCGATAGCATTGTCAACTTGAGCCTCTAGGTCGGAACTATCGAGCCCGTCTTGCTGGAGGAGGCTCTGGGAGCCGCCTAGTAAGTCCCGTAGAACGGTCTTTTGCATAGACATTTCAGATGCGTAAGCCCGGTTTGCAAAGGACTGGAGCGCCTTGATATCGTTATCTAGACGAAGCATTGCCACCGCTCGGGGCGCTAGATCCTCTCGAGTTTTCCAAGTTTTAGCAAGGTCTGAAAGCCGCTCCGAAAGGTACGTGGCATCGTTATATAGGAACCTGAATCAATGTAAACAACGCGTTGGAGAAATGGCAAGAATATACTTACATGTTACCGCCCGTGTTCAAGTTATAGTAGTAGGGCGACACAGCTCGGAACATTGCGAGGACCAGGGTCGGGAGTGAAAAGAGGCCACCGGCTACTGCTGCCATTGGGTTACCCTCGCTCCTGTTCTTCTGTTAGATGGTTGAGATCTTACGTATGGATAGGGTAAAAACTCACCCGATAAGGAAAGCTGCATCCTCTAGGACGGCTGAAACTAGTGCTAAGACGGGATCTGGCATGGAAGAGACGTTATATGTCTCCTTTAACGTCAACTCGCGAGTTTGTGGATTCGATGAAGAAGCAGGTTTTGTCGCCGGTTCTTCAGGAGCCACTTCTGCTGTGTCTTCCTCACCCCATCCCCAGGCTTCCGTAGGGTCTTCCTCGGCTGGTTGCTCCGCTTGACGTTGTTGAAGAGGTGCTTCGGGCTGCTCATCAGCCCCGTCATCATCTCCCCATCCCCATGCATCGGTGCCATCGTCTTCATTTACTTCTGGCTTTGCACTGGCGTCTTCTTTGGTATCTGTCTCTCCGTCGTCCCATGCTCCCCACCCGTCATCGTCGCCCGAAGTAACACCATTAGCAGCGAATTCCTTCCCTTCCGATCTCGTAACGGTCTGGGTCTCAACGCGCTCTACCTCCTTTGGTTGGCCAAGTCCTTGGGCTAGCTTTATGCGTACGGAGTCTAATGCTGTTTCCCTGCACTTAGATAACCACACCTTTGGAGCATCATCGACCCACTCCTGCAGCTCTTGAAATCCAGAGTACTTGAGATTTTGTAAGCGGTTGCAAAATGCCTTCACCGCTTCAGTAATTTTTTGAAATTCATCCATTTCCTTTAATGATGCTGGAACAGCTGTGTCTAACCATGTGCCGATGATCCGTGGGATGAGATCAGGCATCATTACGTTAGATAGCGAATATACGAGCTCTTCTGGCAAGCGCTCTGATAGATACGTCACCACTTGGTCGAGATCGGAGAACAGAGAGGTTATTGTCTTATCCGCGCTCCCTCTCAGAGTCAAATGCGACTAAGACTTTATTAGTAGGTTCACAAACGCAACAGAAAGGGTTTCCTACATCTTCAGTTTGAACCTTAGGTAACTCCTGAGTTTCAATATTAGTGCGCGGGCCGACGATGGCTTCATCGAGACGGTGCCAGAATGAGGTCATCCTCTGGTCGACCTCTTTGTATGCTTTCAGTCCCACGACAGCTTCGGCCAACCCCATCTGTTCGTCTACAAAATATTAGAGATCTTCATGAAACATGTGATCGCGATAATACCTTCGCGGGTGTGGAATACCGCCACTTTTCCGTTTTCCGTGTCTACCCGTATTAGGGAATCCCAAACACGGTCAAACACATCATGTACTGCGGACTTCAACTCGAAAGCCCTTAAGTCTAGTAGTTTCATGACACGACAAGACTTGCTGATGGGTATAGCGTCTAATGCAGTCCAAGATTCTGCAACTAGTTAGTAATGGGCAGCATGATGAGATCTAACAGAGCTCCTACTCTCTAGTAAATGAAGAGAATCTAATATCCTACGCTCGTCTCTTGCTTGTTCAACTTGGTCCAAAAGCTCATTGACATGTTTAATGCTCTTTAACGCATGATGGACTTGTTGATTATATTCTGCCTCCCGTCTCAGAAACTCAACCTTCTCTTCCGCCTCTTGTATAGATTTGCCTGATACATCCGGAGCTTGAGAACGTCGGACAATTTCATTTGCCCAACTTCGCGTACGATTGATGTCATCCTCGAGGGATTTCGCGTTGGCAATCCATTGGTTCACGTCCGGGGCAGTCTCTTCGTTGATCTTGTGGATATCGGACTACGATACTTATATTAGCATTTATATTACACTAATTCCGTGAACATGAACTACCTCTAGCTTTGTCTTTGCAGCCGCTAAGGAACTAAGGGCTGGCGCAAGATCCTCCACTGATATTCTTCGAGAGGATAGGTCTTCATCTGGAAAGATGCCATACAAGGAGAATTCGACCAAAGCATGGCCGACTTTGCCACCATGACTGCTAGACATGGTGCTATATTAGAGGGGGGCAACGGCCGAAAGATTCTCTTCTTGTGGGCCAGTGCTGCAGGCTGTGATGCTACACCGAAATGGGTAGCATGGGGTGACGACGGAGCCGGGTCGCTGACAAAGAAATCGGTGTTCGTCGGGATTTGAAACAGTTGGGATCGGGGGCGTCTATATAACACTAGCTTCCATGTGACAAAACATCGGGTAAGCAGTTCAGTCGCGTGGCCATATGGGCAGAGAGTAAGCTTTCTGAGACGTGTTTTGGTGATAGCTTCAAAAATGATGGTTTAGGTAATGACATTTAAATGGACAGGTCATGCCATTTGAAGCTACCAGCCGAAGCTTGGGCCACCTTGGGCCACCCTGGGCCACCCTACACTGTACATCCTAGTTAGTCTGCTACATGTTAAACCTTGCTTCCTTTGTAGCTGTTGTGATAGGTCACAAACCGAAAAACCCACCATCTCGGTAATCGCTTAAGCTAGCGCTTAGCGCTTGCCGCAAACGCGTCAAGGTGCATATGTGCACCATATGTGCACCCCGCCGCGGGGTCAATTGAGGCGAAGGAACTTTTTATAGGAGAAATATCGGGAATCCGAAATTCATGCGATAATTGCAGTGTCACTGTGTCACTGCCACCACTATCATTGACACGTCTTTTCTTTGACTTCAACCGTCCATCTTCCCGGCTACTTTACACAATAGAACCGGAGTCTCTCACACACGCTTTTGGTGTTTAGGTTATTACTGTCTTTGTACTGACTTGACCTTCAGCTTCGGCGCCTTCTTTTGTATTACCTCTTTCTACCTCTCAAATCCTTATGTCCGGCTAACTCGCACGAAGCTGCTACTGCTGCTGCGTGCCTGACGCATCATCTGTCAAGCTGCCGCCTAGCCTTGGTACCCAAACGTTGGTTACCTCAACCTGGTTCAGATCTAATTTGCTCCGGTTTTCGTCAGGGTCCCATTGGCCTCCTGTCGTACCACCACACACACTTTTCCGTCGCCATAAGCACAGGTATGTCAGAAAAGTCAGACTTCTTCATCTCATCATCCGAGACTTGCATTCCCCGGATCGACCTTGATGAGCACAAAACCATTCTCACGCACACCATAAATCCTTTCGGGTACCACCCGCCACCTGTTACCCGAGGCCCTGTCACCCCTCAGTTGCAGTAGTCTCGTGCCGCTCAACCCCTCGCAAATATGAATCTCAGAATATACGGGCCATTCACAACACTATGATCGGTCAGGCATCAGTTAGGGCATCCATCATAGCTATTATCGTCGCCGTCATCGCCGTTGTCACTGTCTTGTTCCGTCGGGAGGGGAAAGATATTGGGTATGAAAATTTGCCTCACATCGTTATCGAACTGGGTACCTAATGCATGGACGGTGAATGGTGTGAGCCAGCGGGAAGGATCTGATGCAACAGCGGAAATTTCTTCTGCTCTTACATCTTACCCTTATTCAGACTGGCCTCTGACTGGACGAGCAACATTAGTGACGATGTACCCTGACCGCACCTTGCCTCTTAACACTGATTTAGTTATCATTCACGGCGTGAAGTCGTCTATATCCGCTCACTTATAGTGCCAACAACTGATTTTTAATCCCTTAAACATGTCTAAATTCGCTCCCCCATGAACCGTCGCCTTGATCTTCGTTTCTCTTCCTCGTGCTTTGGTTATCATGGATTTCAAGCTGACCAACCTTAGTAACTATCTCCAGGCTGTCTTCTCTAAGAAATTCAAGGCCAAGATGGGTTCCCAGGGCCCCAGCGTGTGCTTTCGTAAGATTCAAAGCTTCCAGACGGATTATGCCCACACGACCATTACCCAGTATGAGTCTGAGAGGAGCGGCATGCAGGTCATTGTGGCCGACCGAAAAGGCCCAAAGGTGAACGGATACTTCACCTTAGCTACCGAGATCTTCGATGATTCCGGTGCACCGCATACACTCGAACATCTGGTCTTTATGGGTTCGAAGAGCTACCATTATAAGGGCCTATTGGATAAGCTAGCCTCTAGGGCTTACGGGTCTACCAATGCCTGGACCGCCACCGACCACACGGCTTACACCCTCGAAACCGCAGGGTGGGAAGGCTTCGCCCAAATACTGCCTGTTTATCTTGAGCACCTCATCGTMCCCACCATAACGGATGCAGCATGCTTGACCGAAGTCCATCATATCAATGGCGAAGGCAACGATGCTGGTGTTGTTTACTCGGAAATGCAAGGTGTGCAGTATACGAGCACGGAGCTTATGGACATCAAAGCTCGGCGCCTTCTCTACCCAGAGAATGTCGGATTTCGATACGAGACAGGCGGTATGATGGAAGCTCTACGAGTTTTGACACCGGAGAGGATACGCAGTTTCCATAGAGCTATGTATCAACCAAGGAACATGTGTGTTATTATTGTCGGCGAGGTTAACCACGACCATCTTCTCACCATCCTAGACCAATTTGAGGAAAGCGTCAAGGACGATATCCCCCCTCTCAACGCTCCCTTCAAGCGACCTTGGATAGAATCCGCACAGCCTCCTCCTCTCAATCAGACGACCGTCGAAACGATCGAATTTCCCGAAGAAGACGAGTCGACCGGTGACATGGTTGTGGCATTCTTTGGTCCGAATTGTACGGATACCGTCGAAGCGACTGCCTTGAATGTCCTCTTAACCTATCTTTGCGGATCTTCCGTTGCAGTATTGGAGAATGTCATGGTGGAGAAAGAAGAGCTTGCTAGTTCCATCTCCTACTGGTGGGACGCTCGACCAAACAGCGTGATCTGGCTTCAGCCGACTGGTGTGGCCACAGAAAAGCTAGCATTTGTCGAGGAACGCCTGATCTCCCTATTGAAGGAAGTTGCCTCTAAACCGTTGGACATGAAATACATGAATGAGTGTATTCAAAGAGAAAAACGGCAGGKGAAGGCGCAGGCAGAAGAGTCCGAGCAATTCTATTCAACGAATATCATCACAGATTACCTATTCGGTAGCCGAGATGGCTCAACTCTCAAGGATCTCGAGAATCTTAGTGAGTATAATCATTTAGAAACGTGGTCTGAAGACCAATGGCGGTCTTTCCTCAAGAAATGGATCTCCGACGCTCATCACATCTCCGTTCTCGGGAAACCTTCGTTGGAATTAGCCACCAAGCTAAAGGAAGACGAAGTAGCAAGGATCGAGAAGAGAAAACAGGAGTTAGGTGCTGAAGGACTAGAAAAGCTGGCAAAGAAACTGGAGGAGGCCAAAAAGCAGAATGAGGTTGAGATCCCAGCTTCATTACTTGAGAAATGGCAAGTCCCTCCTGTCGAATCGATTCACTTCATCGAATCCCAGACTGCACGATCAGGCCTTGCTCGGAAACTGGGCGTCCACGAAAATCCTACGCAAACGATCATCGACAATGCCTCATCTCCTTTACCCTTGTTCGTGCAATTCGAAGATGTTAGGACAAACTTCGTGCATATTGCAGTCCATGTTGGCACCTCCAAAGTGCCCGTTGAATACAAGCCCTTACTGGCTATCTTTAATGATAATTTCTTCAACACGCCAATCCGATGCAACAATGAGTATCTCCCATTTGAGCAGGTAGTCATGAGGCTGGAAAAGGATACGGTCAGCTACAGTCTAGATTCGGGCAGTAAGTTTGGCGATTCAGAAAGTTTCCTTATTCGCCTCCAAGTCGAGCCTGAGAAGTACGCAACCGCTGTCGAATGGATACGTACAATGATGTTCGACAGCATATTCGACATTACTCGGCTGAAGGCTGGTATTGCCAAGCAGCTGGCCGATGTGCCAGAGATAAAACGTGACGGCAGAGTGATGACCAGTGAGGTGGAAATTGCTATCCACAACGAACCATCATCACTGCTAGTAGCAAAGCGTACCCTGGTCAAGGCGGTATATCTTCGTCGACTCAAGAAGCTCCTAGAGAAGGACCCTGACGCGGTATTATCGCGCTTCGAGGAACTTCGGAAGACTCTCTTCACTCCTGAAAATATCCGCGTCCTGGTCACGGCCGATATCTCAAACTCCAAACTGCCTGACCCTGTCAAGACTTGGGACATACTCTCCAAATCGCTTAACATGAACACTCAGGTCATCAATCCTATCGTGAAACCTTATACTCTTCTAAATGAGGAAGGTCGAAATCCTGGTTCCGTGGGAGCGACAATTGTCCCGATGAGGGCAATCGACAGCTCTTACTCTATCAGTTCAGGTAAGGGTCTAACTTCGTTCTCCGACCCGGCGATACCTGCTCTCCTAGTTGCCATGCAATATCTCGAGACAGTGGAGGGCACACTGTGGAATGCCATTCGTGGAAATGGCTTAGCCTATGGTGCCTACTTCGCGAAGGAGTTAGATGGGGGATACTTGCATTTTAAGGTATACCGGTCTCCGTTAGCATCAAAGGCGATAGCTGCTGCGCGCGACGCTATCACTGCACTAGTCAATGGCACCGTCGCTTTTGAGAAGCCCATGATTGAGGGCGCAATCAGCCAGCTGGTGATGGCTCTAGCAGACGAGCAGGCCACCATGGCTACTGCAGCGGTGCAGAACTACATCATTGGCGCCGTAAGAGGGCTCGAGCGTGACTACAACATTAAGATGCTTGCGAAGGTTAGAACTGTCTCAGTTGAAGACATCAAGCAGGCTATGAAGACTTGGTTATTACCGCTTTTCGAGCCCGGGAAGAGCAATGTAGTTGTTTGCTGCGCCCACGCAATGATAGAGGTAAGTTGTTAACTCTTCATCATCGAACCCACTTGCATAGGACTGACCAAAACGTGAAGAAACTCGAGAAAGAGTTCCAGGCCATGGGATACAAGACGCAGGTCAAGCAGCTGTCGGATTTCTCAAGCGATTATGGCCTAGAGGCTCCAGAGGGCGAAGAGAATGGCGAAAACGGTGAGGAAGATGACTCGGAAGACGAGGAGGGCTCGGAAGGTTCGGAAGGATCCTACGATTCAGAGGAAGATTAGATTTCTTTATCACCTAGCGATACGTCCGCACGGGCTAACACTCCCTTTAACCGATGGGCGCATCTTGATATGGACCTTAAAAGGATAGAGAGTGAGTTTAGAATATGAGATACAAACCGTACCAATCTTCACAGAGACTTTACGTCTTAAAATCGACTGAAAATTCGATGTACCTGATATTAAACGTGTATTCAGTGATGGGCCAACATGACACCGTTCGGTCACGCCCGACCTTATGGACAAGTTGGGCTGATGCAGAAATGGGAGAAGATCAACCGGGCGCCCAGAGAAACTCGAGGATCATCAAGTGAGTAAATAGATCTCATTAAAATTGCTAGCTTTACCATATTCACACGAACGCCTCATATGCCTATGCGCTTATGAACTTCTGAACTACATGTATGTACCCCTCAAGCCCCTTAAATAGGTACTTTACGCCTTGGCTAGATTTGCCTTAGCAGGGCCCTGGATCGCCAATCCCCTCTCACCAAATCGACTGCCATGCACGGGACAGTCCCACGATTTTTCAACAGGATTCCAGCAGACCACGCCTCCCATATGCGGGCATAGAGCACTCATCTTCGAAACATTCCCGTTCTCGTCCTTGTATACGGCAATTGGCTTCGACGTCTTGGGATTTAGCACACCGCCGCAGCCTGGCGCCAGATCCTCGATGTCCTGGATGTCGGATTGAAGAAGCCGCTTGTACTGTGCGTTGACTTGGAGATCGTTCTGGATCATGGTCGGGGCTGATTTAATAGCGCCACCAAGCCGCTTCGGCGAGTACAAGCTCGTCCATGGATTCTCTTTTCCTTCAATCTCATCCGCAATCAGCTTCGAGGCTATAACGCCGTGCGTCAATCCATTTCCAGAGTCACCAGTCACCACGTAAACCCGATTATTGCCCTGGTTCTTGCCGATATACGCCATGTAGTCAGCAGGCTCGAAGATCTGCCCGCTCCACTGGAACGCCACAGCCTTGACACCCGTAAACCTGTCCCGCGCCCAGCGCTCCAGCTCCTCGAAATGCCCCCGCGGATCCTCCTGCCCCACCTTATGGTCCTCACCCCCAACCACCAAGTAATCGTCGTTCTCGTCGCACGGCGTGAGTCGCACGTACCTGTACGGGTCCGCCGTGTCGTAGAGCAGGACGTCGGCGACGGACCCCCGGGGCACGCGCAGAGCGACGCAGTACGTGCGGTGCCACGCCATCTGCGCGACCACGCCGAGCTTCTGCAGCGGCACGTTGGTCGCTTCGACGCCGTGCGCGCACTGGATCGTCTGGCCCGCGTCCGTCGTGATCTGCACGTACTTGCGCCCTAGACCCAGTACCTCGACGCCTTTCTCTTTTATCTCCATCGCCCGCGTGAATGTGAAGCACCGGAATTTCAGCTGCTCTTGGAGCCACTTCAGCACGCCGTTGAGGTACTTCGTTGGGTGGAACGCGGCTTGCTTGTGGAAGATCGAGCCGCCGCGTTGGTCGATCTTGCCGTCCCAGCCTTTGACCGTTAGGTTCTCGTCGAAGGTGGCGTCGATTCCGAGCTTCTTGGCTAACTCGACGTCTTCTTTGATTTTCTCGAGGTCTTCCTTCCACTCCTCCGTGCCGTGCTGGTACTGCGAAATGCGGTATCCTGGAAGGTGGCGGTACTCGCAGTCAATATTCAACTTCTTGGCAATCTCGCCAACTCGGTTCAGCGCCCAGGTGTGGCTTTCGGCCGCGGCCTTGACGCCGCTTTCGCCGTGCTTCTTCGCGATCTCCGGGTACGTGTCGTCGAGCGCATTGGACATGTGACCGCTTGTCCTGCCGGTCTCGCCGGCGAGAACATCTCGAGCTTCTATGATGACCACCTCCCTACCCCGCGTAATGAGCTCGTATGCGAGGGAGATGCCAGATATACCAGCACCGATGATACAGACGTCCGTCTCGATATTCTCAGTCAACGGGTGAAACTCTGGTCTATTCGAGTACGGATCCTCGTGTACCCAGACGGCATCCTTAACGCCAGATGTGCGCACGAATTGCTCGGAGTCGTCAACCACCGGTCTGCCCATGTTGCGTCTTGAAGAAGTCGAGAATTGTAGTGAATTCTGCAAATTCTTCGACTGTCCTTCAGCAGTGGTTATTTTCAGTGTCTTCGTCCTGCAGCTAAGAACTATGCGAGATCAGGGTGAAGACAACGGTCCGGATAGTTGAACGTTCGGCAGAGAGGGCGGCAGCACTGGGGTAATGCAGTCAACGCTCGCTTCATAGACGTCGTCCTCACACAAGCCAACGCATTGGCAAATCCATAAGACCTTGTAATTGCGCGCCCGAACACCATTTATTCGATTTCGCAACCGCACTTGTACTTATACCTGCCGCATCGTCGCTGGGTGGGACCCCTTTCGTTACGTCACTGTGACGGCTTCATGGTTGACGATGATTCAGCACTATTGCCAAATCGTTGATTTGATGAAACTATCTTGGCTAACGCTTAGGTCTGGATTTTCATTATATTATTCAATCTCTAATTGGACCCGAGCAACATTTACTTCCCGGATTTAGCAATTTGTACCTAGCGTTGTTGCTTGTGCTGCGATGTTTCGTATAAGTTGACGATCGTGAGCGGACTTAGCGTTTCTGGTCTAGACTCACACATGCGTAATATATTACTGGCGGCGATGGTTTGTTCTTCGACTAAATTATGGTTTTACGGTATCCCATAATCAGCTTCTGCCAGCATTCCTCTCGAGATAGATGTCACTTCGCTGAGAAACAGTATGAGCGTTAGAAGACACCGCTCTTGATAACCAACTACTCTGCGTGTAGTTGTTTCAATTAATGCTATTTAATAAGGGAAATATGGGCCTTAGTAGGCCAGCCGACAACCTATCCAGATAGTCCCATAGTCTTGGCGAAATAGGGCATAGCTACGATCACTCGGCAACATCAACGAACCCCATCCAATCCCTTTCGAATTCTCCCTGGACCTCAGTGAAGCTTTGCAGTTGGGCGACATCGAGCTTCTTGCCGTCAAATGCAGCCAGGCTCTCGGCGGCCTTCACGATGTTCTTAATTTGGCGACCATTGAGTTCCTTCTTAGCTAGGACATCTAATTCCTTCTCACTTATGTCCACGCCCCCTGGGACACGGTTGCAGAAGTTGCGCCAGATAATCCGGCGTGAAGCTTCGTTCAGGTTCGTGTAGCGCAGGGGCACATGGATACGACTGGTGAAAGCGTCATCAAAGGTGGCCACACGGTTGGTCGTGAGGAAAAGAATACCACGGTAGTCTAGAAATTTGGGTCAGCACTTTCACTATAAAGGGGAGAAGAGATGAAGTCTCGTACACTCGAGGACTCTCAGGAACACAGTCACCATAGCATTCCGGTGCAGGTCGCGCAAGCTTCGTCGCTCAAGGAAAATATCCGCCTCGTCAATCAATAAGACGGCTCCCCATGTAGTTGCGATATCCATGATTTGTCCCAACTTAGCCTCTAAGTTATAACTGTCGACTCCTAAATCGCCCGCGGACACCATATACAGGGGTCGATGCACCGTCTCCGCCACACACTCAGCTGTCAACGTCTTTCCGACTCCAGGAGGACCGTGGAGCACCATGACGAGTCCTTTCCCCTTGCCCTCGACGATGTCGTCGACTCCAGGCCCATCCTGGCCACGACGCGAATGCATTGATACCATCGCTCGAACCGTATTTTTGATGGTGGGGTTTAGGACTAGTTGATCGAAGCAAGTTTCATCCCATTGTAGAGGAGAGAGATTGTCCACGAAGAACTCCAAGAACTTCTTGATGGAGAACGCGAACCCGCGCACCATTGAATTGGCGATGATCAGATCCTCTTCCGTGAGTTCGTCAAAGATTTCGGCGTCGCTAACGTCGGTGCCTTCGTTGTATTTCCGCAAAGTGCGCTGCCGCTTGGCCGCCTCAGTCCGAGGGAGATCATCGAGCTCGAAGTCGTCGTCCGGCTCAAAGCGCCGGTAGTTCTTGACGTCGACCACAACGCGGCCCCCGAGATTGAACCGGTCATATTTGCCACCATTCTTCTTCAGGGCCACGCCGTTATACTGCATGAAGTTCGTGCCGGTCATTTCCTGGAACCGACGACCTCTCTCCAACAGGCGCGCTCGGAGATCAGAAGCGCCGGAGTGGAAGTCGAGGGGAATAATATGGAGATCCTCGCAGCGCATGACACCAGAATACTTGGGAATGCGGAATACCTCGCGGCGCGTGCCAAACTTCTCGCCGTCGTAGTCGACGTACGATGCCCTGACGGCCAAGCAGGGGTCCTCGTCAACTTCGTACCAAAAGTCGCGGAGCTTAAAGGCTCGCGGCTGCCCTTGTACCTTGGTGTAGACAATACAGCCAGGCTTGAATACAGTCCAGAGGTGTTCGTAACTGATCGGTCTCTGCTCACTGCTATTGAAGCGCCGGGAAGCCTTGAACGCCTCCTCGTGGACCTTGTCGATCCAATCGAGGAGGAGTTTCAGGTGTCTACGTGATGCTTCATCGTTCTTGAATCGCTCCTTGCCCGCTTCTTCTAACTTCTCTCTGTAGAAGAACAGGCCACACGCAGGTAAGTCAAACTCAACATCCTGCTGGGCATCAACGGGATCATAAGGAAACCCGGCAAAAACATCTTCGAGAAGTTGCTTTAGAGGTTGCGGGTTTATACGCAAACGTGTACACTTGAAATCTCCGTTTTGCCGGTAATGGCGTGTCTCGGTGAGGGCATAGAGCCTCCACCAGTCCGGATCGCTATTGTCATCCTTGGGCTTGCGTTTGCTGTACACCCTATGCCCATCTTCGTCGTATTTTCTATCTAGCAGTCCGAGTTCGCATGTCATCTCCTTGGGCTTTTCATCCTCTGTATGTGTCTTTTGCTTTGTTACATCATGTTCTTGGTTCGTGACCTCGGGTGTCTGGTTTGAGTTCGGCTAGAGATGCATTAATATGGCTATAGTCAAGGATTCCCCACGTCTTGATGATCCTATACGTTCAAGATATAGAAGTCTCACTTACTGTGTCTGAAGACATGGTGCAACTTGGATTGTCCTTAGTGATTCTGAGGGGCGGCCTTTTTATTGTGAGTAGATGCAGTTCCAGTCGCTGTTCAGCCGCTCGGCAAGGGAGACGGGGAAATACTCTACAACTATATAGCTGTAAAGTCCTAGATTGGAGTGTCTCCCCATTCTTGGAAGTCATGCGTCAGTGCATGACTGGTACAAGTGTCTATAGAATGATTGGCCCGACCAGGTTTAATATACGGAAGAAGATACGGAGTCCCATAGCTAGGAACATATCAGGCGCAGCATCCCTGTCGCGATTGGCTACCCCCCTACTAGGCAGACAGGGTAATATCCACCCTCTTCTGCAGGCTGCGAAGGATTCTATACGCCTCTATCAATCGATACGTGAGGCCTCAAGTTAGGCTTTCGCTGGGTCAAAAGGGCTATTGGCCTAGGAGCGTTGCTTATATTGGGAAGGTTGGCTCAGAAGTCGTTTCCTAGAGAAACGGCGGGAATATCAATCTGATATCAATGATCAATGGGGAGGCCAGCTACCTAAAGAGTTATGGTTTTTGCTTCAGTCAATCCTGACTGAAGTCGATGGTCGCTTCGACCATGCCTACGATGTCCGTACGGGGGKGGTGATGCGATCGACCTCCTAGTGGGGTGTCGTAGCATAAATATAGTGACTCACTTGGTAAACCCAGCCAAGCAGTCATGATTCACGCTAGGAAAAGTCCTTTGGAGTTATCAAAGGGATGAAGTATGATCAATCAAACTTATAGAAGCTTCGGACAGCTATATTAATTCTGTAGAATATGGACATTTGATACCTTCAGCAATGGCTCGGCACGACAGTGTATAATTTTTTACCAACGGGTAAAATATCTTGTTATTGTTATTATCGTGCTAGTTGTCGCCATAGCTTTCGAAGATACGCAATTCATTCGCGAGCTAGCCAGAAACCTTCGTGGTGCGCCGGGGGCACCACCAAACAAAGAGAAGCTATTGTCGGCCTCCTCACAGAAAAGGGCTGTAAAGAGGTGATCGTGTTTCCCGTGCAGAGGACTCATTCGCCATAGATACGATATAAGTGGCGAAATATAATAAATTCACAGATTAACTATTATAGTAGAATTGGTATACATACCTCATTGGGTAGCGGCTAGCTTGCCTGCGTAATGGCTGACTCCGGCCTCACCATGTATAGAAAAATTACGCCGTTTCTTCCTGTCGTGATGAGGATCTTCCCATGATTACCCATGAGGAGAACTACATATATAAACATCGATCCTTTGCTAGATTCCTAAGTCCTAGCTGTCCCAGATCAAACCTCGTACTTGAAACCAGAGATCTTCTTCATGTCACGTGATCACCCTTGGGTCCTCTAGTCAATGAGGAGAGCACCAAATATGCACTCTCTACCCATTTAGACTTGATAACTTCATAAATATTACTTCTATACCAGTGTTCAGTTTAGTTCTACGATTAATATTCAATCCTGATTATAGAGAGCATACTCTGATACCTCTCTAGCGACCTCCTTATCGAATCAGGCCTCTTAAAACTTGGTGTTACCCTAAAATAAAGTCCCTTAGCCAAGATTCATCATATTCACAAATAAATGCCAAGGGAATTTATAGTCACACCATCTCCTATTATCGTGATGTGGCCCAGAAGAACCCACTCCCACTGAGAGTTTGCACTTGTGAGTGTAGAAATTTTAACAAACGGCCCCTATATTTAACGCCAAGTTCGTCTCTTTTGAATTCTCAATTTCTTTCCCCATCTTCCTGGTATATCCCCTCTTGACATATACCTAGTCCATTCGTTCTTGACTGCTGCGTCGACGTATTCTTGTCGGCGGCCAATCCACAAGTTCAACTTGGACGATGAGCGCTTGAGCCTATCTTGGCGTAGAAACACTTATTTATTACCATACCTTGCATATCCTTCATCGCTAGACCCGGAGAATGAATTACGCACGCGCCATACGCGGGAACACCGCTGATGTCTACACCGAGGAATCGCATAGTAAGTGAGGGACATCTCTTATCTCGAAAGAAAAAAAACATGAAATATCGATTGAAACTCTAGTTATCTGGCAAGTGATCTTTCATATTTAGGTAGCTAACTATTCTTAATAGTCACGACCCAGGCGGTGGTCCGAGATCCAGTGCATTTGCAAGATGATCAACATGACGAGCCGCAATCTTCCCAGTTGCTTTGGAGACGAAGGCCCTCAGGGATTTCCGCCGACCATTACAAGGTAAAGGCACCGGAAGGCTCAACAGACCTGAGCATTAACCCGAGATATCATGGAAATCCCGCCCTAGAACGAAACAGGAGCGCAGATATCCCAGACGAGAAGAATTGCAGGCTCTGGATTACCGGGCTGCCGCCGCACTGCACCGTAACCGACCTCTTGGGGGCTATTAGAGACGTAGGACCAGTCTATGCTTCATATATTGTTACACCCCAATATAAACATAATAAATATGGGAAAAACATAAAGACTTCAGCAGCCTCCCTGACATTCTTCGATGAATCTGCAGCGAACCGGTTACTTCAGAAGCACTCTGTTCACCGATTTACCGTCGGAGGTTACATCACCACTGTCAGCCGACACCGCATTCGCACTGAAGCCGTACCGGTTGGCCGCAAGTCCCGGGTTTTAGTCATTAGGGGCAACCCTGAAGTTGTGAGGCCGGAGAAGCTTGCCCAGCTCTGCTCGGGCGTGTGGAATATCCGGTACGATACGGACTTCATGAATTATAGACCGGGAAAGGAGTCGAGCGAAATCGTTTGGGCGTTTGGCAGCTATCGGGCACAGGCACAGGCAGTTTATTGGGCCCTTGACAAGCCGTGGGATGGACTATCGAAAGAACATGCAGAGACTGTCACCGTCAACTTCGCCCCTGACCCATGCGGCTAGGTTGATTTTGTGTAGAGAGGTTGGCTGCCAAAATGACATTAGGAGACAATTTAACGCTACGGTTCGTCGGTAGAGGTACTCGTCATAACTGAATATGGTAGAGGAATATTAATCATGTATTTTCCTTATGAACAATCCTTAGCGTAGCTTATGCCCTATTACGGATCTTCTCCACAAACTTGTTCCCTTATACTTTCATGGATATCCTATCTTTCAATACTCATCCAAAGATTAGGTGTCAGGTAGTTATATTCGTTAAATGTGCATCCTTACATTCCTGTTCTTGGAGCGCTCGATCATACCATAATAACGAAACCCTAACCCTAACCCTGGCTTCATAATGCGAACAGATTGTATTTGAGAACCCGGCATACTCGCTATATTCTTAAAACTAGTGATTATACCATCAGTGAGTCCAGTATTTATATCGGCGATGAAGCTCACCTTGTTGTAAGATGTGGCTAACTTTCACAGCTGATTGAGCACAATCCAGGGTTAGGGTACGGGGGTTAGGGTTAGGGTTATATACACTTGAAAAGATTGTAATGAATATGCTCAAGATTAGGATAGGACGTAGCTACATTTTCAGGGCCTTATAGGCCCCAGGTTCACTACAGATTCACCAGCGGTCAATGCCTCATATCTGATACTACGTATTTATGACGAACGAGGGTCATCTGTCTGCCAAATTGATCGAAGCTTACCCATCAATCGTGCATGGAGTGACGGCGTGATGCTTCGCGGTCAACGTTACTAATCCTGAAAATAGTAGAATACACCAAATGCTGGCAATGCCTCCCTTATATGTCACTAAGCGCACATCGCCCCTTAATTACGAAGGCCCTAGTAGAGCCCCAGTTCAGCCTCTTAGATAACGACGAGAATTTGCCAATTGAGCGAGGTAACGGCAGATTCTACTAAAGAGCATCAAGCTACCAAGTCAAATAGACATAGGACAATCTCGCAAAGCGAAAGAAATATATTGAAAAATAGAGGTAAATGTATCAAAATAGCGGAAGGTGCCTCGGCCTTCTTCCCATTGTTAAAGTAATATAGCATAACACATACCATCCGATACTTCATGGTGCTAACAGGGGAAAATGTCTAAAAATACATCTTGTGAAGATTATCCCCGTCTATCTGCCTATCCATACCTGGGACCTCTTTTACCACGTCGAAATACATATTGTAAAAACGTGGGAAAATCTAGAATGGAAATTAGAAGTCGACTCCCTCCGGGAGTTTACTCTCGCAGTCCACCGGATCATTCGTCCCAAACAACGTATTATAAATCATGCGCCATACAACCTTATCGTATGCAAGACCTACGTGCCCAACCTGACGATCAGGGCAAGTATCTTGAACGATTATATTGTTTACCCCATTCTCATCGATCCTGCTGACGTCTGGTGCCACCAGCTTGTCGGTCTTGGACGAAATGATCGTCACCTTGTTCCCGGGCTGCACGATCTTGCCGGCGGACTCCTTGAACTTGTTGGCAACTGCGCCGCCCGTCATCATGTCGTCGCAAGCAGGGCATCCCAGCGTATCCTGAACCACCTTGCCAATATTCCTGGTCACGTCCCCGCCGAGGTACAAGAAATCCGTAAAGCCGAGATATTGAGCGCCGTGGATAGCGGGGGCCACCGCAATAATATGATCCACAATGTCCGAGATACCAGGCTGCGTCAGTGGCACGTAGAGGGCCTGGACGCCACCCTCGGAATGGCCAATGATGTCGACCTTTGCCGCGCCTGTCTCGCTTTGCACATGTCGAATCCAATCGGCGATATCCTTCGCCGACTCGTCCATTGACTGCAATCCTCCAACCCAAGGAACAATTGGCCAGAAGCCGTAGGTTTGTGAGAATGTGCAATATTTTGCGTCCGTGAGGTTCCATTGGAGTTGGTTGAGGTCGGCATTGCGAGTTGCGCCAAGTCCGTGGAGGAGGATAATTGGGTTCGTTCCATTGCAGCTGCTGTAATCATTCGCCGGCGCACCATACATGCCGTTGGCCACCAGAATGTCTGGCATCGTGATATTTTGATCAATAGGCAAGCCATCTCCCGGGGGAGAACATGTATAGGCGCTAGAACCAAGGGCCCCAAGGGTCTGTGCTAGGAAGAATATTTCGAGTCTCATGGTAAATGGTGTCGTGAATAGCTGGAGGGAAAGCAGGCGATTTGCAAGCTGATCGAACACATCTCAGCTCGGAGGGTGTGAGTTCTCCTTATACTTGTCGTCTGCAGACGTCCCGAATACGTCCATTGTTAGGCCTGTAAATCGCAAATCATTATAGCAATTTCCTTATCCCTGTAATGCCATGCGTTCTTCACTTCCCAAATTGTCAAGGAGCATCGATATTAACCCTTGCTTTCGTCCATCGTGCCGCATCCTTTTCTGGGTACATGTGCCGGCTGCGCCACTCTACCCACCGTTTCGGCTCGACCCGGGCTCGGTGTACGTTTAACATCCAATCGGCGACGGGATGGGATGCGCTGTCTCGACTCGACGTGCGTGCGATTTACGCGATTTGCCATGTTCCTCGTTATGTACTCTCTGATTTCCGCGCGGCACACCAGCCGCAGCCTTCCCCTGATTTCGTCCACCACAAAGCGTTAGGGCTCAAGTTCTAGAATTCGCCGAGGGATCGGATCTATTCGTACATCGAACTTGATATCCGATATTCATTTACATCACCATGCGTTATCCAACTGCATTGAAAGAAGTGTTTCATGAATATAGTCGAAATAGAGTTAGTCCTCGGTGCTTCACCGAAATCGTACGAGGCTTCAATTAAAGAGGCTATTTTAATGAAACGACAATATGTGGATTATCCTGACAAGTAGGGATGAATACATTCCAGCCAACCGATTGAACACGACCTGGGGGATATACAATCTGTACCTGCAAACCAACAACGGCGCCACATTCGACATAACAGCGTGATATAATAAATTAATATGAAGTGTTTGCCTGTCACTGAAGTTTCAAGTTGCGGGTAGCTCTTGGCACCTCCTTTCCGAATTTATCTTCAGAACATGACCAACGAGCAACAAGTAATAGTGATATCAAATATCCAGTTAAACCAAAGAAATCGTAGGCCATTTAACCTAGGAGACTAGAATTATATTTAACCGGTACCTCATTTCCCCGCGGGCTCTGCTGGAATAGAAAAATATGATGGTTCTATGTGCCCTCGAAACTATGAAGATGGTACATTAAGGCACCATGGAGCATTTTTCAGTCCGAATGGGACTATAGGAGGTGCGGCTGCAATGCTAGCTCAAAACCCTTAGTTCCATGGGCTCTGGGTCGAATCTGTCATCCTCTGTAAGGCTAAGGGAATCATCATCCGACTCGTCATAGATGCTTTCTTCTATCCTGTTAAAAGACAGACCACCGCCCACAGCGAAAATAATTCCTCGTGGAATGCTCATAGACCGTTGTAGACTTTGGATGGTTGGTAAAAGACCAAATTTCAATCTCGATTACCTTAGTAGCATTTTTAGAGGCGGTCCAATACTTTCATCTAGCACTCATACATCCTTTCTTTGATATAGTTCATCGAATAACGCATTAAATTGCCTCATACCCCCTTCCTGAAGACCATAAAGGGCTTTTAAGAAAGGGGCGGGGACTAGAACCCCTGACAATCCGATCGATACAAGTATGGTCCTGATGGCATCACAGCTTCTCCACGACGCTATATTCAATTTTAACATTGTAGAATAGGAGGAATGAAGCAATTTATGTCCATGGAGGTTAGAAACCCATCAATCGGCTTGGTCAAGATATAAAATGGGGCTTCGTGACCGTGATCCCCTGACCGTCCGACCGTCCGAACCGATGCTCCGACTTCATGCAGACGGTCTCACGATGCAAAAGATGCGGAGAATCGGGTAGCACTGCGGACCATGGCGTTGGTATCATCCGGGGTCGTGTCATTTATTTAGTTTATTTTCCCTTCTTGCTCTTCCGTAGATTTTTATTAATAAATGCTAATGGTACTGAAGCATTCAGTCCCCTAGACGTGTCGCGACACATCTACCCGCAACATTGCATCCTGTCTATATTATTCCTTTTGTTCAATTCGGTCCCTAATTATCTAATCAACGCCTCAAGCCTATGTGGGCATAGTACTTCCTAATCACTTCAAACAGAATTTTCATTTTGTCTTCCCTTTTCTTTCCTCTCTTAAAAGGGGCCGACGGCAGTTCACCATGTCCGAACAAGGAGCTCTCTACTCTGACCAGGAGACAGTTGTGCCTGGTCGTTCGAAGGATAGCAGGGACCAAAGTAGCAAAGAGAAAGACCCCGAGCAAGGAGAGAAAGGAGAACAGATGGCGGAGGCCGTCACAAAAGATCCTAATATTGTTGACTGGGACAGCCCCGACGACCCAGCGAACCCACTCAACTGGTCAGGTCTCAAGAAAGCTCTGCACGTCGCATATGTCTCTCTATTCGTCCTCTATGCGTAAGAACTCTCTCCTTTCCTGCCCCCCCTTTTTGCTCTTTCTTGGCTGAGTTCCGCGATGATAATTATAATAACTCCTTTACCTTAGAAACCTAGCCTCAACCATGTTTGCCCCAGGGGCAGCACAGCTAGTCCAGGAGTTCCACGTCACTAGCTCGGTCGTCGCCACCTTCACGGTCAGCATCTACGTCCTGGGCTTCATGGTAGGGCCAATGTTCCTCGCGCCGCTCTCCGAACTATACGGCCGCCTCGTCATCTACCACGTCTGCAACTTCATCTACCTTTGCTTTACGCTAGGATGCGCACTCAGCAAGAACACCGCCATGTTCCTCGTCTTCCGCTTCCTTGCCGGCTGCGCATCAGCAGGACCCTTGACGATAGGGGGTGGCACCATAGCCGACGTGACTCCGCAGGAGAAGCGTGGTAAGGCAATGGCCATGTTTGTCGTTGGACCGCTGCTAGGACCCGTACGTACAGTAATCTCATAGAACTGATCGGAGGCCGTTGCTAATTAACTGCTGTAGTCAATCGGACCCATCGTCGGTGGATTCGTATCCCAGAACATTGGTTGGCGCTGGACTTTCTGGATCATCCTCATTCTTGTGAGTTCCGCACCCCCACGGTACATATACCAACAGTCACTAACCATCATACGTAGTCTGGCAGCCTCGCTCTCGTCGCCCTCCTGTTCCTCCGGGAGACCAACGCCAGGATCCTACTACAGCGGAAGACCGAGCGTCTACGCAAGGAGACTGGAAACACGAAACTCGTCTCCAAACTGGACACGAAATTATCTCCTCGCGCACTACTCAGCCGCTCCATTGTGCGCCCAGCAAAGATGGTCCTCTTCTCGCCCATCACCTTCCTATTGTCCATCTACGGAGGCGTGCTCTTTGGGCTAGTCTTCCTTCTCTTCACGACGTTTCCAAGCGTGTTCGAAGAGCAATATCAGTTCAGCCCGGGTTCCGTCGGCCTTGCGTACCTGGGCCTCGGCATCGGGATGATCTTCGGCCTCGTGTTCTTCATCATCTTGAGCGACAAGTTACTCGGCCAGCCGGCGGGAGGCCAGGTTGCAAAACCCGAGAAGCGACTTATTCTGATGAAGTGGTTTGCGCCCATCACCCCCATCGGCTGTTTTATATATGGCTGGAGCGCATACTATAAAACGCATTGGATTGTGCCGGAGATCGGGACGTTCATCGTGGGGCTTGGAGGGCTCTTCGTCATGCTCCCGACGCAGAGTTACCTGGTGGATGCTTTCGGTCCCGAAGCTGCGGCGTCGGCTTTAGCGGCGAACGTTATCATCCGGAGTCCCTTTGGAGCTTTCCTGACCTTCGCTGCCCCGCCACTTTATTCGAATCTGGGGCTGGGCTGGGGCAACAGCGTGCTAGGTTTCATCTGCCTAGCTTTCACGCCTGTGCCGTGGCTGTTCTATCACTATGGCGAGTACTTAAGGACTCGCTTCGCCGTCAAGCTGTGATGTATTAGTTGAACAAGTGTTTAGGGGGCAATGGTACGCGCTAGAATATTACTATATACGGTTATTATCTAATCTACATCAAGGGGATAAAGGAGCAAGGCGGCGCCGAAGAAGGATCCGACACTTTGCCTGTAGGGTCTGGTAGCATATTTTCCGTAATTCCATCTGTAAGATTAGCAAGTGTTTTAGGATCTGATAATCTGGGTCGCTTAGAATTGGAATGTGAAATTCCCAACTCTCTGAGGATCCTCGAGCTCTTGATTTCAACGGAATTTGTGTGTCCCCCGAACCGCCTTATTCCAGGGGGCACCTCCATATTCTCTCCCGCGAAAGGGATTCTTGCCATATCTCTGGGGGGATGCGGCCTGATCGCCTCCCCAGAGGAAGATGGCTTCGTTGCCTCACTTGGGGCCGGCAGCCTTGTTGCGATCCTGGAAAGGCGTTTGGCTTCGGCTATGCCCTTCCTTACATCTCGATCAGTGACCAAGATAGTCTTCGGGCATGTCTCTCTACGACATCCGAACTCAGAAGAACGCAGCGCTGGAGGCGAGTCCGAATCTTCGTCACCCGAGCTAAGCAAGCTAATCACTTGTGACTGATTATTGTGTTCTGCCCTCTGTCGTTTCTTCGGGTTTTTCGTCGTGTGATTATTATCGGGGCAGTCCGAAGAGCGTGATCTCTGTGAGGGAACTTGAACCCTTCTCTCCGGCTGTGGTTCGGGAGCCCGCACATCGCCGGAGAATGTCAACCACGGGGCCCTGTAGTTACGAGGGCCTGCAATTGGAAGATATTAGAGAGCTGTCTTTAGTTGAAACTAATTCTTAGCACTTACCAGGAGCGTCGAAGTAGAATCCACTCTTCGACATATCGGGGAAGTGGAGATGGCCCAATTCAAGCAATAAGTGGGCGAATTTGGAATTTAGAGAGACATGACGCGCCGGCGCGTCGTTTATGGGCGGGTCCGTCTATTACCCTTTAATTGGATAACACGTCGCTACCATGCATTTAATGAGTATTATGTATTTAAAGCAAATAATAATTGGGGTACCTCCGGTGTAACTTCAAGTAGAAGTCAACATCAATATCAACTTTAATCGGACTCGTTGCCAATAGCCTATCTCTGTTTCCTAATGCCATCTTCTATATTGCTTTCCGCGCAGTTATCTTGAGTCAAATCAATTTGTGTCGAATTACTTCTTCCAGAGAACCATGCGAGATCCCATGTTCCTTGCAACCCACTACGTAATTTTGTATGCACTCCAACGTTGGCCTCGCCATAATATGCCTGCTCAAATGCGGAACAAGATATGAAAACACCAGGTCACAACTTGCGAAGTCCTATAATTCCCAGAAATAATAACCAGGCGGAAACGTGATGTATATACCTAGGTAAATCTCGGAAATGGGTCAAAAGGCGTGTTCTATAGGTCAGAATCATGCGATCCCCTCTCCTCGTATAGTTTACGCCTATTAGCAAATCCCGGATGCCGAACTCAGAGCCCGACGCCATCGGTTATTAGAACGCATCATCCTATTAAGGTGAGGAGAAAGGGGGCTCTTGTACGGGCGATTGAAGTCGAGAATACACTGAACCAAATCATTCAGCAATAAATTAATCATGGGCGAACTAACACGAATAGCCGCTTGCCACGCCTCGCCTGTATTCCTGTCGGCCAAGGGGACCACAGCGAAGGCTATATCGCTGATTCAAGAAGCCGCAAAGAACAAGGCAAACCTCGTAGTCTTCCCCGAGTCCTACATCCCTGCGTTCCCCATCTGGAGCGCCCTGCGGGCCCCAACCGAGAACCATGATCTCTTCAAGAAGATGGCGGTAGAGTCCATCTACGTCGACGGCGACGAAGTGAACGCCATCCGCGCGACAGCCAAGCAGTTCGGCGTCCTCGTGAGCCTCGGGTTCTCCGAGAAGGTGCGGTACAGCAACGCCACGCTGTTCAACTCGAACGTCCTCATCGGGACGGATGGCGAGATCCTGGTCCACCATCGGAAGCTCATGCCGACGTTCTACGAGAAGCTTACCTGGGCTCCGGGTGATGGGCATGGCCTCCAAGTAGCCGATACCGCGTTCGGCAAGATTGGGGTCCTCATCTGCGGGGAGAACACTAATCCCCTAGCCTTGTACACGATGACGGCTCAGGGTGAGCAGATACATATCAGTTCCTGGCCTGCTATTTGGCCTACACGATTACCGGAAGGTGTTCTACCTGCGACAAGTGACGGAGTTGTTAGCATCAATGGTAATGGAAATGGGAGCGACGGCAAGGCCTCGGTTTCGAGTGTTGCCCGTGGGTCGAACTTCGACAATGTGGCTGCTAATAGGACGCGGGCTGCTGCGCATTGTTTCGAGGCCAAGTGTTTTGGTGTACTTAGCGCAGGCGTCCTCGGTGACGATGCTATCGAGGCGATTACGGCTGGCTCAAACATGCCCGAAATCGTGTCCAAGGCACTACATAAATCACCAAGAGGCGCGACCATGTTTCTCGATACGACGGGCACGTTACTGCCGGGGTTCACTATCGATCCCGAGACTTCGGTTCAGGAACAGAAAGATTTACTTCAGGAGAAAGAGGGTATCTTGTACGTCGACGTCAATTTAGAGGATTGCATCGAGGGGAAGCAGTATCATGATCTGGCCGGCGGGTATCAGAGGTTGGACGTGTTCGAGCTAAAAGTTAATCGCAAGCGGAGAGAGCCAGCTTCATTTGAATAGAGGAATGAAGCTACGAATATATAGTAATTCATCGCATTAACTACCTAAGGTACCTAATCAGGTACCACTGTGACTACTCCCGAATCCTCCCAAAGCTGACCGACCACTCTGACGGCGAACATGGCATAAGTGGGAATGCTGAAGTCGATCTGATCACCTTCGCGCAAACACACAAGTCTCGTCCACCTCCTATGAGCTCACGATGCTTACAGAGGGTTCCGAAAATTGGGTACCCCGCGACGAGTCTCGAGCAGCTCCCAGGTTATGTCTTGCTGGATAATCCACTGGTCCACAGCATCAATGATCAGCTTATCCTCAGCCGAAACATCATCTCCAACTTCCGTGTTCAGGACAAGACTTTGGTGACATACCCCGACGTCCTCGACGTCAGGTCCCTCGAGCTGGTGTCTAGCTACGAATATCTCTCGGGCGTCGATGTATTCACGCATGAGGTACTCAACGGTGATGGCGCTAAGCACATCAAGCCGTCCGGGGTTCCGCAAGCCGAGGAAGAAGCGGAGTGAGTTGTTCTTGAAGAATCCTCCACCCTCAAGTCCCTCGCTTACGATCTTCTCGGCGAGATCATGGAAGAATTGTGCATAATCGTCCTCTGCTTCGGAATCCGATGACGCTGCTTCCATTGCGCGTAGAGCGGAGACGTAATCGATCATTTTCGAGGGATGTTCACGAAAAATCTCCAGAAGAAGAGCTCTCATGCGCTCTTCCTGGCGGGGAGATGGCTCTCGCAGACCCAGAGCTTGAATGATGTTCTCTTCGACTTCTTGGGGCAGTGAGGCCTGGCTGAAGTCAAAACCTGACACGCGAAGCTGAACTCTGACAGCATTGTTGTCCAGCTCGTCATTGATCGTCAGGTTGGCAGATTGTTGAATGAGGGAATCGTCCATTGCGAATGGTTGGGAGGTCGACTATAGCCTACAATCAATACGGTACCAAGAGTCAGCCGGAAAGAAACCATAATGTATTCAAAATCATGTGCCCATGATTCGGCAACATTAGTAAAAGCAATCAATTGTACTCACAGTCGAACTTCGGGTAGGCCAGAGGTAGATGTTCTTAAGTCTCAAAGGTGATGACTGACGATCACAGCCCTGTGAAAGAGAGAGGGAAGGGAGCACGCAGTCCTCGCTCTGTGTGTTTTGAGGAAAGACGAAGTGGAGGCGGCGGTGTGCTTTGTGAAAAGAAGTGGAAAAAAAAAGGTAGCACCTCCAGCAGTGGGAGGAATGGTTTTTGTGTGTTTCCACTTACGGGGCGGGCGACTGAAGTGCTCTCTTACACTCATATACGGGATTATACCAGTTTTCATGTACAGGGCGATTATGTCATGCCATAGACAGAAAGACGACAACGCTCTTTTCTTACAGCTGCATACTACGCAGGGACCTTGTTGTTGTCTGTCGACTTTACAACAGGAGATCACCTATGGCCATCGGTGTTTGGCACGATACAGGGAACTGCGACTATAGTTGACTATAAAGAATTTCGTGAGCAGTCGAGCGGGCAGTCAAGAGCCCACACCTATATGTGAGGCTATGTATAAATAAATCCGGTATGAAACAACGAAGAAAACAGTCAAACCTTCTCCTGGGGCAAGCTGCCGAATGAGCTGCCAGGGGATTGCTTTCAGATACAGTACAGGAGCACTTTTGGCAGTATAATCCGAGTTTCTGCATCGCTCATCTACAACTAGTCGTATAACTCAGAATGAAACTCAACATCCAATCCAACAGCGCAACTATGTAGCTTCTAATACCAATCGCCCAGATATCCTTAACATAGACGGCCTTTAAATTGATTGAGAATCGTCAGGGTTCGTTGAGACGGTCTAAATAGGGGCTCTACTGATGTTATTTGGGTAGTTTATTAAATTCAATTTTGTAATGACTTACTAGAGTCAGAATATCATTCTCGAGATACCTCTATATATTGATATTGAAGCTTCCATTAAGTTAAATATATTTTGTTTGGCATTTCTAATCTGTATTACAGAGGCGCATAGAATGTTTATATATAGTATAAGCACCATATATATTCAGTGTACCCTAGAGCACGATTAAGAAAGGTCTGAAGGGGAAATAACCTGAATATGGCTTKATCATGTTAGTCAGAATTTACCCGTATACCTATAGTACAGTCCAAATTACAGAAACTCTAACTGGGAGGCGTAAGACGTAGACATACGTGTCTATTAAGTAAAATGTCAAAAGTCATTGCTCATCGTCTTCTCATTGCTTTTCTTGATTCTACTGTACATGCATGAGACCACATAGCTTTATCCTGCCTGGGTGCAATGTAAGTCACATCATAGAACGTCGATAGAGTGGGAGGTATTCTCTCTAATTCTAGCGCTCATTTCTATTGATGAACAGAGTCATGAAGCTGTTTTAGCCGCTTCCTTCTCTGCGGCCTTCGCAGCCTTCTTCGCGGCTATCTGTTTCTCTTTCTCTAACTTCTTTAGTTGGTTCTTCGTCAGCTTGGTCTCACCACCTTCGCCTTCCGGCTTGGGCGCTGTATTGTCCACCACAGGGATAGTTCTCTGCGCCTTGGGGTTTCCTCCCCACTTCAGGGGTCGCACCGACATGAAGTGCTTGACCGTCTCTTCTGTTGCCTTTGCTCTCCGCTCCTGGAAAGCAGCAACGTAGTCCTGGAGGTGCTTGATACAAATTGCTTTAAGCTACAATTAATGTCAGTATCTAGTCATTATGCCGATAGATGTATACGTACTTCTCCAGTCAGTAGCTTGCCTTCTCTGTAGTCTTGACCGATCTTTGCTAGTTCCTGCATATAATCCTAAGTATCTCATCACATAGTAGGCGGAAGTAACAGCATACCTCGTCATCTTCTAGGAAGAATTGTAGATACTGATACGAAACATCGATATCAGGGTTTCCACCCTTCTCTCTTTGCTCTTCTGCACTAACTTGGCCGCCGGAAAAGGCGTATTTGTTGATCTTATCCTTGATCTGTTTGGGGGTATCTTTCATGAAGATGGCCGAAGAATCAATACTGGCAGACATCTTGGAGCCAGGGCCTTGCAGAGCATCTAAGAAACGAGAATGAATCAAGGAAGGCTTGGCGTATTTCAACTTAGCGGCACAATCTCTGGTCAAACGGAAGTAAGGATCTTGGTCGATAGCGCAGGGAATCAGGCACGGAATGCTAGCTGTTCGCTTTTCATCCTCGCCAAAGATATGCGGGAAGGTAGTTGCGAACGCAGTAGCACCCTGTATACTGGTGAAGTGAATCTTGCCGATGTTCGAGCTGCACTACTATTAGCTGATGGCTGTCACGTGCCCAAGACGAGAGGATAGAAATTCACCTTTCATCGAAACCGAACGTAGCCTTCGCTGTGTTGTAAGTCACGAGCTTTGCGAATCGTGTGACGTTTCGGTAGAATGCTCCGCCCATGAACTCGTAATCGGAGAAAATGAATGTCTTCTCAGGGTCAAAGCCTATGGCTATGATATCCTGGCAGTTAGTTCGCGCATAGCCTATAACTTCTTCGACAGTTCTCTTCTCTGAGAAGAGGAACTTCTCGTCTGTTCAAGTGGTACTATCAGCCAGTGCTCCATAATACAGGGATTCTCAAAACACGAACCATCTGTAAGCATGATGACTAGAGGGACGTCGAAAACATCCTGTAACCACCTAAAACCCATCTTAGTCTCCTACTCGCAAATCATGAGCGGCGCTCGAGCTGAGGGCATATACTGACTTGCAAAAGTCGAAGATCTGAGTATGCCCAATGTGCATGCTGTCGCTACTGGGGCCACGGCCAGTGTATAAGAAGAAAGGTTCGCCCTAGAGATTACTTCTTAGACATAGCCAACAGATATTATTCCCTGCAAGTGCCATACTTTCTCGTACCGATCTAATATTAAACCAAGATCTCGCTCGCTGAAGACGATCTGCCGTCGCAAGAATCGGTGGGGTTTGTGGCCAGTAACTCGTTCGAATCTCTCCAGCATCTCCTTGTCGATCAACTTGGTGCCGAACTCCTCCACCAGCTTCTTGTAGTCAATCGCCTTGACCTTGCCATCTTCGCCCACCTCACCAGACACGTTCCAGGGGTCGACGGACTGCTTTGTCGGCGCGGGAGCTGGGACATGAGGGTCCGCGACAGGCGGGACCTCCTTGGTTGGCGCCTCAAGCTCTGAGGCCATATTCGGTGGTCGAGAGGATCGATTTGACAATTACGAGTATAAAAGGGATTCTAAGTCGAATGTGACTCTTTCAATTGGAATTCATAGAGAGACCCAATATGTCGGCGAGCTGATAAAGGACAGTTTAGGAAGATTACAGTACAGCGGCGCGGGTGAGTCAAATGGAGGGGCACTTTCCGTAGCTTTTTGGTTTGGAGGGGCAGGTACTTTGTACCTAGGTACCAACGCAGGGTTCCTGCCAAGACATTGAAGGTGAACAAAAAGGACAGTCTCGGTGAGCTCTGGATGTGGGGCACCTTTACCCTGAACACGGTACGTAAATCGGACCGGAAGATTAATCACCCACCTCAAGCTCCTGCAGCCTTAGGTGATTCAATGTTCCATTGATTTGATTTATTCCAGCGTCAATAGCCCATAACCTTGCGAACCTCGGCCGCTACAAATACGCATCGCAGAATTGACCGCGTGTCCCCGTCGCACCTTCATACTATACCGCCTTCCCCGAGCTGTTTCCGCCCACGAAAGCAAAATGACGTCGACAATTGGTATCCCGATCAAGCTTCTGAACGAGGCGCAAGGTCACATTGTCACGCTGGAGATCACCTCGGGCCAGACGTATCGCGGCAAGCTGCTAGAAGGTATCGTCGCGTTGTATATCTACTATATTCAGACTATTGGTACTGACAGTCGCGTCCAGCCGAGGATAATATGAACGTGCAGCTCAAGGATATTACGGTGACGGCACGCGACGGACGAGTGAGCCATCTCGACCAGGTCTACATTCGTGGAAGCCATGTGCGATTTTTCATCGTACCCGACATGTTAAAGTATGTATTATCATATTCCAATGCTCCCCCAGAATTATCACTAACATCACTGTCCCTAGGAACGCACCCATGTTCCGTAGTCGCAACGCTAGAGGTCGCGGTGTCGGTCTCGCAAGAGGACGAGCGACCGTTAGTAGGGCGAGAGCGAGTGGACGTGGAGGACGCTGAACAGATTCGGGTTGAGAAGACGGTGGTGATACTGCGAAGTTCCTCGGCGTTTTAAAAAGGGAAAAATTTGGGCACCGGCATACCGATCTATTCTCGAGGACTATTGAATGCCGATGGATAAAGATACACACATATTACGTTGCCGGAGAATGAAGATCAGAGAATAGAGAGTTCTCTGGGGGCTTGCTATATTCTGCTCTCATCCAGTAGGCAMCCTGACGCTTTGTCTATTTTCAAATCTCCTGCTGAACACTACACAGCCAATGCTATCGTACGGCCTCTGACTAGAGATACTAGCATGATAGTTGGGTTGACTAAGACAGATGAGAAACGATAATTAGGTAGCTAATGGCAGCACCTGACATTCGTAGATTGGAAATAATGAATTCATGGCGACATTGGTCTCGTTTTGCTCGGGCACATATACTACACATTTATTGACCTCAGTAAACCAGTTTCTAGTGTACCGCAATAATTTCTTGATATCCACTTTCTCACCCTCAAGACACGTCAATATTGCTTTCAGGGTACAATTGAACTAGAGTCATGATAGTCGCACAATAACATTTCCGAGAATACGTTACGAAAACTAGGAGAAATTCAAGTTGAGATACGTCCGAAGTCAAACTGCGAGCTTAATTACCTCGTCACCGTACAATGGCACGTTAAGTCACGCAAACCTCGTATTTACTTCACTTCATTTATTCATTGGCTGGCAGTATCTATCTAGCTACTGACTTCCAGTCGCCTACACGCAGCTACCAAAAGGTTCCCACATCTAGTATTCCGTAGCAGGGTGGCGGCGGCTGTTGTTACTATATAGCACTCAAGTTAATAATTCATCATTCCTTAGCCAATCTAGTAGTATAAGGGGGAACACTTACGGGTCGTATTGGTCGTACTCGCCGTACTGGGTGTTGTACAGGTGCTCGGCCTGCTCCTTGGCATGTCGCTTAGCCTTCTCGCGGTCTATGAAGTCGAGGCCCTTTGTCTCGACGAGCTTGTCGACCTCAGCACCCGCGATGCCGGCAAGGAGCTCCTTGGCGAAGGCGTGGTTCACTGGCTGGCCTGTAGAGATGTGTGTTAGCTACCTCTAGCTGTTATAAGGTAGGTAGGGAGAGTAGATTCATCATGAATAACGGCATACCTTCTTTGCGTTGGCGGTCTTCGAAGAGCTTCATGGCCTCGAAGGCGGCACCGCCGCCCACGAGCTCGTGGGACAGCTTCGACTCGTGCGGCTGTCCGTCGTAGATCTCGTCACGCTGGCTCTTGGCGTCGTCTAGTATAGTCAGTACCTCCTGTAGCACAAACTATATGACAGCCATAAACAATGTCTTTGTCCAACGTACCGAATCCGAACATTTTTGCTGATTTAAAGTAATGTGATGGTTTCTTGTGTAAATTGGTGTCTTTAGTTGTTGAAATCGTCAAGTTTGTCTAAGTAGCTAAGAACACTTGAAGGAAGGGCGGAGGGAAGGGAGCTTAAGTATTTCTGACTGGCTATACGGAAAGAGGGAACCTCCTCATCACATGAGAAGCTCCTCATTGTTCTCAACGCAGCTAGCGATGACATCGACAAGTGGACCTGAAGCGGCGTTGAAACCGGCCGGCTAGAGCGGCACCACTATTCGGGCCAGTTCTGGCCAATCTAGCTGAACMCCCCTAGCTAGACACGTAATATGCAGGACGCAGCAAATCAATTCCTTACAGCTTCGTGTCGGTTCGAGCCAATACGGGGGTATGCTGGTATAGCGCAAAGGTGGAGTTGTGATGATTGCTTGCTGTTCCCGCAACTTGATTTGCCCGTGTTACCTGCTTACTGCCAAGGATCATGAGACTTCGCTCATGTACATGTAGGTATAGCAGAGCTCCTAACCTACAACCCCTCTCGATAGTCACATGTAATTAGGGGTAGCTGGCATTAGATCCCCTCAGCTCTATACTGCATTCTGGCTAGGATAGTCTATATATGTAACTATCCTTCGAGCTTCGAAGATCCACGAATGTTTCATCTCTACACCGCATCTCAATAAGTACATTGTTGCATTGAGTCGAGCTGGATCGGAATTGAGCTCGCCAGGCCTTAGTAACACATGCTCACACCATCTGAAGCCATTGGGCGGCGGGGAAGCAACCTGAAACGGTCTAGTACGCTTCATGCTCTGGTCCTCACCCAACAAGGCCGTCATCTCGGAGGGAGCCCGCAAGGTTACCAGTGGTTGAACAAAGCATCCAACATCGAGAGCTGGGCTATGCTTTGATTCGACGTGGAAGAGCTTCGTCATCCAGCCGCCATTGACATCATGCCTCGTTTCGTTGTCAATGGATTTCCCCTTTCCCCGCTGAACTTGCAAGTCATTGAGCTGGAAAGCAAGTTTAGCGCCAAAAATCGCAAGATTCTAAACTTATCTACAGCCAGGACGTACGATGCAACTAGCAATTCTATAAGTGGTTCAGAGCCAAGGGTTCCAAGGAACGGCGCCAAGTCGATACCCGCGCTTGGCAAATGCTTGTCATTAACAGCTGGGTCATAAAATCCAGGGACCGAACGTGGGGAAGCTGAGTGGCTCCAGTGGCTCCAGTGGCCCAGCGTACCCAGTCTGAGATCATCAACCACAGACATGCAGAATGCAGAATGCAGAGACCAGGAGTAATACCTGAACATTCGGATCGCAGAATCGTATTTTTCTTTACCCTGTTAAACCAAGATGCGACAACGAATACTATCGCAACATAACACCGCATCCGAAAAGTGGTATCTCAAAAATACCTGCTGTCTATGCAGGATCCTACACGATCTATGCTGTGCTCCCTCCAAACTTGGCTTGGTACTCACTGTGCGCCTTTTTCTGTCTCTCCCAGTCCTTCTTCAGCTTCTTTAGCTGACTCTTAGGCACCTCGCTACCGTCCTTCATCTTCGTGGGAATTCCTTCAGCATCCCACTCGCCATACCGTTCATCGCCCTTGAACATATCCTCTGGTGCGAGTTTGGCCTTTGCCCACTTCTCTTCCTCGGCCTTTTCCCTGGCGCGACGCGCCTCTTCCTTCGCACGTGCCTTCTCTGCTTCTCTCGCCGCCTTTTCTTCTCTTGCCGCAATCAACTCGGCTGCGGGGACGAACTTAATTAATGATGGCTGGTCTGTTCGGTCATCCAAGTAGACTCCGAGATTGCTGAGATCGTAGTTTCGTACGCGATCGCTTAGATCCAGAATTGATTTCTTGGTTTCTGGCGACGTTGTGGGTGCTAGGCGTCGGAGCTCATCACGTAATCTTGCTACCGCTCGTAGGTATGGTAATGCAAGTTGTTCAGGATCTCTAGTCCCGGCGCTGGCTAGCGAATCGAACTCTGGATCTGGTGATTGAGAATAGAGATTCGTGATTATCTCAGAAGTGGGGAGCTCAAGTGCTTGAACTTCAGAGTAGAAAGTCTTGTATACTTCCTTATACGGTTGCACAGCCGTCGAGGGATCGAGATTGGCCGCCGCGGCAGCAGATACCCAGCCAATGCCTTCGTAAGGAGGTTTTGCATTGGCGTCGAGACCAAGAATGCCAACTATCTTCGTGATCCATCGCGCGATCGCTTCGACCGCCGGAAGATCTGCGTCGTCCTTGTGGGCGTTAATGTGGATATTAGCTTTTCTAATGACCTCCCCTATTGCTCGGAGAACTGCCGGGGTATCAAATGAGTTAATAAGCGCCTCCTCAACTTCTCTTTTGGCTTGCTCTAGATCGGCTCTTAAGTCCTCTTGGGGTTTGTCATCGCTAATAGAGAGTGCCTTCACATCGCCATTCACGCCCGCTGTCGTGCCATTCGCTTCAGCTAGAAGTGATTTCACGTTCGTGAAGAAGTTCTGCTAAGTGTCAGCCTATGTCGAAAAGAATTAAGAGATGGGTTTACGGCTTACATTGACAGTGATCTCCCAGTTATCGGCCTGTGTCCGCATATCCGGCGATATCTCAACACCGTCATTCCATCTGCCGAGTAAAAATACGATACGCATTGACCGCGCTGTGTAGGTGGATGCCAACGCATCTTTGATAGTCTGGAAATTCTTGAGCGATTTGGACATCTTGGATCCAGAGATTGATAGATGACCCATATGTAGGAAGTAATTGACCCAGGTATGCTCATGGCCGTGCTGGCAGAAGTAAGCCTCGCTTTGGGCCAGTTCATTATCGTGATGCGGGAATGCCAGATCGATACCGCCACTGTGAAGATCCATGCGCGAACCCAGAACATCAGATGCCATTACTGAGCATTCAATATGCCATCCCGGTCGTCCGTTTCCCCATTTGCTTGGCCAGTACGGTTCACCTGGCTTGGACTTTTTCCACAGCGCAAAGTCACCAGCGCCTCTCTTTCCACCTAGACTCTTGGATAGTGAACCTTCTCCCTCTTCTTGCAGCGCCTTGTCATTGCGGCTTTCCGGCCGGAGTCTCGCATATGTATTGCCCGCCTTTTCAAATGCAGCAATATCGAAGTAGACGGACCCTTCAGCTTCGTACGCAAAGCCTTTCTCGACGATTCTTTCGACGAACTTGGCGATTTGTGGTACATACTCGGTGACTCTCGTAACAACGTCGGGACGGAGCACATTCAGAGCATCCATGTCATTGGTGAACTCCCCTTCCATAAATCGAGTTAAATCGGTGAAGATCGATTGGTCGCTGGTGTCGATAGTCTCCTTATACAAGGAATCCAGGTATGGCAGTAAGATCTCGTCCGCGCCTTTGAAGACTTGGTTTCCGTTGATAGCAATGACAGCAGACGTCATGTTGCTTATGTGCATCTTCAACTTTGCCTCGGCGTCACCTGGCTTGCCCTCTCCTGTCAAAGTACCCCCTGCCAGAACACTTCCGTAGGCCGCGTCTCTTCGTGGGATATAGTTGTTCACATCCAGCTCACCCTCACCCTCAAGGAGCTTAGGAAGGTTGTTTTCAGCATATGCTCGGAATGCAGCCTTTCCCAACTCTAAGATCTCGGCATCGGTATAATTCTTTTGCTTCTCGAGGTCGAGCAATCGTTGTCTTCGGGCCTTTATTATAATCTAATAAAAACATTGTTAGTCATGGAATAGCCTGCTGTTTATAGCTATATCGTTCGCGCACCTTGTCGTCAACATCTGTAAAGTTCATGACAAACTTGACGTCGAAGCCGAAGTAGTGCAGTAGTATGCGACGGATAATATCGGTCGACACATAGTTGCGCGCATGGCCCAGATGGCTCTGGTCGTAGACAGTCGGTCCGCAAGCATACCAAGAGACCTTTCCCTTCTCAATTGGGACGAAGGGAACTGGTCCTCCCGGCTTCAGGGAGTTATGGACCTTGATCGAGTCCATGGCGGGGKGGGTCGCAAAGCGTCTGCGCAGTAGATATCGGGATGTACGAATGGTAGTGACACGTTTCCTAATTATGGTGAAGAAGAGGAAGTTCATCAAGGCTTTTTAAAGACTTGAAGGGAGGGAGAACTGAGGGGAAACGTGTCACATAAATAAATGAAGGTCAGCTTTCACGGGAGCTGCTTGACTCACAAAATGACAATGTCGCAATACGGGACAGTGCATAGAGGTATCTACCCAAGGCGGTGCAGTGGACTGCCAGATATTAGAGTGTCTTGTCTTGGGCACGTTACCCCTCCATACCTTATCGATTAGTCTTATCGTCCCAACTCTAGTCCTGTCGCGGAACTTTTTTTTTCTCTATAATGCAATGCAACATTAAACGTTCTTGGAGCTATAAACTCAATCGTCTAATTCGTCCTATTTCTATCTATTTTACATTGGAGCTATTTTGACCTCGACAGGAATCAGTATGTCAACTGTGTCGCCTTTTCTCGATCCTGGTCCTAGAACGAGACCGAATACCCTCGCCCTAGCTCACCTGTCGCGTGACAGCATTCAACCTGTCTATCTAAAAGAGGCCTCTGGAGCCATTGATGGATATGCTGAGGGAGCGGTGATAAATACGCGCTTTGGGTCATTCCCGCATTCCACCTTGCTCGACAAACCATGGGGTTCCCAGATACGGGCGTCAGTTGTAGACACTGGTTCTAGAGGTAGAAAGCGGAAGCTCAACAATAGTGCCGATGGAGAGGGATTAGACAATGATACAGAAGACGCAGGTTCAGGCATTACAACGCCCAAAGATGTCAAGACCGCAGCAAGTGGCTTCATCCACATACTACCTCCCACGCCCGAGTTATGGACATCAAGTTTACCGCATAGAACTCAAGTGGTCTACACACCCGATTACAGCTATATTCTTCACCGGATACGCGCGCGACCGGGTATGAAGATAATCGAGGCTGGTGCAGGGAGTGGTAGTTTTACACACGCCGCCGCCAGAGCGGTATATAATGGCTACCCTAAGGATACACATGATTCAAAAGGGAAAGTCTTCAGTTTCGAGTTTAACGAGGATCGATATCACAAGATGCGCGAGGAGATTAGCGACCACCGATTAGACGGTATTGTCCAAATAACCCACCGAGATGTTTATAATAATGGCTTCCTCGTCGATGGGGAAAGCCCCGAAGCCGAATGCGTTTTTCTGGATTTACCAGCGCCATGGAAAGCCCTACCCCACTTGTCAAGGAGCAAGCCAACGCCATCTCAACTCGCAAGTAGTGAGCTAGGTGACCTTAATACCAATGGATCTGAATGGAAATCTCCTCTGCGTGCAGACCGCACCGCCTATCTCTGTACATTCTCTCCGTGCATTGAACAAGTCACTAAAACCGTGGATGTCATGCGTCGGCTGGGCTGGATGGAAATCGAGATGGTTGAAGTTGCTCACAGGAGAATCAATGTCATGCGAGAGCGGATAGGTTACAACATACCTGCGGGGGAACGAGGAGCGACCCAAGCAGCAGCAGATGTTGAAGAGGCTCTTAAAAAGTTGAAAGAAATCGAGGGCAGATTCAAGAATCAACGCCGTCAACCTCGTGATGGCGACGGTGATGTTGACATGGACGAGGATGACGAGATTGCAGCCAACAGTGATGCTGTTAATGGCAATGGCAAGACCACCTCCCCGAGTGACGAAGTCGAAGAAGCACCATCAGTCAAGCCTTGGATGGCTGGGAGATTAATCCATCGAACCGAACCGGAGCTCAAGACCCACACTTCATATCTCGTCTTCGCTCTGCTACCACAGGAATGGACAGAGGCGCAGGAAGCCGCAGCTTTTACGAATTGGCCATGCGGCAAGGAAAGCAAAGTCATTGGAAGCTTAGATAAGGAAGCGCGCAAGCAGGAAAAGCGAGAAATGCTCCAGGGGAAGAGACGGAATAAAGAGCATCGCAGTAAACCCCAAAACGACGGCCCTTCATCACCAAAGAAGACCAAGACTGCCTCATAATTAGGAGGTTCGAAAGAAACAATATGATACCCCGGCCTTTTGGTCACTGAATTTACTATGGAATGATTTATCGCTACCTTAATTGCCATTAGTGTTTGCCGATCTACCATCAACAGCCCTTTTCCGTACGATTCGTCACGTTAGAACATCCATACGGGAGAACATTACATGCCTCAGCTGTATCAAAAGACCGCTTGCGCAATATGTCCAAAACGTGACATGGCTCCATAGTTCCTTAGACTTCCGTGGGCGACGAATTCATGAAGCAAGACAAATCGTACGTTGTAGGGCCTAGGAATCGCTTGAAACGACCACAATAAGCTATATAAGCTTGGCAGTTGATGCTTTTGAATTTTCAAAGGGAGAACAAAAATGTTTCACCAGACAGCCTGATCGACAGCATGGACTCGTTTTACGCGAAACGACAACTAGTGCATGATTCAGAATCTACGGCTTCAGTATTGGAAAATGACTTATTTTACAATTGGCACTAATAATAGTATTTGCCTACCAGGACGTCGACTGGATTTTGAGTCTTTTCGCACCATATTCGCACAGCTGAATCGTCAAAATATTGGGGTCGGGGCGTCGGCGTGAAGCTGAGCCGGACCACTGGATGCCCCCCATTTAAGCTTACCTATTATAAGTTTATTTTACACATCCATGGAGAGCATACGAGGTGTATAATTTTCTTGAGCATTTCATTGACGCGGTGCATTCTTAGAATCATATCGAACTGATCTTCCATGGCTCGATAGGGGTGAGGTAAGGCGAACCGAACGGATTCGCATCTATGCAGATCAAAAGAAAAAGACCAACTGAGCAGCCTGAAGATCCGACGATCAGAACCATAGGAACCATAGAGACAGCGGGAGGAAGTGCATTCAGCTCAGAAGGCGGAGGCCAATGACAGAGCACCAAGATGCCAATAATTATTAGGTAACAAGCTATCGGATGAGGGCTAATCACCGTTTCACAAACGGCCCCCTGGTCAAGGTTAAGAGCCGCCCGGCACATGGCGCGACCCCTGTATCTCCCCAATGCTACTCTATTTGCCCTACTTTTAAAAGAAGGGACGGAGCCGCGTCTTGGTATTCAACGCCCAGAAATCCAGGTGCTGGAGACCCATCCACTTCAAACCTTGGGCTTCTCAATCGGTTGGTCAGAATCATGAGTGGTAACTCCTGATGAAGCAGGAGACACAGGAAACCAGGTACCTTATCTGACTGAGAATCCAGTCCGTGAAGTCCGGAGGCGATGGGGTTGATCACCATGCAGATGTGGCGTTCAGCCATCTGTCGAAGAAATCGACACACCAAAAAGAAGGCATGGACAGCCCATTTGGACCAACCACTACTTGCACAATTCAGTTCCCGTCAAGCTTGAAATCGGACTCTGATATTACCCTTATGGTCTATTCGCGATGGGACTCGATGCTTCCCATAGGTGCTGAGACGACATGATGAAATTAACAACTGGCATTCCTTGCTATCTAATGACAATTGGCTCCGAGGCCAAGCCTCCGGCGAGTATTCGTCACAAAGCAGGAGTTCGATTGTCGGCAAGCAGATACTCGGTAGAACTGCGATAAAGCTCGAATGAAGCTTCTTCAGGCTTTTTCAGACTCAGTATCTACCTCTATCCCCCCCGAGTAAAGCTTGTAATTACTTCCAAGCTGCGGAACGCCAAGCTATTACCCCATGGACTCAGACTTGTCTCTACATCGTGTGCGAGTTACGGCCACCTTGGCACGTTTCGCTTAGCATTGGTCCTTGCCCAAGGATCTTATCCTCTATTGGATGAAGAGGGCCCTCAGAGGATGAAGTTACGCGTCGCACAGAGATGACCCTCGTCTATCTACCTCTACAGGACAGGCACCGCTGCCGCCAACGTGGTTGACATGTTCGGTAATGTCAGAGCGTGAGCTTCCTATGTACGTACAGGCCGGGGTAGAGGATGTCTCCACCAAGGTCGAAGCCTCGATCTTGTCAAATCCACAGCACATCATTAAAAATATCAATCTATTTCATTGCAGATATACTTCACATCCAATTCTTTATTCGGCACAATAGAATACCGTTGTCTCTTCAGTCTGCCCTGGTGGTGCTTTCACTTCTGCCCTGGCGGCCTTATTATTCTTCACACTAGTCCGGCCTGAGATACTTCTAATTTACAGATAATACAAAGATAATAACTATGTCCGAACATTCATGCCCGGTTTCCGGCTCCGTTGGGGGAAGATGTCCAGTTGGACATTCAGGCTCAACCAGAAGTAATAGCCGAATGGGACCTCGAGGCTGCGCGTTCTCAGGTTACGGTCAACCCGGAGACATTCACGCGGCATTCGATGTACGTTGAGCAGCCTCTATTCTTGGTAAAAGGCTAATGGGGTCAGATTCCGCGAGGTGTTGATGCTGAGGAATGGCTTCGGATGAGGTACGAATTCATTTAGAAGACGAACTAATACACTCACTAAATTTGTCTCAGAGAGCGCAAGTCGATAAACCAGTTACTTTACACTAACATTCCATCGGTTCAAGAAATCGATGCAGCCAAGACTCAAGCCGAGATCGATGCCTTCAACGTGCATGAGCAGGACCTATTAGCCGTGGCGTTAGGGGCGCCAGCCAGACAAGTCATGCTGAGGGCCGAGGAGATTGGTCCTAAAACTGGCTGGATTGACGGGTATCTTAGTGCGGAACACGGTTTCTGCCCACCGGACTACGAAGAGGCCGTCGGCGCTCTGTCAAGAACTCCGGGTCGAATATGGGCCGACCTTTGCGAGCGAATGCCAGGTTGTGTTGCGAGAGGACGTGTACAGGAATCCGTCGCCACTCTGCCCCTCGTAGAAGGCACAAAAGAGGTTATTCCGGACCAGGCACTATGGGCTGCAGTCGTAGCTCTCGGAAGTAGGGGTCCCTTGTGTTTCTCAGTAACTCGTTGACCATTTTGCTTCCACAGAGCCCTCGAACCCTACGCACACGTGGAGCATTTGACCTCACGGAACAATTCTCGTCACTCATACTTAATACGCTTTTGTAGGGGGCTAGTGCTAACTTAGAGTGTCACAGTGCTATGTTCAATATATCGTTTCGAGTCTAAGAATGACGGCAGCGAAGGTATTACTTCCGCACGCACAAAGAAGAAGAAGCCCAATGTTCCAATGGGCGATGACCTCGGTGAAGAGTTGGTCGGTATCCCTCGTTGCATAGCGCTACCATACTATCAAATTTCACGACGCATGGGTCGAACACTACCTCATCTCTCATTTCCCGATCAGTCATCCTATAATATCAAGATTAGAGATCCTACTTCAAACTATCCTTACCTTGCGCGTTTTGATAACATAGACCTTCGGTGGCCCGTGTTTGGCGAGAAGGCTGAGATAGCATTCCTTAAGGGTTGCGCCGACACGTCAGGTAGGTACAATTTCCTTTCCACCAATTATTCTGATGTTAACTTTCACAGCATCCTTCCAGCATGGACCTGACGCCATCGCGGCGTGCCAAGAGCACGTCATGAATAAAAACGTGGAAGGACTTCTTCGTGAAATGATCCGACTGAAGGAAATTCTGGAACGCATGCCCAATGCCTTCCACTCCATCAACGTAAATCCCAACTCTGGCGAGAACTACGTCCCGGTCCACCAGTGGATTCGTTGGGGCAAGTTTTCGACGCCGTTGTCGAAGAGATGCCCGGCTTCTTCGGGCTTACAGTTCCCGCCTTTCCTTGTCATGGATGCGTTTCTAGGTCGGAAAAAGTAAGTTGAATACTCATAAGCAGCCTTTAGGCTCATTCTTAGCCTCAGCAATACTCTCAACTTCTCTGATATATAAGACTAATTCCTATAGGTATACTTCCTTCCTCGGCATAGAGGGTGTTCATTTGAGGGCCTGGCTACCCTCTAATCTACGGGCTTTTATCGCTGCTATCGAGTATCATTACCGCATTCCCGAATTTGTCATGCAATCCGGCGACCCACGACTAATGGGCGTGCTTGATGGAATTATTGAGGCGTACACTGGGGAACGAGGCTTCATGGGTACGCACCGATACAAAGTCTTCGGCATTCTTGAGATTGCCGCAAAAATAGGGCGAACAGAAACGAACGGTCTGTCTGGTGCTGGTGATGCTTCACGACCTTGGGAAGAAACCCACCGGCAGTTCTCGGATGCTATGAAGGAGCGTCTTGAACCATATCGTAAGTCATCAATATCTAGAATTTTCACTGTTGAAAAGATGTTTCGCCTATACATATTCGAGATTCATTGATCTAGTCCCATAGATACTAACTTTGCACGTACTATTTAGGTGGCAGTCTGCCAGTTGAACCGCACCAAATGAGAGGGTCTTTCGAAGAATGCCGTTATGTCACAAGGGTCCTGAACCGATCCAATGTCGACGCTGATCCAACCCGGTCAATTGCCCTCGTCACTTTGGATATTCAAGACACGGGAATCACCTTCATGCCTGGAGATCGTCTCGCAGTTATGCCCCTTAATAATTGGGAGGAATGCGCGAAAGTAGCTGCCGCGTTAGGATTGGAAACTCGCATTGACGACCCCATTGAAGTCACTGGTACCTGGGCGCGGTTCGAGCAGCATCTAACCTCTGTCAGAAGGGCAGCGGTACCAAGGAAGCTGACAGTAGCTGATATCCTCCGCCGGGGTCACCTAGCACCCATCACTAAGGAGCTCGCTTTGAAAATTCATAGCCTTCTTGCCGCCTCCTCGAACACCGTGCTCCAAGTTCTAGCCACCGATGAGTGGCCCGTCAGAGGCTCGCTAGGCGACTTATTGCAGGCCGCACTTATGGATACCCCAGCTCACATATGGGATAAGGCGTTCAATCTAGACAACCTTTCATGGCTAGCTGATCTTATTCCAGTCGAGGTACCTCGCACTTACTCGATAGCCAGCTATACCGATGAACTTCTTCCCAGTACCGTTGACTTAGCCATCTCGCGCGCCGAGTACAAGCTCTGTTCGACGTTCTCCAAGGAGGACGATATAAACCGTGCTGGCGTTGCAAGTGGTTTCTTTAACCCGCACCCGCCTTCAGATGACATGGTATCCGATGATGAGATCCTTGTCGGAGTGTCCCGACCTCTTGCTTTTCAATTACCCTTAGACCACATGGCCCCTTGTGCGTTCTTCGCTGGTGGTAGTGGAATTGCCCCATTCCGGAGCTTCTGGCAATACCGCTTGACCACCGATGGCTTGTCAGGAGGCAAGAACTACTTGTATCTTGGCGTCCAGTCACGCGAGAAGTTCTGTTTCGAGGAAGAATTAAGGGAATATGTGAACGCAGACTTTATGGAGGTTCATGTCGCTTTCTCGAGAGATTCTCGCGGCCTTGCTTATGATCCGCACTCGCGTGATTTGGTTGAGAAGCATATTCCTCCTCGCTATATTGACMCTCTCATTGTTGAACAAGGTGCTGCTATATCCGACCTTGTTATGTCAAAGAAACAAGGTGGTTTGGGTGGGTATCTCTACGTGTGTGGCTCTGTTGCTGTCTTCGATTCCGTCATGAATGGAATCCGCAAGGCCATCTACACTCACTGTACAGCAACCATGGAAAATGTCGACCTCATTGTCAACAAGGCTTTCGCTGAACGGCGATTTATGCTCGACGTCTTCATGACCCCTAAGCCTCTTCCTTGCAATCTACCAACGATTCCATTATCGCAACTTGCTCAACATACCGGCCACAGACCTGGCTCTCGGATGTGGATCGGAGTGCATGGAAGTGTGTACGACGTCACGGATTTCTGCCCAATGCACCCCGGAGGCACACAGATCGTCAAGTCGAACGCCGGTGTAGACTGTTCCAAGTCATTTGACAATCTAGCTCATACCAATAATCCCGAGGTGGCCAGTCTTCTAACGAAATATTTCGTTGGACACCTAACGCCCAAGCCTGATTATCAAGGTGGCGAGGAGGAAATATCTGCTCTGTACGATCTTTGGGCCGGGTATCTTCGCACCACTGTCGAGACACTGGTGGCACACCAAATCGAGATGCATGAAATCCAAGGCGCATCGATAAAAGAGTCCTCGTCTTACGACCCAATTGGCATTACGAACATCTGGCTTCGTGAGAACCTACCTAATACTATCGCCATTCGCACTTTCTATAGCTACCAGAGCAGATTACTTCAAAGTGGCTTTCCTGCTCTTTTCGGAGCTAAGCTGCAGGAGCTTGTGCTCAAGCTGTCGTTCAGTATCGCTAATGCAGGTGGCGCAGGAGCAAACATCCAGTTACCTGATGTATTAGGAGCTGTCGCTCGCGCGAATACGAGTCCAGATGCTGTAACTTGTATGAACGAAGTAGCCCTCGTCGGCCAGTTCGTCTGCGGCGCCGAAGGTGCTCTTCGCTTCCAAGAACGCGGCGTCTTCGCCTATGCGGCCAAGAGCGTAGAACTGGACATCGAATTGCTCGAGGATCTTCGGCAAGAGATTGGTACTGGTATGGACGCATTTGACAGCCTTGCCAGCTCGTACGGATCTCCCGACAGGATGCAAGACCCGGACTTTGAGGCCAACCGCCTTACAGCTCTTTCAACATTCCTCCTTCAGATCCTCGAACGCGTCTCACGCCGCTTGGGAATTTTCTATGCTCAACTTGCTCAATGCTCAGTTTACAGGCCTGAGCTCGAGCGCAATCCTGCCAGAACCAGATGGGCTCTCGTGCGGCGGTGCATGCGAGATGGAAGCCTATTTGTGATGGCGCATAAAGCCGCCACCGATGTTCTCACATCGGGACAACAATCGTCTTACTACATGTCCCGGGCCAACCCTAACCAGAACATCGATTTCGACAACGTCATGTCGCAGGTACGGGCTACCCTTGGCTCGGCGCAAATAAATACACAAATAAGTGTACCGCAGCAACCAATCACTCTAAATGCCGTGCACCAAGCCAGAGGGAGGAGCTTAGAAGATGCGAGCGCGGTCGTAACTCGAGAGAATGCAGGAGCACTAAGGGCTATGAACAGCTTCGTCGAGAAGAACAGCAAAGCGATCCGAAGACTCAGCAAAATGCCACCCATGCCCATGAGCTTCGAAGACCTACAGAGGACCGCTCTAGGAATGGCACATACCGGTCTCCACACCCCTCCAGCAGAAGCGCACGATCCCATGGCCATGGGCCTCGGCATCAAGGGTCACGACATGTCGGGCCACGCTAGACTCCCAACACCCCCATCCAGCCGCGGATCCAGCCGGTCTCCCTCGCGCGTCCGCTCGTCCACCGGCATGTCGGCATCAGCCGAAATGCTCCTTAGCAAACTCAACCAATCGCGGGCCAGGGGAAACTCGCTCCATAGCCGCCACAGCTCCTCCATCAGCCATCACCACAACCATGCACCCCAATCGCAGCACCACACGCCGTACTACCCCGTCGTCGGCGGTGTTCCCACGCCACCTATGAGCATTAGCGGCGCAAGCCAGCCCAAAAACAATGTCCACGCGGCCATGAGCTCCATGATGGGACACCTGAATACGCGACGCCCGCGCAGCGAGGCGCCTGGCGCCCTGGGTATGGGTATGGGAACGAGCCTGAACTTACCCGTCGGCCGAGTACGCTCCGCGTCTCGGTCCAGCGCGGGCAGCGTTGCGGGCTATAGCCAGGGACGCGAGGGACGTGGCCATGTGTCGACGAACTCGCTGCGCGCGTTCAAGCTCAGGAGCTTGGTGGATGCGGGGGAGAGGTTTGCGCCGCCTGCTTGAGGGACGCTCGAAATTGGCTTGAGATGTTAGGGAATAAGGTATCCTAGGTTATTTATCTTTTTATTTTTGGTAAAAGGGGTTTATTTTAGTGTATACAATGGGTATTTATATATGTAGATGCTGGTCATTGCGAAAATCCGTTCATTCGGTGTTATACAGTTTTCCTATAAGATTCAGTTTACCTAGGTATGACAGTGAAATCAAGCACCCATCCTTTAAAGACATGTGTTATCGCCAACTTAGTTCATTGGTTTCATTTCAAATTATATTATATGCTCTATTAACGAGAGACGAGATGCCACCGTGAGGAGCTTGGAATCTACGTGCCTAATCTAATGTGTACCTCTATCTAAGTCGACCTGGCTCCCATACAGTGATATATCAGAACGGCGCCCAAGGATCAACCCAATGAAGATAACCTACTCTCCTAAGACTCTAGTTCTTCAAATACCCATCACCAACGCCATCACCGCCATTGACCCCCAAAAACGCCCTAACAGCCGCCTCATTCTGCCCCTTAACATCGAACTCATTCGTAAACGCGGCCATCTCCCCAAAGAACTTCTTCATCCTCGCCGGGTCCTCATGCATCCCATCCTCCGCATACGCATACACTCGCCCAAACTTCCGCGCCAGGTCGACCACGGCCTGGCTCCGCGGCCGCCTCACCTCGTCGAAAGCCAGCAGCGCACGCGGAATCTGTCCTGGCTCTTTGACGTGCGTGAACAGGCAATCGAGCACGGCGGCGTCCTCAAGCGCTTGTGCGGCGCCGTTCCCGGCAAACGGCATCGAGGCGTGCGCTGCGTCGCCGAACATGGCGACGGCGCCCCGCGCGTAGAATGGCGCGTGGTCGTGGTCTGCTGCCGTCCAGGAGGCGCTTGTGTCTTTGGCGACCATGCGCACAATCTGCTGCGCCTCCTCGCTGTAATCGGAGTAGAGCGCCGGGTCGAGGGGTGGGGCGTAGCCATCTTCCGCCGAGGAGACGGCTCCGCGCACAGCAACGCCGGCGCTTAGGCGTGTGTTCTTGTTCAGCGGGATGCAGTTGATGTGACCCCTAGGCCCTAGGAGGATGGGTACGCTGGTTGTCCACTTGGGGTTGATTTGTTTCCTCGCTTCCTCGGTCGATACCATGGTGCGGTAGATCTGCCAGCCATCGTGGTTCTTCGGCGACGTGGCTGGATGCGCTGGTCCGAGAAGGTAACTGCGTGTTATACTATGGATGCCATCTGCGCCTAGGAGACAATCTGCTGTGACTTCGGTGCCGTCTTGGAACGTCAGATGGACGTCATGCTTGCCGGAGGATGTCTCGTTGATACTGACGAGCTTCTTTCCGAAACTGATTCGTTCCCTTGGGATCAGAGCGAGAAAGCCGTCTAGCAAATCGGCGCGGCTAACTGTTTTTCTCCCCTTCGCCCTTCCGAGCTCTGCTACGAGTTGGCCTCTGTGCGGACCCTGGCCTAGTATTACTTCGGTCACCATCTCCTGATTCTCGTCACCCATGGACAACGCCTTGTCGAAATACGCTTTCCTTACTTCAGGCCCAATCAATGCCATTGCCTTGATAGCATTGAGGTGAAGCGCTAGACCCGCTCCGATATCCTTATAAGCCGGCACGGATTCGTAGACATGCACGTCAATATGCGATTTCTTGACCAGACCCGCTGCCAGCGCAAGCCCGGCTATACCACCGCCCACAATTGCGACTTTCACAACGCGATTTTCAGCCATCCTCAACGGCACGATTGCAGCAACGGACGTAGCGAAAGCACAAACACAAGCACATAGTGACCGAGGAATCCGACATATAAGAGTTTAAACTTCGCAGGATTCGCCGAAACGCGTAATTACCAACGTCATTAGCACTCGAATCTCACCACCGAATAAAGCGACAACATGCGGATTCTGAACACTCTGAGAGCTTACCTTGAAAGGCGTGTGCGTAAGCTCGAGGCTGCCCTTACGCATGAACTCCCGGCGAAGGTGCGCCAATGGGGACGTATAATATAGTAACACAGACAGCGTCTCATGATCGAAGCGACTCCTTTGATTGATATCGATTTTTTTCGATATCAATTCTCGAATCCAATAGTTTCTGGAGAGATGATCACCCATAAGATCTCTTGGGATTAAAGTCAAGGGAATGGACGACCTCTCCTCGAATACGCCGCTTGGTGTCGCACATAGCCATGCCTCTGTATTAGACCGCACCCACTATTCGAATCATCCACGACCATCAATGAGGAAATAAATGGGTAACTGTGTTTGTGAAGAAAAGATCAATCAAACAGAAAACATGTGACAGAAATTCAATGCGGAGCGATTAATTAGTGGGGATGCGAAGTTGGAGCCTCACCACGATCCCGATCGAATGCGTTACACAAATAGAACTGGGGATACAAGGGCCTTCTTCCCCTTTCCTCGGTCTGGCTATCATGATAGCGATACGAATACGATCTAATCGTATGGTGAACGCTGAACCCTCGTACATACTATTATATGTCCGCTAAACCGGTGAGGCCGTCTTTGTCTTTAGCCACTGGTCCGTGCCATTGGATCCATCATTCCTTTGCTTCGTCGGAAAGGGGAATCTTATCAGATCAATGATTACCCGACGATTGGCCATAAGCAAATGGCTCATCACACGTGGCGTGACCGGCCTCCAACATACCCGGAATTTGTTGAGATTATGAAAATTTTAAGCGAAAGAAGCCACCTTAACAGCCTTGTTTCCGCGGTGAGATATTTGTCGGTGAATCTAGGGACATCAGGGAATATCAGGGATGGATATAAGGGGGTCATACGATCGATGGAACGTTTCGAAACATGCAAAAGTAGATGTCGTCTCACCCGAGAAGGCAATGCCGAGTCGTACTGTGGGCCAATATTGAGCCTCATTACGAACCCTGCCAGCCCAGGCACAGTAACGGAGTATTTTAATTTTTTCGGGACTCAGCTCATTTCCCGGGGAATTGGAAATGAGGTCAGGGCAAACACTTTTATCTGATCGGATCCCGTCTTTTTGTCCCGCGACATTTTTAGTGCCACGTACTATTGCGTTTGCGACCTTAGCCTTAGTCAGGTAAAAAGTGGGAAGCACTTAAAGGTCCGATATCGGTACTAAGGTAATCAGATTGATCAAATTGATCAGATTGATAAAGGCTGTGTGCATGTACTCCGTGCGCTGAAAGCTGTGCCATTAGTCAGGCTGATTGATTAGACTGATTAGATTACTGCCCGCTTCGATCCCCCGATCCCCCAATCCTTCCCTAGAAGCTGTGTTACCCAAATGATGTGATTAAAGCCTGATTATTGCCCTACCGTCCCCTGGACTGTGTTTCTAGAAACAGGGGCAATGTACATATATGTATTTCAGCTTGTCATGCTAGTAGAAACAGGTACAATAGGTAGTAGGTAGCTTTACTACCTACATAGAAGTAACTTCAATTTGCAAACATTCAAGAAGCCTCGATCACACCGCCGATTGATATTCGCCCATCTGACGAATGGTACGACTTGACAACCGGACTTAAATACATTTGTTGGTCATGCTTATCGTTGGACAAGCTTGAGCGCGAAAAGGAAGTGCTACCCGATATTACGTGACCAGTAAATAATCCCGATCAGCCACGTTGCCTACTAGTACAATAATAAGGCTATCATCATAGTTAGCACAGATGAGGAGTTGAAATTTCTCTCGGTATCTGAGCCCGAAGCGACTAAATACCAACTCCACCCAGCCGGGTGTTACACTTGTTACTTAGAGTGCAGCCGAGGAAAGAAAACTAAGCCGAATCATGTTGGCTGATGACGCCGTATTCGCACATTTGGGCGTATAGAGCCCCGATTTTGTGGAGAGACGATCCGGGGTAGCGGGCAGCAGCAGACGCAAGACCAATGCCCGTTAACCAGATAGCCAGTGATGAAATATTGTGCAATTCTTGACGAGCCAACCAGAGATACATTTAATCATATCGAGTCCGCGTGTCAGACATTACATTGCGCTTAATGCGCAGCCGATGGAGGTGCATGTAAGAAGCTCCATCCATCGTCATCCAGGTGCTTAGAAATATCGAACCGACATAAAGGGGCTGAGACTTTCTTTATGAAGCCTATTGTTTAAGATGGTGTAGCAAGTAGCAAGAAGCAAATCTATAATAATAGCAAGCAAGAGCATAGACATCAATGCTTAATTTTGGGAGATTGGTATTGCGAGCAACAACATTTTGAAATTGCTGGGCGACATGCACGACCTTATCAAAAGATCAGTATTAACCTAGGTTAATGCTAATAACTAAATGGGGCAAACCTTACCGTGGATTGAACAACTTGTCAAAGGTGACACAACATCCATCCATTAGTAGCGGATTGGGTCGGCAAGGATCGGAGGCTACCCGACATCGCTGGAGACCTGAGGAAATAGACTGCGATTGCCGACTGGTACATGTATCAAAAGAAAAAGCAGGCACGGTATACAGTACTAACTATMCCAGCCGTAATTTCCCTTTGAGCTATTGGATTGTATGGCAACTGCTTGGCATTTGACCACCACCCAGCGACGGAGAAGCGTAGAGATCGACGGCAATCGGCAAGAGCAGCCAGGACCCAGACTTCCCCGTCCCACCTTAAAATTGATGCAAGTACAATCTGGTCCATTTGATAGGGCTTTTCGCCATTGCCCCCCTTGTGGCCCCCTGCCATCATCACTTCAACAAACCCGCCGCGATTGAAATAATTACAGATCAACGCCCGTCTGAAGAAAATTCCTTACTAACCGTCTGATTCCCACGAACGACCTCATCAGTGACACGATATTATCGTGCACGTATCTCCTTTCCCCCTTTTCGGGTCGTCCTCCCTCTTATCCTTCAGTTCACAGACTTATCTTTCATATAAGCTGTGGCCTACTTCACAATTCCTTTGTGGCAAACAGTTTACACTCTACATCACACATTTCGACGACACCCCACATTTTCACCTATTTCGACGCAGACATCCCGGACACACACCTCCAATAAGGGACTTGGTAATTACCAAACATCACGACGCGCAAAAGAAAAAAAAGGTCAACTCCAAGTCGTGACTATCTCCCCCTCCAATTCCCCAGCATATAACGATTCGGTATTCAATTAGATCAACAAAATTAAATCCGACTTCTCCAACTCCTTTCAACATCAAAAGTCTCCCCCACACGCGCATTGACATACCTCGGCAACCATGTCTGTTAGCGTTGAGCAGCAGCTGGTTGACTCGGTAGTCGGCTACGCATCTGAGGAAGAGACTCGCACTCCTTCTATCGCCCCGTCGCTCACATACTCTGAGGATTCTGAAGATCAGGATGAACTCCAGCCGCCGGAGGAGACCCCTCGACGTCGACGTGCGTCTACGAGACTAATCGCCCAGAGCCCAGCAGATGTGCAACGAATTACTGGCGAATCCACCCAGCAATTGCTCAACCGATGCTGCGGCGGCGGCTGTTGCATGAAGTTGCAGGAGAAGGCAGAGGGAATTGAATATGAACATGTTCCGCTTCCCGACAATGACGCCTTCCGTTCTCTAGGATTGAAGATTGATGAGATACCGACTGTCTTGACTAAGATTCCAGACTTGCCTGAGCAGATCACCTTCCTTCAATCCATCCGCCGTGTCTCCAACACTCCGTCACCGTCGCCGACCGACTCAGCAATCTCTTTCGGTAGCCAAGCTAGCTCTTCCATTGAGACTAAGCTTCAGAACCTGAGCCTCGAGGACCTCGATACTTCAATCCAGCCTCCCTCCTTCGTCCAGCCGCACCATCCTCATCATGTCTTTCCCGCCAGAGTCCACAACACTCGCGAATTGACGAGACCTGGTGCTGAAAAGCGCACCTTCCACTTTGATCTCGATATCACCGACTACCCCCACGAAGAGGGAGTAGACTTCAAAGTCGGAGGTGCCATTGGTGTCTCAGCTCCGAATGACACCGCCGCTGTAGATCAGATCCTCGACTTGCTTCTAGTTCCTCGATATTTGCGAGACAAGCCAGTCTTGTTGCGTACCACCCGTGGTCGCTGGCCCACTGTCTGGGGTGAAGACAAGGCTCGAGAGCTAGTCACTACTCGGAGAGATTTGCTCACATGGTGCACCGACATCCAATCGTACCCTCCGACCAAGAACCTACTCCGCGTCCTCGCCGAGCATGCCCTCGACCCCAACGAAAAGAAGATACTCATGTTCCTATGTGCTAGTGAAGGACAAGGTGTCTTCTGTGACTTCCGCACTGGACCCCATATTTCTCTTGCCCAGATCCTGAGCGCATTTCCTTCTGCCAAGCCACCCCTGGACTTGTTACTATCGGTACTCCAGCAACTGATGCCACGCTTCTACTCCCTGTCCAACGACCCTCACGAGTCTTACGAGATCCGCGACGGAAAGCAGCACCGTCTTATTGAGATAGCCGTCACCGTTCAAGAGACGCCTGACTGGCGCGGTGGCTGCCGAACTGGCGTCGGATCTGGTTTCTTTGAGCGTCAATCCCACAAGTTCCAGGAGCTCCAACGTTTAGGAGAAACCGCTCCTCAGCTATATATCCCCATGTTCAAGGGTCTTATGGCCAATCCGCTAGCCAAGGAATTCATGTCTGATGGACCGATGCTCCTTATTGGGGCTGGCGTCGGTATCGCACCATTCCGCGGCTTTGTCCAGCACCGACTGAAGAAAGCGAACTGTGCCAACAAGGTCTGGGTTCTTCAGGGTATTCGAGACTCGCTTGTCGATGAGCTATACGGCGGAGAATGGGGCGTGCACGAGGATAGAGTGAAGAAGGTCGTCCAGAGCCGACGTGGCGAGAGTCGTTACGTTCAGGACGAGGTTGTCCACCAAGCAGACTTGGTCTGGTCCATCATTAACTCTGTTGATGGACGCGTGTTCGTCTGTGGTAGCTCCAAGGGTATGGGAGAAGGTGTCGAAGAGGCGCTCGTCAAGGTAGCTAAGAAGAAGGGCAACTTGGAGTACGAGGAGGCAAAGAAGTTCTGGGACCTGAAGAGAGACGTCGGACAATACATTACCGAGACGTGGTAATGTAGAAGTTCGACTTCAGTGGGTCAGGCAAACGAGTCTGTTATCGCAGCAGACTCTCGAGGTGGCTTAATGGTCCTTTGGAGTTCGGAGTTACAAAATCGTGATTTCAATCATCGCGCCCGGCATATTAAAATTCACCTAGAGGTCGGGCGTTTGCGCAAGCTGGGCACGATAACCGGTCAGGTTCGACTTACAGGAATGGTACGGCATGGCATTGCTTTCACACTGGCATAAAGGGAGTCTGCATGCGAGGAGGCCAGGAACTGCTGAAGGCATAGGAAGAGGTGAAGAATCATAAGGCAATGCAACGCCTTGCATGATGCTTTATGCGGTGTTTTCTGACCACGGAGGGTGGAACTGTACATAGACAATTGCACCGCATAGGCATAATAGTAAATGCACTGAATTCTGCTAACATCCCTTGCTTATGACTTGATGTGTTGTTCACGACTAAACTCATTGTGCATAACAACTACCAGCAAGATCCTTGATATCATGAATTCCTTTCGCCGTATCAAAGAGAGTAAGCTTCAGCTCGACATACGATAGGTCAGAGTCAAGATAAATTGCCCAATTTGGAAACTTGCAGTGTTGCAATATCACAACGCCTATTGGTTTACCTCCGGGAGCCACGCCGCACATGAACTGCTACCTACCTAACCAAGGTAAGTAAAAGCCTCCGGAGCGCAATTCAGAAGGAATGTGCAAGTCTGTTCTATGTAGTATTATGGCTTTTATGTTCTAAGACAAAGCTGGGCAGCTTTACACAAAGGGCATCTTGAGATGGAGAGAAGATACGGTAAACGGAAACAATTGGCTATACGGAACATTATTACGGAAAATACAAAGGGCTCGCGCTTGGTGTACCAATGCCGATCTGTGTGTAATTAGCAGCACAGCCCCTTTGGATAGTACCTACATATTCGCGCCCTCCATCTCCATCACCGAGACACCGAGACCAAGCAGAATACAGCGCAAAATTCATCTAACGACAGTACCAAGGACGCACTAATGGAGATGGAAGTGGCCAGGTAGTATCGATTAAGCGCCGCTGGAATGACACTTCATATAATCGTGTGCGCTCAAGCGAGTGCCGAACGCGCGCAAAGGCGGCTAAACAGGCGATGCCCAGTCGACTTCATATGAATCGCGGGGTAAGAGACGCCGTGGAACATATAGTGTTTTTGTTTTGTGCTCGCAGGGACTTATAATGATAATAAAAAAAAAGAGCCGCACTCTTCGAGTACATCGTTCTAAGAAAAGAACGGAAGTAGGCGCGCGAAAAACGAGAAGGAAAAGGGAACGAGAGAAAAGAAAAGAATAGAAATTTCGAGACACTACCAGCGGACGGGACTCGACAACCTTGMCCCCCGCCGTTGTTGCATGGAACCACTAGAGGGTTAGGTACATAGAAACTTGGGAACTTCGAACCGTTTTTCGTTTCGGCGGAAAATGGATTTCAAATTGTTTGGAAATCACACCGATGGGCGATTATGAATAGATGTGTAAGCAAGAAAATCTTGGGGGCTCGGGATGTCGCAATTGCTTTGCTTTGCTTTGTTTGCTGACCGTTTTTACGCTTATCCACATAAGCTCCGGCCCCACTTGCAGCGCTTACCGAAACTTGCCCTGCAAGTAAGTTGTCGCTCCTGCTGCTGCTGCTGCTGCGCGGCGGCGGAGTGTAGTTGCGTTTTCGTAGTAAGTGGTGGAAGGGTAATACCTAGAGGTACCTAGGTAGGGATAGACAGACCACAACCTTATCCGCATGTCTCAGCCAAATGTCTTATATTATGTGCTACGTGATATATACAGTCATTGGTGAATGCGCACATGGATAAATCTTAAGGGCAGAATGTAAGCCCGGTTAGGTAGGTACCTAGGTAGTATGCATGTGTATAAACCACATCAGGGCGAAAAGCAACGGACCCTTCGATAGGCTTCGATAGACCATCGGATGGGTTTGTTGTTTCGTGTTTCGTATAATACCTACCTAGGTACCTACCTACCTACATGTATGCATGTATGTACATCTCGAAAATATTGGTGACGTGGGTAATTGCCCACTGGTAACATTCAACTGGGTGAAACAGTCCCATCAATTTGATACTGCCGCTTCCTTATTAAGTGCTTACGGTTATCAAGAGCAGCAATTACCAATATACTCATGTACCAAAGTGGAAATAACCAGCCCTGATGGACCGATCGATCTTACGGTGTAATTCTAAATGCAGCCAGACTAGAGCCAGGTAAGGAACGTGGGTAGGCAGGAATGTACCTMCCCCTCCATCCGTTTTTGCGTGATGGATTCATGTGCGTCAGCGGGGCACTCGACACACTAAGAAGGTGTAAGTACACGCATTATGTATGTACACAGGTACATATGGGATGGACCAGATAGCGTCAACTTCTGGGCTTTTCTTTCATTCTCGTTCCATATACGTACTATAACGTTTCCACGCTTGCCCATTCGCCCTTCGCACTTGCCGTTTGTGTCGAGGTACTATAGTAGTCACCTTGGTCGCTCTGGTCGCTCTTAGTCGCTCTAAGTCACTACATATAGCGCTTGCTTTCCCGTAATAAATAGACCAAGATGCGCCCGCATATTGTCACTTCTGCCGTCTTCTCCCTCACTCGACTCGCTAGCACCTCGGCCACCTCTCGGGCAACAACAGCTCTCAGATCTTCCAATTCAGCTCTTAAAACCCTCGCAGCCACCTGTCCGCACCAGAGACTATTCACCTCTAGCGCAGAACAGTGTCGTCCTGTCAGGCAACAGCCCAAGACCATCTCCTCCACCTCCAAAACCCCGACGACTCCCTCCGCACTCTATAGCACAATGGCTGCCCACAAGGCCGACGCTTTCCTGGACCTCGTCAAGTCCCGCCGCACCTACTATGCGCTGAACAAGGAGCTCTCCATCTCCAAAGAGCGCATCCAGGAGATCGTCAAGGAGGCTCTCCTGCACGTCCCCTCTTCCTTCAACTCCCAATCCAACCGCGTCCTCGTCCTTTTCGGTGCCGACCATGACAAGCTCTGGGATATCACCACCGAGATCCTCAAGCCCATCGTCCCTGCCGACGCATGGCAACACACTGCCGACCGCATGAACCTGTTCAAGGCCGGCGCTGGAACTGTGAGTTACCCTCTGCCGCCAACCCCTCTTGTACCCGGAGGATCTGAATCCAGGCCGCTAACCCTCCTCCCCTAAAAAGGTTCTATTCTTCGAAGACCAGGACGTCGTCAACCAGATGCAGGCCAAGTTCCCTCTGTACAGCGACAAGTTCCCCATCTGGGCGGACCAGTCCGACGCCATGTTCCAGTACGTCGTCTGGACGGCGCTCACGGCCGAGGGTCTCGGCGCCAACCTGCAGCACTACAACCCGCTCATCGACACCAAGGTGGCCAGCGAGTGGGGCATCCCCGACAACTGGAAGCTCAATGCGCAGCTCGTCTTCGGCGGCCGCGCTGCCGAGCCCGGCCCCAAGGACTTCCAGCCCCTTGAGGAGCGCTTCAAGGTCTCCGGTGCTTAGATGCGCCGCTGCTGAACCGTTATCCCTCCCATTACTATACCGCTGCCGCCCTTAACCCCGCGTGGCCGAACTCAATCCCCAACCAACCCATCAACCAATCAACCTAAAACCTCAATATGGTATGTGTGTGTTTGTGTGTCGAGTACGTAGGCGTGAGCTGTTTGGATAAGACAGAACTCAATAGAAGCTGGCTGCTGTTGCGGATAGACAGGCGAAGGAGCGGCTGCTCAGAGTTCCTAGACAACTAGTACTTTTTGGAAGCGTTCAACATTCCCCGTTAGAAATATAAATTAAATCAGTCAAACCAATTCCAGGAAGGAGTTCCCACAGCTACATTTATGTATGGCTATACTATATATATGCACTGAGTATATGCTTGGCGATTAGTAATGGAATCCAATATGTCTACAGTATAAGGACACTTACGTCTGAGGTGGGTCCCATGTTGGCGTCATCTCATTTATACCTACTTCGTCCCTAGTAGTAAGGAGGTAGGTAAGCATATCCAATGAGGGGATCTTGAAATGAATTGAGGTCGAAACTAAGTTGGCTGCATAAGAGTGCAACCTCGCCCCCAAGTTCCCTCTATCTAAGGGGCAGCCTTACATCTCAGCATACGAAGGTGGGTCGGGATGGACAACCATTTACGGAGTACATAAGCAACTCAAGTTTCTTATAGGGATTGGTCTACGTAGGCAATACCAATCGATTGAAAGGTGAGGGTATCATTACGTTCTGAGATGGCGGTGGCGATTGTAGGTTATTGGTAAGGTCGTAGTGGAGGGGCCGGCTTGAGACGGCTTACAGGCTAGGAGTCTTCTTATAATTCACAAGAGGATTGTCAGATATAGTCAAGCAAGACCATTCCTTTTTGAAAAGGAGGGATAATTTTAGAGATTACTGGATTTTTATTACCGTTAAAAATTAATATCGATCATGCCCCCCTTTTAAAGGCCTAGGTAGATGTTATTTGGGAGATATAAGATGCTATTTAGACTACCTGCTTATTACAAGTAGTACGACAATAGCTTCAGGCCATAATCCCATAGAGAGTCTGACATACAGGAAGGCTTCGTAGAGTGGTATAAAGAGTTCATCTTCACATTTCCTCCCCTTTATCCTGACTCCAATTTATTAAACTTTGATAGGTGTCATAGGGAGTTCAAGTCAGTCATAATTCCACTTCTATAACAATTCAAACCTTTCATATTTCCCATATAGTGATTATAAATGTAATTATAGTATCAATGCAGTAGGTATTTCAGGGTAAGTCCTAGAATAATATTAGGAGTGAGTAAAAGGGGGGACTCACAACCGCCCGGCCTTGGTCTCGGCATTGACACCGGCATCGACATGGACTTAGAGTCTGCTGAGAGTTATACTGTATGATGACTCGCCCCTTTTGCGGTCCGGGTGCCGAGAATGAAACAATGGGGCATGATAAGCCACAGTAACGCGGCTCAGACTCATCGACGACCTCTGAGAAACATATTTAATACCAGCTCTCCCCTCCCAGATTCCTTCTTCCTTGTTTCTTCCTAATCCACACACAACACTTCTATTTCATCAGTCGAGTACTCCGAAGCATCACCATCATCCGACGCAAGACTATATAGCACAGACACATCTCTCTTCCAGACTTCAAGTGTCTCTGAAAACCCTATTACCTTGAGAAATACCCATACTACATCTCTCCTACTCTCTCCTACTCGATCACCTCGAATCTCAAACACGTCTACACAACAACAGCAACTGCAAGATCAACATTCCAACAAAGCCAACCAAGGCCAAGCCAATAATCAAGCTCGGCCACAAACAGCCGAAACACAAGATCAATACCAAAACACTTCACCCAAACCCATGGCCACAACGTGTCCTACCGCTCTCCCTCCTTCCTCCTCTACCACGCAACGCAATCTAGACCTAATCGCCATGTTTTGCGTGCTACATGAGAGGCTGCAAGGCCTCTATGATGTAGACGCAATGCCACCACCAGGCATCGCGTATATGGAGGAACCTAATGAAGAGATGGATGATGGTGGGGTGGTAGGGGATGATGAGCACCATCCCAACAACTAGGGCGAGGAGGAAGAGGGAGACGGAAGGGGACGACGATGGTGATTACAACCCCATTGGGGAGCCCTGCGGAATAGTCAGTCACCAGAGCAAGAGCCAGGAGGCTGAAGCGGCGAGGCACGAGAAAGTCGGGCGTTTGCTGTACCTAAGGTAAGAGATGAGTGCCTACTTTTCCCATCTACATACAGGCTTACCTAGTTGAGGACCTAAGCTAACGGAGGAGATTAGTACAGAAACACAAGATACGCGACGAAGACCATCTCCGTGAGGAGGGCCTGTCTGAGAGATACCAGCATTCGTCGCCGATCGCCCCTGAATACCTCATACAGACTTTGTTATCTGTCGCCGGCGAAATCCGAGCAGAGTCAGAAGAACACATTGCAAAGGAGGGGGTACGCACCCTATTGTAATTTCACCTGATCCCCCGTACCATTGGGGTAGCATAGCAAATAAATGCATTATATTGAACTAATACCGAGACACAGTTCGTAAAGGGTGTCTTTGGCTTCGTGATTGCTGGGCTTGTAGCCCCCTGGTCGTTTAGATAAACCAGTCAACCACCCACAAGTCGATGAAGCCGTCTACTTTAACTATGGCGTGGTTGAATCCCATATCTGCGGCGGGAAGAGGTGTCGTACATAACGCAGAAGGTCGCTTAGTCACATGGCTCCAATCATCGGGGTGATATACATCAACGCATAGGACGATGATAATGTCCCCATTTCTATCAGTCACTAGATCCATATTAATCATCAATCCAATGGTTAGGAGGCGAGATGGAAAGGATATACGTAAGAACCACGAAGTGCCACCAAGCCAAGACACGATCCATGAAATTCATGACCGTAGCATTTCTTCATGACCGCTGGAAGAGAAAAAGAGTATATACGCCAGTCCATCGCTCTCGTATTTTACACGCTGCGCATGTCCTGCCTCCCACCGATCATTTCTATCACTGTTCCAAAACGCCCTTTGCACCGTGTTTTTTTCATCGTGCCCACGTAGCTAACCTACCTGCTAGCTATCTCCATTCCTCGGAATTAGTTCGTCACAGGGTTTCGCTCCAATCCAAAGTGGCCAAGATAATAGATTAGCGAGAACCCAACCTCTCATAGCACGTAGAGTTCGTAAGGCGGGACGATATCCCATTTAGGGGACAAGAGTTGATCTTTAAATCCTCGACAGTGAGTTCTGTTATTGGTTTCATGTATTCTGCTTAGGGGGCACGACGTTCCCTCCATCAACAATGATTTGTTGGTCGATATGACTTTGAGTATCACCGTACTCGAGTCGTTTGTAAGTTGTAATCCGGGCCTCGTTCATGTCAATGTCGAAGAACCGAACCCGACGGACATAGCCACCGTAACCACCGTAACCTCCAAAACCGGCACCGCCCCCATAACACATCCACAGCTCTGGCTTATTCGTTTCCTTGTTGGATGAGAGCATGCAATATTCATTGGCGTGGTCACTAGAAATCGAGTTAGTCGGTATTGGAAACGATGGGGTGTCAACGATACGTACTGTCCACAGCTAACCATGACGACACCTTGCTCCACCAAAGCGTCGCGGAATCCCGAGTTGAACTTGGGGGCCGTGACTCCTTCCCTCAGTTCGCCCACACGCGGAGAATCTGCGTCCCTGTATTCGGGAAGAGGTATGTGGATAAAGGCAAGATCCATGTGGATGTGGGTATACTCCTTGTGCTTCTTCTTCAGACTCTCCGACGTCTGCCTGAACCAGTCAATCTGGTTCTTTTTAATCCAATCGTAGCCGCTCCACTGCCGCTCATCAGGGGAATAGGAATGCGAATCCAGTAAGTATATGGTAAGCGCGGAATGTTTAGATGTGCCTTGGGCAAGAACCTCGATATAGTAATTACCGACTCCATCGATGTCGTCCGGTCCAGCTACAGATAGCGAGTATGGTAGTTGTTCAATCAAGGCCATCTGCCCAGCTCTCGGCAGAGACCCTTCATCGTCATGGTTTCCGAATATAGATACGTAGGGAACCTTGTGTTTAATGAGCAGTTGCGCATACTTGAAGATGGCAGATTGCGCATCGGGAGCAGTGTCTCCGTTCACCTGGTCACCACTAAGAACGACCAGATCCGGCTTCTCCTCGTCCAGCAACTTGGACACGAAGTCTAGAGTCCGCAGATCAGCCAGACAAGCCCCTCCTTCGTATTCGTCGGGCACCGCATCCCTACAATGGCCGACACCAGTGCTCAGATGTAGATCTGCTAGTTGCATGATCTTAAACTTTCCATTGTCCTTCACCCGCGGCTGCGGCTTTATAGGCTCGCTCGGGCTCCCTTGTCGGATTGTGATATGGGCAGATGGTATGTCTGAGCCGGCATCCAGCAGCAGAGGCGTGTTCTGGAGCTGCCAACCGTCTCGAGCCTCCACCGCATCGTCGCCAAAGAGGACGTCGACCGCTGTGACCGCCTTCTTAGAATCGCTCGCGGTCGGCTTGGAAGATCGTAGCACCCACAACCCAGCCGGACGAGACTCCCATTTTTCATCGGTTTTGCCCTTGCCCTTAACTCCCGTCGAAGGATCCAGTCGGCCAACGGTCACACCCACGACGACTTTGTCGTCCGCAGTAAGCTCCTCCTCCTTCTTTCTCTGGACGTGGATGTACGCGCTGGATACCCACGACTGCCCTAGGTAGAGGTTCTTCTCCACGCGATGCCAGACCTCGGGGTCAAGCTTGCAGGATGAAAGTAGATTTAATTTCGAGCACTGGGTAATCGTTATATCGGTGACGACCTGGCCATGGTGGTGCTGAGGCATGTACTCGTGGACGGCATTGGGGAGGAGTCGGAAATTTCGGTCGAGGAAGAATATGATAAGGAATGCGCATAGCGCTGCAGCGGCTAGCTGGGATATGGTGCGCACCTAATCAGAGAAGACGGTGTTAGCTTTAAGACAGGACCTAGTCATAGGGTGAACAACTGGGCTCAAGGCGACTCACTATCCGTCGCGTCATGATGTTTGAGATGGATATGGTCGGCTAGACGTCGCTGCCGGCTCGACTTTTGGTGGATAGGGKATGTTAGCACAGTAGCGATGTCGTAGTGATAGGCGCCAGGGGCCAATCATCTTCAGCCGTGCGCATGTAGACAATACTCTGTAGAGACCTTCAACCTCGCAAAGTTGTTGGTGGATAATTAGTAGCTTCTAAGCGATGCGATAATACGTCGTCGTCATGTGTTCATTCGGTGCTTGTATGTAAATTGCAGGTTGAGAAGCAAGGAATTTATCAGGTTTAGATTGTCTCGACAGAACTACATAAAGGAACTTGGAAACGTCGCTGAAGGAGAAATAAATTCAGACCCCGGTCTAGTACATATTCCCGATAATCTGGGGAATCGCGACCAATCCGCGCCAAGACATGTCTATCCTTTCCCGGATCTAGCTTTAGATACAATTCATCTGAGTATCATGCCGATACAGTTTCTTAGCCCCGATACTTGGGGACAAAGTACCAACCACAGCACATGCATCCGTTAATCCCATTCATTGAACGTTGGAGCTAAGAGAAGGTATGACAGCTCACCAGCTCACCACCCAAGCCCAGAGCCTTGACACCTCAGGAGACCCAAATGACTCCGATCGACGAATCTAGACTCTGGCGATCTCAAATCATTGCCTGTCTACTAAGTTGCACAAGTCTGCAGCTGTACAAGCTAGGTAGGTCGAATAGATGGAGAGTAAGCAGCTAAGAGTAACATGCAGCTACCCAAATCAGAACCCCTCGTTTGCAACCATATGAAGTAGAGCTATGGACGAAGGGATGAGTAACACTTAAGCGGAAATACCCCCTGGACCTCAGCACGGTAAATCGGAGTAGGTAGCTCTGATACCTATCCTCCATGTAATAGAATGGTCCGAACTAGTGAGGTTTGCGATGTTTCACTGCATATGGTAGGTATGCTTCCGAGGAGGGGGAAGCATGATTGGGTGGTCTCCTTATCGAGGAGCTGTGTGAGGGGAGGCTGAGACACCTACGTCAGCGGAACAGAATAAAGTCCATATTCCGAGAGTTGTCAATTCTAAGTTCAACAAAACAGTATACTGTTATCTCGCCTACCAGATGAGTATTCGAGACAAGCCCCTTTGAGAGAATGCTATAACCAGAAATATAAAGAATCAACGATTTCTACGAGTTCGAACGATGTTTACTTCGAATTCTGTATACCGTTAAACAACATGTCGTTAGGAAACAATCAAATACTATTGCAATCCATGGCTATCGTTCACGTAGACTGACACCTATTCTAATCTACTAACCTAGGAGCAATACAAGCTGAGCAGTACCGTCATAATCCATGACAACTCCTTTACCCCTATTCCCTAACCCCTAACCCATAGCCCATCCCTTACTTTCAAAGCTCCAGGGCTTATTAGCCCTCACACTCTTCATCGCCATCAAGCATCAACAGCTCCTCAGCAATATCCCACAGCTGCGCTGTCTGACTGTCCGAGATACTCTTCTCCCTGAAGCTCTTCTTCCGTACTAAAGTACTACCACCGCCTTGCCAGAGTCCGCTACCCTCAAAACGAACCCCTTTATGACTGCTTACCGCAGCCCGCTTCTTCACGCTTAGCCGAATACGATCGTTGAACTCGCTTCGATTCTCAGTGTGTTCTGAAGACGACGACGAACCATCTCCGCTTCGCACTCCCGGCCCAACACTACGGTGAGTCGATCCGTCTACTTGCCCTTCGGCAGGTTGATCGCGTGTATTCTCCGCCAGCGCGACCGAGTCCCGAAGCCCTCTAACGCGAGCCGTGAACTGCTTAAAGACCTTGACTCGCTTCTCAGCAGCTTCGGCTCTCTCGCGCCACATCTTGCACTCGCGCTTCGCCGTCCTGAGCTGCTCCATCAGCTTACCGATATCCATGTTCTCGCGCGCTTCCAACTGCCGGCGCAGCTGAGTATTCTCTTCCGTCTTCTGCTCGAGGTGCTTTTGGAGGTGGCGGATCTGATAATGGAGCACCGAGTTACTACTCCCGGGCCGAGGGCTCTCGGTTGATGCTCTTTCGTCGTCGCTGCCGTCATGTCCAAGTGGAGTCATCGATGGAGACGGCCGCATAAATGTGATATGGTGGGCAACCGGAGGCTCTTCGAGGGGAGACACCATGGTCCCTAGACTTGGCGGTTGGGTAAGCTCTCGATCGCGCTGGGGAATTTGCTTAGTCGGCGAAGCCGTGGGCACTTTTCTGGGTGCCAAAAACGCATTCCCTGTAGGGCGCAGTGTGACATGTGGGAATTTGGTCGGCGTATTCTCTAGGGTATTCCGGGAAGATACAGGACCAAAATTACTGTGAGTAGAGACAGATTGTCTATGATGCCTGGGTGTCTCTGCAGGATGAAATTTATCCTTGGAATCATCACTAATTTTCGACGGTGTGATCGTTACCAGAGATGCATTAGACTTGATAGATTTCGATGGGGACTTGCTCCTTGGGTATGGAGATAGGAAGTTGCTGAGCTCTTTGGGGCCATCTCCAGCCCACCCAGAAAGCACAGCTGGCGAGCTTGAACGCGAATCTATAATAGAATCATCGAATAAGGCGGCGATTGCTTTTACTGAGCCAGGGGCTGGTTTGGAGCTTGAACGCTGCGAAACAGGCCTGCTTCCTTCGTCGAAACTACCCTTGACTGGAGATAATGTCCATGGCTTTTGAGGGGAATTCTTGAATACACTCCTGGTTCCTGGCGAAAGCCCAACCGGCTTCGACTGTTCTCCATGTCGCTTGTTCATGAGCTGCCGCTTCCATTCTGGAGTGTTTGGCTTTGTGTCTTGTTTGATCAATGATTCTTCGCTTTGTTGAAAATAGCTATTTCGTGGACTACGCCTTAAACGCCGTTCCTTTGCGTCTTTAGCTAGAGATTCCGCACTGACCTTACTAGCCAGACTTAAAGCCTTCCACTTCTCAGCGGGACTTGTAGACCTGACCGGTGTTATTGGCCCAGCCTTCTGTGGGCCATTACCCTTTCGTGGGAAGTATCCCTTGTGGTTTCTAGCTTCACGGAATGAAGACGTGACGGTCTGAAATGTCATCTCGCTTCCCGATATTATGTGACCTGATGGGCTCTCCTCAACCGTCGGTGAGAGACATTTCCCTAGTCCTCTGATCTGGGACCTATGAGAAGAGTCGGAACCAGAATGCTGTGATCGTCGTCGATTAATACATATGGAACCAATCTGGCCATCAGGAGCACTTTCGGTTCTGAGGAAGCTAGTTCCTGTCCCTGATTGTCAGCACAAGACGCTGCAGATCACGGCCGAATTCGCTTACTTGGTGTTGGAGTCGTAGCCCCTGGAGAAACGCTTCTATCCTTTTGTTGATAGGACGATCCGGGTTCGTCCCACTCTGGTGGTTTCCTTAAGGAGAATATGTCTGAGTGTGACGAGGTTGGCCTAGCCTTGTTTATCCTGTGCTGGGTGCTAGGTTCACATCTTCTGATCTTCAAGGTACCTAAACTTTTCATTTGTCGAACCACCTCCCTCCAATGTATTATCAACATCTCCGCAATACTATTGGCGACGTGTATTTTGTCTGTTGCGAGTGATGTATCATCGTTAGGGGTTTTAGATTTTTTGGTCTTACGTTTCCCCTTTCGACTCTCCTTCCGGGACTTTGGAGGTGATATTGGAAGTAGTATAAGTCCGGTCGCCGGATCGGCTACTTTCATCTTGTATGAATCAATCAAGTCATTTACTAAGAGGGGGCCAAATACTATACTCAAGGCGTTGTATCCCATTAGGTCAGCTGTTGGAAGAGGTCTCCCCTCCTCATCCTCCCGAGGAGTATTTTCCGCAGCTCGACCGATAAAACACAATAGACCAAATACTGCGCAGATAAGTTCCCTCTGGTACTGTGATTTTACGGTTCCAATAGCGAGAGCGATTAACCGTGCCCGAAGCTTGGTTTCTTTGGTCTTAGTGAGCTCAGGATCAGCATGAAGCTGACTATGAATTGCAACAAATGCGTCAAATAAGGATAACGAGCCTAGAATGCCACTAGGTAGTCCGGCTAGGAGCTTCTTGAATGCAGATGCCACATCGTGAGGGCTGCATTTGATGTGCAGAGGAAGATTTGGGCATCGAGTTGTAGTTGAGATATCGTTCTCGCCCCTGTCGGCGCAGTAATAATTATAGAGCATGTTTACGATTCGGGCTGAACCCGGCACCCTGAAGATATCTCGCGTATCAGCTACGAGAATACATGTTAGCCTGGGGTTTAGTCAAAGCCATCCCAATTCCTGACCTTGCTGTACAAGAGCTTGTGCGAGAGCACGGAGGCATGTTGGCAACACTAGGGAATACGGAGTGTATTCCGCAGGCAAATAGAATAGACTCTTCCCGCATAGTCGTACTAGATCCTGGAGATTTGCGTTCTCTAGCCCGTCCCTTTTTGGGTAGTGTACGAGATTCAGAGCCGCATCACTGATGCTCCGTCGACGTCGCAGTTGCTGTTGGTCTGACCTGGTAACAATAGTCTGCGTCGACAGGCCGGATGATGTTCGTCTCAATGCTTTGGAAAACCAACTTCCTTTTCGAGTTGGAGCTGACTTAAATTCGTCCGTCTTGTTAGTGCCATGAGGTATATTCAAGTTGTGTCGCCTCACTTACAGCATCTGCAGGAAAGTCGCCACGCACGAGTAATCGAATACCGTACTACAGGTTCTTGGTCAGTCGTCCGTCAGCTGCTGACCATTGGGCGGAGATCCCCMCCTTCTTCGCAAGCCGGTTATACTCGTCGACAAATTCCTCCCTATCATCTACCTCGTCACGCTCAGAAAGTAATCCAAGGTCGCGGGTAGAAGACGTCCAGGTATTGCTCCTGCGACAACCAGGGGCATCCAAGGTGCCGAGTGACCGGGAGGTAACCAGCGTAGCTTGTGGTCTTATAAAGGCCGACTGCTCGAGTGGTCGTCTTCGTTGGTAGGGGAAAGGCTGCGAAGATGCGGACCAGCTCGCCGTCGCAGGGTCTTTGCCTTTGATAGAAATAGGGGCGGTATCATAATGGTAAGACTGCATCTGGGCGAAGGGGAGAGGATACACTTGGATAATCTAGCGTAGGAATGGAAAATAGCAGAAAATATTGGACGGGAGAATAGAAACTCGTGTTTATAGTAGCAAAATACAAGTCTGTCTGGTACATAATGTTCAGAATATGGATCTGTGTCATAGCTAGAATCGATCACTCCTTCTATTATTTAATCAGGACCAACCGGGAAATCGCAGGTGGTAGGAGGGGATACTGCCTTCCATACATGGAGGTGTATATGCAACTGATGGAGACATTGCAGATACCATCCCACGACACGTCGAAGGAAACATTTGGAGAGAGTAGGGGAGGAGCGGTATACATGTAGTTCCAAAACACAAATCTCTGAGTAGTGAAAATGTATTGCAACTCCAATACGTGCTGTGACCATCACAGGTAGATCCAGACCATTTTTTTTGCCTCCTACCAAATCTCCCCATCTAAACCGTATAATCTTCCTTGATCTAGTATTCCGTCAGGCTAATGCCTGGGGACCGCGAGAGAATGAAAACCTATGCGGGCTCAAAAGGACTGATCCTTATGCAACCACTTTAGTCTTTCGAACGCCATACTCCTCTGCAATGTCCATCAATAAGCCCCCTTGACTCCGTTACCTCGCTGCCGCCATTTCCAAGGTATCGTATGCGTCATAAGAAAATGTGTCAGTTACCGTTGACTGATCATGGCGGAGGTGGACGGTCGTTCTCATCCTCAGAAACGCCAGTGAATAGAACGTATTTGAGGATGTCTGAAAGGGAGATAATGCCCTTCAAATGCCAATTGTCATCGATGACCACGAGTCTGTGGACTCGAGATTGACGTAGAGTGACAAATATCGAATCGAGCCTGTCATCCTCTTGGCAGGTGTAGATACCCTGGAAATCGTCCGGCCTCCTTGATAATGCTTCTCCTACGGTGGACTTTAATTCTTCATACACGCCACCCTTGATACATGGTATCACGTCGACGGCCTCAAACACGTTGAGGACAACATTGTTTTTGTCTACAATGGGCACAGCCGAGATGTTGTGAACCACCATCAGGTTGATCACTTCAAGCACCGAGTCCGTCATCTTGGCCGTCGCGAGATTCTGATAGGTGCCCAACCCAATCTCCCGCACCGTCTGCTTGAGAAGCATCGTGTGTTGTTCGGTGTTGACGGCGATAAACTTGAGGATCCGGTATTGCGTGATGACGCTTACCACCGTTTCTCTCTCGGTTTCGTGGTCGATGTCGACAAGCGGAATCCGACGCGCGCGACTCTTGAGCATGCGGCTACATGCTTCGTAGAGTGGTCTCGAGGGGTGGACAGAAACGGTCTCCAATGGGAGGACGCCGATTGCCTTCTCAATGTCTTTGACGAACTGGAAAGTTAGCCACGCAAATTCAAGCAGCATGCCCCGCACGTTCGCACTTCGAGTGCCACATACCGCGAAGACTGCTCAACCTGAACTTCTCTACATCATCGATGTGTTCGGGGAATTGACAGTAGTATTGAATCAGATTTATGTAGTCGGTCGCAGTGAGCAGACCGGCGAATCGAGATTGATGCGAATCCCAGAGAGGTGCGGACACGATTCCTAATATTCCTCATGTTAGGGCCAATTCAGGACGTCGCGAGTTATACTTGCGTAGAATACCATTCTGAATCAAGATGTCCAAGCTCTTCTTAATTAGGAGATCGTTGTCGAGCACAATGAGGCGGAAAGAGAGCGGAAGAACGTCGTAGCTAGTTCTCACTCGAAGAAAGTTGCGCAGGCCTCTCTGTAGGCGTGAAAAACCGGTCAGCGACGTAGTTGGGATGCAGGGTCCGAGAGTCGGACTCAGGTAAGAGGGGACATAGTGGCAGATCCGGGTACATATAGCATGGAATACGGGTTCTAGGTGCTTACCAGGCCTTGCAACTGCTCTTCATCAATGGGACTCATTGGCGTCGTGGGCACAGGCGTTGTACGACTCCGAAATTTAGGTCTGAGATACGAGGATGGCTGCACAAAGGGAAGCTCGTGACCTGCTCGAGGCAGCGGTGGTATGGACGAGTGTAAGCCCGATAGCATGGCGGGGCCCGCGGCGGTTGGCGCACGTTGTGGCTCTTCGCCTGGCGAATAATTAGGTTCGCGGCTTGAAGGGTCATCCATCGTTCTTTTTTTCTCCCTTCCTTCTTGGGGTCTTGGGGTCCCTTGGGGTCCTCTTGGGGCTGCTCTTTTGGGGTTCAGGGCAGTCGGGCAGTGATTATTGGTGGAACGCCCGCGTCCCCGGAGGCGTGCAGTCGAGGATTGCAGCAGGTGTGTGCGTGGAAAAGAGATCGGTGTAGGCGCTCTTTTGCCGGGAGAGGGGGAGGGGTGCGGAGAGTAAAAAGCGATTAAAAGGGAGTTCGTTATCGGGTAAGGMTGCTTGGCGATTGGAGGACTAAGCTGGAGTTAGTTGCAAGCAGCGCGGGAGTTTGTTAGCTGAGACAAGAGATGGAGAAAAGGACAATTGAATTCATGACGATGGCGGAGGGCGACGACGATAAAGACGAGATTGATGACGGCGACGGTAGTGAAATGAGGTCAGATTAGATAAATAAATAGCCTCAGTCGTCTCTACTGAGTGGTCTAGACTGGGCTGCAGCCGAGTGGGCAAATGCGCTGGTTATTTGAGGTAGATATTGATATCTTGTATCTTGTAGAGACATCGAACTATGCATCTACATAACGTACATATGTAGGCTTCTCCGGCACATCTGATAGGGCGATACTTAGCAGCGTAGGGGAAGGGCAGCTGCAGCTTGGGTGGTAGCGACGCCTGTTCTTTTTCAGTTTTCAGTGCTGCTGATAAGGGCGGCTACATGTTGCTTGCTGAGGCCAATAGGAACGAACGACGAATAAGCATAAGGGCATTGATCTTCACTCTGCAGTTTTTGTGTACATATATGGGTAGTCTTTGTGGATCACCGGCCGGACCATGTCTCGCTTCCTTCTATTATCAAGATGTAGTTATATGTTGGACTTCATCTATAAAGACGTATAGCAGTTTTAATGCTATACGTACAAGCTGGCTGGAGGTAAGCATTTAATTTGATGCAAAGTATTGCTTTGCCAAGGCTTATATAGTACAGTTTACGTGTAAGTGACCAAGTTGGGACTTTAACTTTGGAGAATCCAAGTCCATGTGGTTTGAAGCAATTTTTTTCTTTCCTGGGGTGCATGGGTTAGGTTATGACGCAGTTCATGTAACACAGTATTTTGGATATAAGTCTGGGTACATAATCTCTCCATCACAGAAAAGACTTGCATTATCTAGACCTCAAACTGACGGAGTTGCATGTGCTGCAAATGATTACCCAAGTGAGCATATATGCGGGACACAGGTCCTCGTATAAAGCCAAGATTCCCTCCCATCTATACGTACTCACTAATAGGGACCATCTAAATGGTTAGACAAGGAAGTATACTTGATATCATGGAATCAAAGCGCAGAATAGAGATAGACAAGCAAGTGACATATCATATCGTATTGAAGAAATGATGTGACACCAGGGAGACACAAAAGCCATCGTCTGGACAAGACGGTCTCTGCCTCTGCTTGCCTGCTTTAAAGTAAGCTTGGGAATTAAGCACCAGGGCAAGGATGGGACAGAAGCCAGATAGTTACCTAGCTTCCACCAGATATAAAAGATTAACTCCGAGCTGGGAAACCACAAACGTTACTCACTGAAGGACAAGATGTGTCTCATTCTCATCCGAGCAACCGAACATAATATTGGTGTGGCATCCCAGCGTCGAAGGCGAACTTGGCGCCATGTAATGATGCCATTGTTAGAAAGGAGGGCACCCCATGGTAATAGAGGAGACGGTTGGAGGGCTCATATTCATAAGCCGGATAATCATCGAGACGCGGCGAACTGCTGATGGATGCCTGCCCGTCTCTCCCAAAGAGGGTAAGATCTCATGACTCGTTATGAGCACTGCTGCCGGTCATAGCGGGTGTCTTCCACTTTTCTGCAGAGTCAAGAAACAATCTGTTGGTTAAAATTGGGAATAGCTTCAGTCCCAGAAATCGCTGCAGTATTATGACAAACATTTCTTGGCTTCGGCTACTTTCAGATGGGATGATGCATGAAGGATGGTTGGGCACATAATATTTCTGAGACGGACGACGGATGCATCCTCTTTTTCACAAGCCAAATCGAGAGCTGTGGCGGTAAACAAGCTCAATGAGTCTGGCCTTGTGGCTGCTGTAATACGCAAGAGCTGTCTTGAAAAGGCAAGCTAGACGAGAATCGGGGTCTTATTCTTTTCAAGGGTAGCAGCAGCGTGAGCGTGTGAGGTACGTCAATCCGCGCCTACATGTATATATGTACATATTTGAAGCTCTAMCCCGCCTGTCGCTTCCACCTATCCTGCTTACATAAAAGGTACATACAGGTTTCTGTACGTGCATGTATTGTACGTGCGGGCACAACCTGGGAACTCCACCGTGTACGCCCAGTATCTTGAACTACTCCATTTTAAACTGTCAAGATGCAATTGTATATTTGGAAAGTTCTCTTCCATATAAAACATTGAGGGTCATGACCATTTTACGCACTTTTGGTGGCCGCATATAAAGCTTAATGGTTAAATACATGATATAAGCTCTTTTGGATCGGGTAGGTACAGCTTATTACATGACAAGTTCCAATAGCAGCAGCTACTGATAATAAATACATCCCTGATGTACTAGGGGCGGGACCCACAAAGTCAGAAGCTCTAGCAACAAGTCTAGCAACAAGCTTGTCCACCGAAACCTCCCGGGACCAGTTCCACGAGAGGTAAGAGACAAAAGGCAAGGAGGGATTGATCACCCCCATTGAACCCACCTGCCTGCGCCTGCACCATTCCTTCTCTGTACGCAACCACACTGCCAGGACTGCAAGGACTGCACCACCCAGAACCAACCAGGCTACTGCAGAACAAGCGGCGGCAATAGCGCAGCAATCTGCCCTTTACCTAAGTCGTAAGTCGCAACTCGCAACTGGGGGGCACCTGGGCACCTGGGCAGTGTCGTCCAATGTCGGGACTTGTAAAAACCTCTACTACGCAACATCCATTTTGAGCCTTCCATTACACAACCTTGAACTTCGTAAACAACCCCCCCAGCGGTAAGGTTCAACAACATCCGCTCTCCCTCTTCCACTTCCACACCCACGCCCGCACCCGCACTCGCACTCGCACCCAGGTCAAGGTCGACCTTCAATCCATCGTGCCGTTCCGTCGATGCATATAATCCGGCAAAACCATCACCGCGTCGACCTGCACGAGATAACCCMCCCGCCCCAGCCTCTCACGAGGATACATCATAGGACCACCTCGGGGAGCTGGCTTAATTGGGCATAACGTCAGTACTGACTGCACTCGACCCGCCAGACCTCGAGAGAATTATCAAAGATTGAGACCAAGACCATCCGACTTCGAAAATCATTTGTTCCTAATCGACAGAAATCAGAGTCATCATTGATCACGGTTCTTTATTTAACCCATAGCAATGGGGGCCTGCCAGTCATGCTGCGGAGGTATTACCAAACCGTCCACGTCTCGATCCAAGCTCCGCAAGTGCTGAAAATGATGCAGGCAAATCTCGCGATGGTCTCTACGAGCCAGTATTGGCTGATAGCGAACGGGAAGCTGTCGCCGACCTGCTACAATATCTCGAGAACGTGTGTTTATCATCCACCGACTCTCCAACCGCTTCAAGCTAACCGTATTCTAGCGCGGCGAGACCGACTTCTTCTCTGGCGAGCCTCTTCGAGCCCTGAGCACCCTCGTCTTTTCCGACAACATCGACCTTCAAAGGAGTGCAAGTTTGACATTCGCCGAGATCACAGAGCGAGGTACGTGATGCCATCGAGGTTGGGTGGGAGAGACGTTAGCCATGAACTTGCGAAACAACACCCTCCTCAAATAGCAATAGGGCCCTTCCCGAAGCTAGACCTTGAGCTGACCATCCTGTAGATGTTCGTGAGGTTGACCGCGATACGTTGGAACCGATTCTCTTCCTGCTCCAGAGTCCCGACATCGAAGTTCAAAGGGCAGCCAGTGCGGCGCTAGGAAACCTGGCCGTTAATAGTAAGTGTGACTCTGCGATCTCGTATAGCTTCAGTCGTTGGCCTAACCAAATTGTCTAGCCGAGAACAAGGTTTTGATCGTACAACTGGGCGGCTTAACTCCGCTCATACGTCAGATGCTTTCACCGAATGTCGAGGTTCAGTGTAACGCCGTCGGATGCATTACAAACCTAGCAACACATGAGGAGAATAAGGCGAAGATTGCACGTTCAGGAGCGTTAGGTCCTTTGACTCGATTGGCTAAGTCCAGAGATATGAGGGTTCAACGGAACGCAACTGGTGCTCTCCTCAACATGACGCATTCAGGTACGCATTTTGCTTTTTTTAAGTGTTCAAGGGTCTTTCTAACATCATACAACACAGACGAGAACCGACAACAACTTGTGAATGCAGGCGCCATCCCCGTCCTTGTCCAACTCCTGTCCTCGCCCGATGTCGATGTTCAATATTATTGCACGACAGCGCTCAGCAACATTGCCGTCGACGCTAACAACCGACGAAAATTAGCTGCGTCCGAGACTAAGTTGGTTCAGTCATTGGTCAACTTGATGGACTCTTCCTCTCCGAAAGTGCAATGCCAGGCGGCGCTGGCACTTCGAAACCTAGCTTCAGATGAGAAGTACCAGCTAGATATTGTTCGAGCTCAAGGTCTCAACCCGCTATTGCGCCTGCTTCAGTCTTCCTACCTACCTCTAATCCTCTCTGCTGTCGCTTGCATTCGCAACATATCCATCCATCCCTTGAACGAGTCACCTATTATCGAAGCTGGATTCTTGAAGCCCTTAGTTGATCTTCTAGGTTCTACGGATAACGAGGAAATTCAGTGCCACGCCATCTCGACTCTCCGAAACCTTGCTGCTAGCTCCGATCGGAACAAGGCACTAGTCCTCGAAGCCGGTGCGGTACAAAAGTGCAAGCAGCTTGTCTTGGACGTGCCTGTCACCGTCCAGTCAGAGATGACGGCCGCGATCGCTGTGCTTGCTCTATCCGACGACCTCAAGACGCACCTATTAAATCTAGGCGTGTTCGATGTCCTAATTCCCCTAACGCATTCACCGAGTATCGAGGTTCAAGGAAATAGTGCTGCCGCTCTTGGTAATCTCTCTTCAAAAGGTATGTGTTTTCTTGATATTTTATTTGATTATCTGAATGCTAACATAGGATAGTCGGCGACTATTCTATCTTCATCCAGGACTGGATGGAACCGAATGGCGGTATCCATGGTTATCTGAGCAGGTTCTTAGCCAGCGGAGATGCCACATTCCAACACATTGCCATCTGGACGCTCTTGCAATTGCTGGAATCCGAGGATAAGACCTTGATTTCACTAATTGGAAAGTCGGACAGTATTGTGGAGATGATCAAGCAAATCGCCAACCGGCAGATCGAGTCTGACGCCGAATTTGAGGAAGATGACGAGGGCGAAGTCATTAACCTGGCGCAGCGCTGCCTTGAACTACTCGGCCAGAGCGCATCGAAGGCGCATATAGAGGGATGAATGATGATACACTGTCGACTGTCGTTACCCAGATTTTCCCGCTTTTTCCCTAATCATCAGTTTCGCCGGGCTTCTTGCCCCGGCCGGCAATTCGCACGGACTTGGTCGGTTCCGGTGTTCGAGGCGTATTTTATATAAGCAGGCATCTGTATTTCGTTGATGGTAAGGCTGCTTCGATATTTTATAGGGAATGCATATCCTCGTTGGGGCGGCTCTCATATTTGTGGATGGGGKGTATTGCAGGTGGCATAGCCCGGAATTGCCTTCGCGGAAGGGATTCGATCTCCTTTGTACACTGCGGCATAGCCCTTGAGAAGACATGCAACCAGTCAATCCCGTCCTCGCAAGTCGCGGTTACTTGTGTAGGTCTCTTTGCTTGGGATTGTTAAATTCTTGTAATTAGATTGCCCCTTTTTCGCCTAAAAATGATATCCCACAAATCATCTCTCCCCGACGCCTCCATGCAATGCTATCGTGGTGAAATACAAATGTGCATGGTACACTGCTAATTTTGCAATACAGCTTCACCCATACTGGGGTCATGTATTAGGCGAACCTGAGACAGGTTGGAGACCACTTTCTACTTTCGTGAACCAGTTAAACGGCCACCAGCCATTCATCGAGACCTTGGCGATTACTTTGCCCTTGATGAGACCCATGGGCAAGGGGCCAAAGTCACGGCTATCTCGAGACCAGGGGAGGTTGTCTCCGACTATGTAGCAGTGGCCTTTTGGGACCTGAATCGCCCGTCAGCAACTGTCTTATATATGCATATGCGTCCCCCCCTTTTCTGTCTCAAAGTAGGTAAAGAAAGATTAAATTAAAAAGCAAAAAGTTCATGTTAAGGTACCTGTATCATATTCCCACTCCCCACGCCCGGCGAGTTGAGCAAGACGTAATCGCCGGGCAGACCCAGAACGCGCTTGATGCCCTCCTCGCCGGGCTCGACGGGGATGGAGTAGACGACGCAGTCGCCGACGCGCACGCCGCGGCCGCGGCGGTACGACCGGTCCGTCACGAACCACTCGTCCATCGTCTGGAACGTCGGCAGCATGCTCGGCCCCCACCCGTACCCGCAGCTGTAGCCGTAGGTTACGGCGACGTGGCCTAGCGCGAAGGCTTTGACCGTGTAGATTAGCACCCGGAAGGGGTGGCCTAGAAGTTGTGGTGCCATGGTGTCGGTTTAGCGCTGCTGGTCCTGGTGATTGGTGAGAGTGCCGCACGGATGAGGGGTAAGATGGGTGGCTTCTATGAGTGAGGGCGCTGCGGCTTGGGAGCGGGCATGGTTGGTTCTGCAGTCAAGTAGAGGTGGAGGTGAATGGATCTAGCTTATGAAGATGCGTGGCCTATCGATGCCATGGACAATGAGCTTGTGTGGATGTGAATATTCATGAATAAAAGATGATGAATGAGAGCTTGAGCTAAGTCTTGGCGTCGAGCTACTGAGCCCCAGCGTGTGGGCCACGAATGTACTACGACATGATTGGCCGCAAAGCTCTAGCTCTATCGATTCTAAAAGCTTCTAACCATTTGAACTCAATTGCAAGACAACTTCACCTCAACTCTCAGCAGCGCTGCTACCCGTATGTCCTTCCTAGCGCTCCAATTGCAACTCCCAACATAGCACGGACGGATAGAAAAGTCATAATGGCACACCCGCGCTGTCTCGCCTACTCGCCAGCGCGCGCTCTCCACCGAGTCCTCGTCTCGGACCTCGCCAGCAACCCCTCACTCAGACAGCACGCGAGCACATACTACCTCTTCCCACCACGGCTCTTCCTCTCGACCTCCAGCCGCCTTCTTGCACCCAAGCACACTTCCTCACCGGTGGCGCCACCACCGCCAACACTCACAACCCCAACCCCAAATGCGCAAATCCGCACCCTAACCACCACGCTCCGGCGCCCCAGCGCCTACAAGAAGCACCTCGCCAACGACGAGATCCCGTACAAATGGGTGCGCATCGCGGCGCCGCCGCCCGACAACTCGCTCTCGCCGCCGCAGCGCACCGACACGGTGCTACGGTCTCTGGACCCGAAGCTGCACACGCTGATCATGGTAGCGCCGCCTCCGCACGTGGGCGACGAGATCGAAGACCACGCGTCGCACGCAGCCATATGCCGCATCATCGACAACGCGGCGGCGGCGGCGGCAGCGAAGGCGGCGGAGCAGGCGGAGAAGGAGGCGAAGCGCAAGGCGGCGGGGACGAAGGAGCTGGAGCTGTCGTGGAGCATCACGAGCCACGACATGCAGCACAAGCTGCGGCGGCTGCGCGAGTTCCTGGACAAGGGGCTGGGCGTCGAGGTGATCCTAGCCAAGAAGCGGGGCGGCCGCAAGGCGACGCGCGAAGAGGCCGAGAACGTGCTCGCCCAGGTGCGCGGGGCCGTCGCGAGTATCGACGGGGCCAAGGAGATCCGCAAGATGGATGGGGACGTTGGCGGGGTCGCGCGGTTGTTCTTCGAGGGCCCGAGTGAGAAGAGGAGGAAGAAGAAGAAGCAGCTGGAACAGGAGCAGCAGGAGAAGAGTCAAGAGGGGGAGCAATCTGCCGCGACCGCTTAGTTGTTACAGGTATGGGTTCCTCCTAGAGTCTCTGGACTGTGTTGATAGGTGGTGACCTAGAAATTCGGTGTGAAAAGGCTAGGTCTGTAAAGCTTAGCGTGCTAAAAGCACCAGTGGCATACACTTGCATCTAAGATCAATCCACCTAATGGTATGATAGATCTAGACGATCAAAAAATAGCATGGAGAACCTGTAATATATTACATTTTCTTCTAAAATAGTATATACCAATACCAGGATCCTCAGGGTTCACCATGATAAATGGTCGTTGAAAATGATTCAATATTGACGTATTACGAAGAATTGCTCTCAAAGCAAGGTATATGTATCAATATTCTTCCCAAACGCCGCCGATGCCGTACTCTGCCAGGCATATTTCCGATGTATCCTCATGTCTGATGTACATACCTCACACTCTACCTAGCCGGAGTCCTGCGAGATAACCTCATTTCTCATCAGTGATGCGAGCGAAATTTCCTATTCCTTCATCACGAAGAAAGACATGCCCACGACGCTGAACGCAATCGCAGTCGTCAAGAAGCCAGCCGCTATCTTCTCGCCCGTTGTGATCTCCGCCACTACTGGCATGTATGCTTCCATCGGCCGTCCAGCGTCTGGGTTGCCGACGGATGTTCCACCAGTATCCGCGGTTACTGGCACTTTCACCGCCTGCTTCTGAACCAACGTATACTGTAGCGCAGACAAGGCGCTCATTTGCTCACCGACACCAACCAGGCCATCGAAGTTTGCCTTTGCCGTCCACTTAAAACCGCAGGCCGTGCCTGGTTGGCCCTTGAACGCGTTGGCCGGTGGTGAGCCAGAGCATTGTTGCGCTGCCGCCGTGGCTGATGACTTAACTAGCGGCATAAGCGTATCGAAGGTAAACGGCGCCATCTGCGACGCTGAAGCCATCCATCGCATTAGGTAGCCCTTGAAGCTCTGCTGGTCATTGTCGCAAAGGTTGAAAGATTCGCACGGGCGCTCGACCACGATTCCGTCATCGAAGAAATATTCGGTCGTCCTCTTGGCTAGGCCGTCCACTCGCTGCTTCCAGGTATCATTGCCACCTGTGAAATTGTACATCATGGCTGTGCCTTGTAGAAATATGCCGGCGTTGTAGGTCCATTGCGCACGATTAATATCAACACAGTTCTGGTCCACCCCTGCTCCGTCGTAAATATTGAAATCATCATCGATGAATTTAACTTCTGTCATCCAATCCCAGACCTTCTCGGCCCAATCGGCGTACGTTTGGTTCCCCGTATATCTCGCCAGTCGAGAAGCAATGTTGAAAAAACAGCCGTTGGAGATCGAGTTCTTATAGTTGAATCCATTGTTGAACGTAAATACCTGCCACCGCATACCTCCACCACACGTTTCGGCGTCCCACCGGGTTACGTATTCGTTAAATACCGCCTGAACTAACGCTAACCACTGCGGCTGGCCCTCTGGKGGATTTGGGAAGTTGTTCTCGGCAGCAGACATGGCCGCCATAGCCCAGAATCCTTGGTCGTCGTTCCCCAGTGTCCTGGTCTGGTTCTGTGGCATGTAATCTGCGTCTTCGCCTGCTTGATGCTGCATTGCTTGCATTGTCACATCGTTATATGTCTCGTCGCCGGTGTAAAACCAATAGTCGATTAGTGTCCCAAACATAGCTCCTGCTTCCCACCCTATATAAATGTGAGCGGTGATTATAATTAGATAATTAGGGCCACGTACAGAAATACGGATCTGGTAAGTTGCCCGGAACGTCACCGGTGTTGTTTCCTGTATAATACTTCAACAAGCCAAAAGCAACAGTGCTCGCAGCGTCCTTGACAGAGTCTAGGTATCTATGTCAGCAATGCAGTTGAAGGCCGTTACGGCTATACCCACCTTCACTAGTAAAATCGACTTGTATGGCGCCCGTCACACCTGCCAGCAGGCTCACGAGGCCTGCCGCGCGGAGTGATAATCGCATTATAAATGAATGTGGTATAGTCGAGGGAGAGAATGTAATGGGACTTCGCCTGCGAAAGGCTTGGCCTTCGTACTGAAGAGAAACCGTATTTGCTCACGACGACCTCATGTCCTTCAGTAAGCTACAGGCCTACAAGAAAACGAAAGTATCTCGATTGTAACTTGGAGGGTCGATGATTAACTGTCACCACTGCCCTTGATGACCGAATCCCGAACAATCACTCTAAAAATACGATAGAAAACAAGCCGCTAGGGCGAAGTAAGAACAAGACAAGAAAAGACTCGACCAGGAGCGAATACGAAGGATAGGAACGAAAGGAAAATCCTAACGAGAGGTCGTCCGGCGAAACAAATTGAAATGAAAGAAGCTTCAATCTAGAAGCGATAATGAAGAGAAGTGAAGTTGAAGGTGTGAAGGGACACAAGCTTCCAAGAATCGCTTGGATAGAGCGGACAGGCTGTGCAAGTCCAGACCAGGCCGTATGTAGGGTCCATCTCGAAGCGGGTTTACGGCACCGCACAAACCACGACAAGTATCAAACAATGCAACAGTAGTGTATATCACGTCAATCATCGGCAATTACCCCCAAGCCTAGTTCCTACCTAATAATTCCAGCGTGTGAAGTTCCATCTCAGACCTTGAGGCTATGCCAGACGAATCGGCAGCCTGAAACAGCTCGAGTTCGATCAGAGCGGATCCCGTCTCAAAGGGGGAGAAGACCAGGGTGGGAGATCGCGTTGGGGAAATGGGAATAATCTTCAAGCATTGTGAATCCTGCCGATTTGTAGATCACTGGAACGAAAATAGTAAGTAGAGTATTCGATTCTGAAATTGTTTTTCTTTAATATCTGAAGAGAAGTTAAGAGATGAGGTCGAAGGAATTTGGCAGTTGGAATTGAATTGAGCAAAGGAAGCTGTGGGGAAGCTTACCCCTGTATGTGACCCAACTGGGGTATACCTGCGTAGAACGGCTGAAATAACAAGGGTCTTCGAAGCCGCTACCACCGGCGTCACAAGCACCCGTCTGCAACTTCCTCCTCTCCATTCTACCTTGAAATTAGAAAGGAGAAATCTCGTATGTTTCTTCAAGCAATAGCGATGACTGGAGTTCAAGCCACATGTGGCGGCAGAAGACACGAGGAAGAGCGACAACTACCCAGCCCAAACTAGTCTATATTTCGTCAAATTTCGTGGTGTGGCCCAAGCAAGAACGGATCATTAATCACATTCATTCAAGAAACGCATAACTTCTTTCTATGCTCTATTATGAGCTAAAATCTATTTCAATATTCCCATGAAAACTTTTGTAGTTGGTATCGAAATGTCAAACGTAAGTAACCTCGTCTCTCCAACCGTCATAATCGCCTGCCATAAATAAACCTCTAGATGCTCGCCGTCTTCGTGTACGAACTGCAAGTCAGTGAACTTAGGAACCTTCATGCGTCTTTAGCAACTCAAGCCTTCCGTTTCTTAGATGGGGGTTGGGCACCATTCGCTTTAGGCTTCTCTTCTTCATCGTCTTCGCCCATCTCCTCGTCTTCATCTTCATCCTCGAAGTCGACATCACTGACATCAACCTCTTGGGCTTGGCCTCCAAGCATGTTAGTCGTGTTCGGTCTTGCGCATGCGAGAATTCACTTACTGAAGTACTTGATGGCATTAGGCCAGAGGTCGTCGCTGATAGCGAGAGCCACTTCCTCACCATCGGGGAATATCTCAAGTGCCAAGGGGTCCTCATCTTCATCATCCTCATCGTCTTCCTCCTCCTCGACTTCCTTGAGTTCAGGGATCTTGCCTTCGGCTCTCTCAGCTCGCTTCTTTCGCTCCTCCTCAACGGCAAGACGGCTCTCCTCAGCCGAAATGTTCAAGCCTCGGTATCCAAACCAACCGAAGAAGGAAACTGCACCTAGACCCGTGGCATCAATCTTCTCCTTCAACGCCTTCTCGTCAGGGGTGTAGTCCTTCTCCTTCTTGATCTTGGTGCTGTCTGAAGGGCCCTGCTTCTTGTCGTTCTCCCAGACCTTGATGACCAGATCAAGCATTCCTTGGGTGAGGTCCTTCTCTGCCGACTTCCATTTGATAGGGACCGGCTCACTGACTAGGCCCTCTTCGCCATCCTTGGAGACGCGGTACCAGAACTTCTTCTCAAGGACCTTGTCCTCGAACCACTCATTCTCAGAGAACTCTAGCTTAATAGAAACGCTGCGAGGGTCTCCCTTGCCGCCATCTTCGATCTCGAAGTGAGACACCGAGACGTTGCTCAGCGCGGACAAGAGCACAGCCGAGTCGCTTGGCTGAATGTACTGGTCTAGGTCAGGAGGGGCTTGCTCAAAGACCAAGGCCCAGAAGTTGGGGATCTTGGCGACGAGCTTTGCTCTCTTCTCGTAGAGAGACTTGCTGAGAGCAACTTGCTGGCGAACTAACGAACATGTGAGTATTTACTTCCATTCTGTTCATGGTTCTAAATCTCGTTGTGTGCAACAGATTGGCGTAATATAACATGTCTTCAGATCGTCGGGTCTAAGCGTCAGAAGTACTTACTTATCTCCGTCTCGACATCCTCAAAGTCCCTCTCGAGGTCCATCAACTCCTCGTAAGTAGCGAGGGCTGCGTCAATCTCGTCCGCCATGGCTAAGGATGCAGAACTGGTGATACTGGAGAGATGTAGGACGAAATTTTGTGTGAAAGTGAAGTTGAAAAGAAGTACGTCGCACTAGAAATTTTTTTATAAAAAAATACTTGTGATTAAGAAAAAAAATTCTCGTTGATCAACTAACTTCCGTCATTGGTTGCCTGGGGCTGCCTGGACTAGCAAAAAGGACCCTGGAAGATTGTCACCGCTGTGAATGCTTTGGGTCCTCCCCGCATAAGGCTTGGCAAGGGTCCATACAGTTTTGTACTGAAGGGTCTAAATCTTGCCGTAGCAACAAACTTTTCTAAACCAATAGGTACAACTTTATCCTTAAGCTCTCCTCTTTAGTTAACGACAAGGTTATCTCTCATCAAGTCTATTTTATATAGACTTTTTAAGAATGGTATGCCTACATGTAAATTTACAAAATGACGGAAACTCAAATGAAGTTTAATATACTTCGAAGCTTTTTCAGTTATCAACGCCCAAGGCCCCGTTTGCCTCATGGTAGAGCCCATGCATGCGCAAAAGGCACTGCTAGTAGGGATAAATGCACGCCATAACGATTGATATGCGGAAGTCTCATGTACTTGCGATACAATATTATCGTCTAATGATGACAAGTACTCAATACCCTCTGACTACCTAACTTGCATCCAAACCCTTCCCGATCCATGTACTTTTCCACATGCATACATGTTGAGCTCCATACGATGATCTAAGATTGATTCTATCTCCATGTAGAAACTTCATGGATTCAACCAAACAAGAATCCTATACCTGCACCGATGGCCGCTGCTATTCCTTTCACAACTGCTGCAACGGCGCCACCCATGCCTGCGCTCTGCAGAATGGCAAACAGACTGCCGGCCGAAATATTTCCGATGAAACTATGCCAAATTGCGGCAAGAGAGCCTATACAACATTTTTTTTTATTAGCAGAGATGCAAAGATATTCACAATCAACAACAAGTTTTCATTGAAGAGATTAAATTGAGGTTGGGTGCATACCAACAATGATACCGCCAGGTCCAAACCCAGCTGCGGCGAGGAGGGGGCCTATTGCTGCTATGCCAGCTACAGCACCAGCGGCCGGGACAATGGCGTTGTTCATGTTGAAAGGTCTTGTGTTGACGGTCTTCGTGACGTATGTAGATTTCCGATGTTCTTGATTTCTTCTTGTTTTACAAAGGGCATATAGCGAGGCGAACCCAAAGGTAAGCGTCAAGTTGATTTCCAAGGATGATACGGGCGTAGGCGTGGAAGAAAGGAGGGCGAGTTTCCAAAATCTCAACATGTTCTACACCCGCGGCTTTACTTATATCGTCACTTTACGGCCAGATTGAAATGGATGATGAGTTGGCTGAAGCGTCTTGTTTCTTTGATTGGATGTTACTAGAGATCGGCGCCCAACGGCTCGAAGGATTATCTGATTTGACCTGACTCACTCGATTCGACCTACTCGTTTGTTAGTCTTCTGATTTCTGAGATCTGATATCTCGATTGAAAGTGAGGCTATCCAGCCCCACATGAAACCGTCTTTTTAGTATTATAGGAAGACTAAAGCATCGTCCCGTCGGCTTTTAGTAATAATATGATAGGCTTTACACCGTTTGTTATGGACTTGAGCTCGTGTTCAGCGTTTGTATTGTTGTGGCTAGGAGGCTAGGTCTGAACCATTTCCACCTTGTAGCTTCATCAATTCGCCCCTAGTATACTACCGCTGTCTTCGCACAACTCGACGCGCCCACTTCCAGTGGGCGCTGCGCATTAATTAAGGATTCGGGCAAGATTAAGGAAATACTTC